>CM032232.1:124537500-124952500 GCA_019009955.1 Riptortus pedestris | reverse complement strand
GTTTCTCATATCCGTGCTTTGTCTAAAGAATATAATAAAAGTTAACCCTTTTAAATCTTTTTAAGTATGCTGTAGACCTATTCTATTTTGTACTATATGTATTTGTAAATGTTTGTGATTTAGATATGTTAGAATTTGTGGAATATATTGGCTGCTGTCAGTTAATAGTTCTGTCATATCGTAGAGTATGTGAAGGTGTTTTCGTTGGACGCAGTCTGTCAATATGTGTTTTATTGTAAGGTGTTTATTTGACAACTGAATAATAAACTCTAAAACCTCAAAATGGAACACTGATGCAAGCAGTAATAGGTTGTAGGTTCCATGCATTCTGAATAGTTAGAATTTTCAGGAGCTATTAGAGTGGCAAGCCTGGACTTACACAACCTGCGGTATAATTGAAACAGTGTTTACGGAAATCCGTTATAATACCCGTACAACAGGTGGGAACAAGGCAGAGATGTAGGCTCAGCTCTGAGGTGTTTCTGGGATGAGTCGACCTAAGCCAACCGGTTCTTTTAATATGTCTCTTTAGGTAGCAATCTTGTCAAATTCTTCTTCCATTTGACAAGATGGATGTAAATGAAGAAATACAAAAAATTATCCCTTAAAATTCGGACAAAATTACTTTATTAATGAGATCGTTTATGTACGATTCGGTGCAACCCCGCAGACTTAATTGCACAGACATATCAAAAGATGATTTAAATATGAAATGTCTCTAAAAAAATAATAAACGCTGTCAGGAGACTACCCATAAAAAATTAATTTACGTTCTAAAAGCCGAACAATAAAAGTTTAAATTCGGGCTATAAAGGCAAGGGTCAAAAAAAATAATTAAATTTTAATAGAGTTCTTAGTAAACAGAATATCAGCAGACTATACAATGGATGAATGGCAACTTATGTTGAGTTGATTAAACTGCTTCTTTTATCAATAGGTTTTTTCCTTATTTTTATTTAAGCCTGGATCTTAGGTCCCACCATATATTTTACATCGCTTTATTTTTAATATATCATACGAATACATTGGATGTCACGATTAAACGTTTCATGCAAAACAAAAGACGAAATTTGTAAATGCAGAAGATAGAAAAGGAACAGGGGATTTTGAATTCAGGTAAAACATAAATCTGAAATATATGTTGAATTGAAAGAAGCAATATGAAAAATCTTCTTGGCAAAGTGCTAAATTGTATACTAAATTCTGAGTACAAATAGAGTGAAATATGACGGTTAGGGAGGGGGTCGTAGTTTTTATTGGTTTTCCTTTAGCAAATGAATATATATATATATATATATATATAAAAAAACTCTTGTACATAAGGTAACCATGAATTTAATCTTGATAAATTTGAATCATCGACTTTTAAACGTAGTTATGAGTAACTTTAGAGGTAGTACTGCTTCAGTTCCTCGGACGTAAGAGTGCTATTTCTTGAAATTTATCAAACCAAAATAATAATATAAAAGAAAGAAAACAAAATAACTGAATTGGGGAAGATTCCCTATATTAGTTTATTTATGTCTTGACTCTCATGTTTATTATATATATGTAGAGTTTGTTGAACCACGAACTTCAAACTGAATAGCTCTTCTAGGCGAAGCCACGAATTCGCTGTTGGATATGAAGAGATTGGCACGCTAATTATGTTATTGCACGACTAATTCTGAACGTGGACAGCTCAAAATTAAGTGCAAAGACAAGCGTGACTATTTCCATGATCTACAGTTCAAAATAGGAGAGAAACTCAATAAATGTGTTTATTTTTTTTTTTCTGAACGATCTTTTTACATCCTTCTACTTCCTTGTGTAATGTAAAGGAAGTATTCTAAAAGCCAAAAGTTTCGGATTTTAACATAATTATCCGTTTTGGCCCTCTCTGATCTCTTCTCGAAAAATTGTAACCTAAGTCCGTACTTACCACCGCATAACTCCAAAACCACTAGACTATGCTAGAAGGCAGAGTTTAGAGGAAGGCGAAAATAAAAGTTTCCGTCACGCAGAACGCCCCAAAACATGAAAAAATTCAATGAGATCAATATTGCTATTTAGGCTTATTGCTAATATGACATGAGAAGAAGGAGGGGGGGGGGGGGTTACTGAAGAACAAAAACTAAAAAAAGCAAATATCTCGGTTAGTAATCAAGATAGTGAAAACACGTACATAATAACATTTAAAGAACATTATATTTGCAATAAGATTGGTTCTATAGACATTTTCGATCCGACGCATAATAACGGAGATATTAAGAATTTAAGAAATTTTCACGAAGGGAAATCAGCTAAATTTACAAATTTCTCGGCAGTTATTAGATATACAGTAGATTTTTATTGGCGTTCTATTGTTTTATCGTGAAAATATGAATTATGGCTTGTGAGATTTTAGCAGATTTCCCTTAAAGGAAATCAGCTATTGAGGTCGTATAAAAAGAATTAAATGAAGTACAGGAACACATTTTGTACGTTTAGTTTTTCATATAATCACAAGGTCAAAAGTCATGCGCTGCGCAAAAAAAATTAGATTTTTTAACATTTACTTGATAAATCCGTTTTATTTCGGTTTACATGCCATTTTTATTTATATTGAACTGTTGTTGATTATTGATCAACAATAACGCATTAATGAATTTTAGCAGATTTTCCTTAAGGGAAATAAGCAATAGTGGTCAAACTCATGACGCGAGTTTTAAAAAAATATAAGATATTTGAACATTTTATGTAAAACTAAAGATCAAGTTCGTTAATGGCTGAAATACGATCAGTGAGAGGAGGAATTTCAAAAATTCTTAATATCTCCGTTATTATGGATCGGATCAAAACATTGTATTGGATCAATCTTATTAGAAATGCAATGTTCTGTAAATGTTGTTATGTTTTTTTTCACTATCTTGATCATTAACCAAGATATTTGCTTTTTTTTTAGTTTTCAGTCTTCAGTACAGCCCCACTCCTACTCATGCCATATTAACAAATAGCTGTTATATTATGAATCACTTCATTCTAAGCCTAAATACCACATTTTGTTCTCATTGGACTTTTGCGTTTCGAAATAAATGCAAATACGAGACGCACGTGGTAAATCTCCTGAGTTACCGCAGCCCCTGAGAAACGGACTATTGTATTCTCTGCTTCATTATCTGAACTTCCTTTCAGCAGATATATTGAAATATTTTGTGATCATTCCTTAAATGTTTCATGAGCACAATAAAACCTTGGGAACAGCACACAAGTCGAGATTCTTCGCAAGGAGCTGACACTCCTACCAGAAATTCTCAACCACTCAGCCAGATTTCCTACAAAAAAAAAAATATTAACTTTCTAGAAAAGTACGTACTTGAAAATCGGAATACGCGTTACGTAAGCATTTTATTCGTGACATGGGCGGAGCAGGCTGGCGGGTAGCCAGGACACCCGTTGTAAGCCACCGGAATACGAAAACAGTCTGAAACCTGGCAGCGAGAGTCAAGATGTCAACGTTACAGGCCGACTTTCCCTCGGGAGTTAGAACAGGGACAGTTTGCAAATCAGGATATTTTTGTCATCCTTTCTAACTGGGGGACCGAAGGCGAAAGTGACGTCCGACGACAATACTAACGGTGAAACGTAACTATTGGCGCATGCGCTGGCTATCTATAAATGACAGGTAATTTGATTAGGCCTCAATGAAATGATTGTTATTAATTAATACAGCTGTATTATTGCAATTGCCGCACCTGCTGTCTCAATAAACTAACCAATAAAACTGCATTTTGCTTCACTCTGAAGAATTAATGATAGATAATTGTGCCTGGTCTGGAATCTATGTTAACCGCATTATTTCCTTCATTCCACTGGATAAGAATAAGAAGAGGTTGGGTACTATATAAGTGTGTAAATGTGTGCTTGTTTTAAATATGATAATGATACGTCTAGATGTGTACTTTCGTTGTTCAGCAGATCGTCCAACTTGTGAGTCTAAGTTATGTCGTCTTTTGCAGTCAGGAAGTGTTTTATAGTTAGTAGGCTATTGCATAGGGAACACGTTGGTGGTTCAGATTTTGCCATAAGGTGTATTAGACGTGAATGGCCATGTCGCAGTCGAGCAAGAACCACCTCTTCTCTTCTTGAACTTCGATTACTTGATGGACATTTCACCGTTGAATTTTTGATTTGCATTAATTTGCAATCTCTTGATAACCATACTTGTTCCCAGTTTTGTAGCAATCCTGTTATTGTAGTAATGTAGTGCGTCAGTTAGTGTTATTTGAGTTATGTCATTCCAGACAATTGGAATGTCTTTTTTTCTTTCTTTTTTAAATATGAAATTTATTTATTTATTACAATATACCTCATCTACTATTATCATTAGCGGTAGGTGGTTCTATATTTCTTGGAAGAAAAAAGTTTCAGTTAAAAATGCAAAAAGCATTTTTGTCTTCTTCATGGTCTCTATCGAGTTCTCTCAAGTTCGGTTTAAGGTTAAAGCTCTTTTTGGATGAACGTATTTTTTACAATTGTGGAGAAGATGTAAGACGGTGACAAACACATTAAAATTATCGCAGGTTGGTGGGAATAAGCCTTTCAATAAATAACTATGTGTTAATTTTGTGTGTCCAATTCGGACACGGGCAAGAACAACCTCCTCTTTTCGGATTTTTCTACTTGCAGTATTCCAACGCTCAGTAATTTCTTTGATTTGTCACAGTTTATTGTCGTGTATTTTGGACCAGTCTGACTTCCACCTTTGAAATATGAGCTTTTGAAACTCTCGTTTCCAATCGTGGGGGAGTAAAATCTCTGTTTACCGTATTAAAATTTATTTTTACCTTATTAATTTTTTATAATGATAGAAGAATATCCATGGATCAGGGTACTAGTGCTTGAAGTTAAAATGTGTGGGAGATACAAAATATACCCAACCAACAGAGCAACAACAGTGTTAGAAAACATCAAACTTCACATACATACTACTAACATACTAAAATAAAAAAAAAAAAAGGATTGTTTTCCTACTCTTCATTTAAAATTGTGCCATTTGAAAGTTGCATGAGATATCCGATCCCATACTTTGGATCAAAAAATTGGGCCATTGAGGTACCACTTCACCAAATTTCAAATTGTTTGACCATTAGTTTTCATAATATTAAGGAAAACCATTGACCAAGTCAGACAATTTTTAATTACAAATTAGTTATATGCATTTTTGTTCATCGGAACCATAGCATTTTATGAATATATAAACCAATTTACAACTCGATATAATCACTAATGCGAATACTATCGATTTTAGATACTGGCACCCACTTAGCCTCGGCAGAAAAACAATTATATTATCTGCTTAGCTGTGAGCGTTAAGGCGCAAGATATATTGCTCCCACTATATTTATATTCCTAATGGACATCGCCTAGTCGACGAATATAAAAACTATGAGAAGTGATAGTTCGGTTCATCAGTAGAAAGTCCATTCTGGGACATAATTCTTTCTTCTTGGGAACAAAATGAGAAATAAAAATATTTAATTTCTTATGTCTAAAACGGCTTGTACCTTTTTCACATATTTTCGATTTAACATTTGTCATTTATTGGCAAGAGAGGAAGTTAAGAAAAAAAAAGGAAGATAAAAAACGTTCTTGCTTGCTCCAGGTTTCCTTATTGAGAAACAAAGTTGTGCAAGTTATAATATTGCTAAGCCAAGCACGTGCGAGATACACTTCTTTCCCTAAAATGCCTATAGTAATACAAATCCATGGTTAACTGCCCCATTTAAAAAATAATGTTATACCAATAAGAAAATCGCAATGTTAATATGTTGGTATATTATGTCCAATATTGAATACAAACATATCATTGATTTGGCATTCACCTGCTAAATGTATTTTAAAAACTGAGTGAAAATAAACATTTCATTTTATTAATAGAACATTTGTTTCATACAGTAAATTTAATATCACATTAGAAAAATATGTAAATATACATATTTTTCCCTTGTTTGGCCTTGGAAGTTAACACTACACGAATGGGTTGATTTTGAGGTTTAATATATTTCGATATTTATTATTACTTGACATCAAATATTACGTACATTCGAGAGACATTAGCATTATCTAAAATAGCCTGAGTTTCAAATCCTGGTTTCTACTTATTAAGAGGTATTAGTCTTGAAACTAAGTAGAGCAGAGACAACTACTTAACTAGAAAACAATTAATTGTAAAACAATTATTATCCTAGGCTTAGAAAAAATCCGACAAAGATACGCAATTTCTCATTGATGACGTCAATATTCTATTCTATTTCTGCAATAGTATGCACAATATGTAAACCGTAACTAACATGTATATTCCTACAATACAAATACGAAATATTCACTGAGAAGAACCAAAAGTAAAAGCGAATAATTAGAATTGGAAGGTGGGGAGGGGGAGGGTATTATTGATGTAATAAACAAAGGGAAAAATGTTTATAACAAGAATTTAAGGATTTTTTCTCATGGACTAGCCGGTTAATATAACATTTTGTATATAAAAGAAATATATACAATTTTACATTTCACCTTTCTTAACCCCCAATCGATTTTCAGGTGTTACCGTACTCGTGATTTAATTTTACATGAATTGCCGGAAGATTGTGAAAATATTAATATTAGAATCCGAAAATAATGTGTACTACACCAGTTATAAAAATGATGGCATTGTAGAGGATCCAGGCCTAGTTTCCGCATCCATATTGATATAAATTCTATTTGTAATAAAATTAATTCCTTCAGTTTACTGAGGGATGTAGATTTACGAAAGAATTAAACCACACGACTTCCGGCGAGCATTTTGAAATTTTAAGCTACTGTAGTTGTTCTTCCACACATTTTTCTACAGCTTGTATATGCGTAGAGCTATTTGTATTTTAACGTATCCGTCCTTCAGTGTATACACCCTTCTTCTGTCAATTGCACATCAGTAAACACCAAACTGGGAGCTTTGCTTACAAATCTTCCTCTCAGAGTGTTAGTACTTAGAAAGGGAGAAATAGAGATAACATGAGATCATCATTGCAGTTATGAGTCACTGTGATGTCATGGCCCCGCTAAGTGAGAAATCTGCTTACTTCACGCAGCCTATGAGTGACGGGCTTTTTATTTTCTTAATATCTTTTTTTTTGTACTACTGTAGTGGACAGTTCGACTATATTTCAAGAACAAACAAGGCGTTGAAACCGCAAACACCGGCTTTCTCCTCATGACCAGAGATCATGGTCAAAGGAGTCAAGGTGTTGAAAGAAAGCAGTAGCTCCTTGATAAGACTCCGTTACAATACTTTCCGAGTATTATCGGCTACTTTCAACTATAATAAACCAATACTTCGATTTCTCTTCAGTCAAGCAAGCAGAAACGATTTATAAAAAGGAAACAAAAAAAAATAATAATTATACAACTCTTCCGGGAGGGTTTCGTATTTTAAAATAAAATACATAAAAAAATGTATCACTAATGGACAGTCCTACATCACCATTGTCTTGTAAGTAATGTCTATTAAGCCGTTATAAAAAGACTCAAGCCTTCACCCTTTCCTACAAGAGGTTAAGTAATTCTATCTAGAGTTCGTGTCGTTATCTAACGATTACAATATTATATAAACAGATCTAAGTTATATGAATAAACACTCTAAATAGACTAAATTTAGTATACAAAGTACATGTCTTTGGGTTTAGAACTCTTGGTTCTTCGGTTCAATTTCCACTAAAGCATGAGAAACCCCTCTCTAATTAAAACTCCTAGAACGATCTAAGAAAGAAAAATGCACAAATTTTTCGATTAGCCATTTTAAAACCACTCAAATTTATTAATATAATTTTTGTCGTAGTTCTAACTTGTCCCAAGATATCCCTTAAAGGATTCCCTCTGTCCCTAACTTACAGACAACAAAGATTTGGTTTCAGAGAATAGGTGAAATGAAAAATTGGTAAATTCTCCCTATATGCTTTAAATAAAGTTACTTAATCACATTGAAAGAGTAAATTCCTAATATTGTTTTTATTGTTCTGAAGGGGGATGTTGACCTCATTATTTTCGAATATATTTTTCAAACATGCCCTACCTAGGACATGTCAAAAATAGCACCGTTCAAATTTATAAATATTAAATCAGTGTTCTCGAATATACAGCGGAAACAGGCGAACTACTTTTTTTAGCGTTACCAAACTTGATTTATTTATTTAGGCATTTTATGTAAAAAAGAAGTTCCACCAAGTTCTTTAAAGCCTGAAATTCGACGACGAGGAGGGAGGATAGGAATATCTGTATTATTGCGATCAATACAATTTTTTACAATGGGTTTTCAATACAATTTTCCCCCAACTCGGACGTTAATCGAGATATTTGGATTTTTTTGCGACAATGCCGATTATTGCGATTTGCACCTCAGCTTAAATTTAAAGGCCTATTTACTGTCTGATAACAGGAAAAATGGTAGAGTGCACTAAATGGTGTCAGATGAGTACGTGCGAGCCCTGCTTAGTTTATGCAGCCCCTGCGTGATTGCCGTTTTCGGTTTTTAGCCATTCAATAAACTTCCGCTACTTCTCGGGTAATATTAATATTTAGTTGTTGTGCCTCTTCTGCGGCTTAAATTTCGAGTCACGTTTAAGCATCATTCATATTGAGAGAGAAATAGAGAATAGATTGGGCTGATAAAGTCAGCTTTGCTGGAATGACAGATATTTGTTCAGAATGACAGATAAGTGCCATGTGAAATTCGCTCGTTCAACACATTGCCTCAATTGACACAAGTGCTAGTTGTGATTGAGATTAGTGTAAGTGGTAGACAACTCCAACATGTGTCCGTTCCCAAATAACCGTCGACATCAATCATGTCCATCACTCATTTTATTTCTAATGTGCCAGCGCGGCTTCCATTTTATTTTTATTTTTTTTCTTTCTCACCAATGACATTGATGATATCTTTGTGGGATCACTAGGAAGAGAAAGCTTCACAACTACGTGAGAACAGATACTCCTAGTTTTTTTTTTCTTTTTCCTTTTCCTCAGATCTCCAAATAGCACTTAACTTCCGCTAGATTATCGAAACCTGCCGACGACTCGTGGAGTTGTTCCGGCTGTAATCGTTGGTTCAAAGGAAACCTGTCTATTGATCTCGGATTTCCCGCTGATGGTTTATTCTTGTCTCTGAAATAGCGGATATTTTGTGTTTCGTGTTGCGAGAACTGTTTTTTTTATATAGAACACAATGGAAGATTATAAGTTAAAAAAAAGTTGGAAAAAATGGACACTATTTGGTTCTTTCTGCTTTTCTATAAAAAAGGGCGGAGGAGCACTTTAACTTAGTTATCATTAGTTAATTTACACAATATTCTATTAAAGACCGTAATTATCTTTACAAATTCTCGAGTAGGATTTCTGCTTGCAGGTTTTTGTGGTTAATGATCAAATCAACGTGCAGCACCCATTAACCGAGTGGGACCTGAAATTAGTTATCTCTAGTAGGCTTATAGACTCACCAGCGTGCAATTTACCAGCAAGAGCTATGATTCTAAATTGATTTCTTGGTCGCCAAGATACTCAAATTTTACTTTCAAAATGTAATAGTCATTGACAAATAAAGTGGAACAAATGAAAATATTCCTATAATTATACATAGAAAAAGAAGAAGTAAGCAAAAAATCTGAGAGGAGCATTGAAACCATACATTTTTTCAATATTATTGACGTAGGATTATGATCTGTTCTAAATAATCGATTATAAATTTTGACTTTGCTTTGTCCGGAAATCGATTTTAAACCAATGACCATGACGATTATAAGTCATTGAGTGACCACCCTGGTAGAAGGCAGTCTCGCCAATATAAATTGACATAGTTCTATGTTTAGATGAGAC
Organism: Riptortus pedestris; assembly: GCA_019009955.1. Taxonomy (NCBI): domain Eukaryota; kingdom Metazoa; phylum Arthropoda; class Insecta; order Hemiptera; family Alydidae; genus Riptortus; species Riptortus pedestris. Next base: position 124,942,636 of record CM032232.1, on the reverse strand, counting down.
ATAAAGAAAAGTGTGAATCTTGTAGACCTGTATCAAAATTAGCACATTGACGAAACTTGTGGTTAGGTGAATGGCCGTTTCAAGAATATGAGCAACAATATGATTAGCGTTAAGCAACATTTTCTTTTGAATGCCTTTCAGGAATCAAGCAAACTCTTTGCAAGACAGCAAAACGGAAGACAAATGCATTTTATTTTGCATTTTACATCTTTAGGTCATATAGGCTTATAGCCTAGCCAAGTAATTAGAATGCAATTTGAATCTGAGTTTCTGGCCATGGTAGTGATATTTTTTAATCTAATATGCCAGTGAAAGTAAAAAAACTACTGGGGAGGTCTTATATATATCAACAGGTAGGTGGCGTTTCTTTTAATACGCTCTCTGGATTTTATGTGACATTAATAGGCACTTTTATGACACCAGAACAGCACTTAATAGGTTAACTGTAGGACAGTCATTAAGAAAACCAAGTATATAAAGGTGTGGTTGGCAAGGGGAAACTACAGATAAACCCATTTCAACCCTCCCGTAGCATTCAGGAATGTGACACTTGATTGGCTGCTGTATGATATTTTATGTAGGTTTAATACAAAAGTTACGTGTGTTGAAAAAGAGGCCTTTTTTATTACTTTTTGAATTAAACATAGTTAAAATTAAAATTGAAAGTATGATTTTTTATTAAATATTATTATTAGAAAATAAATATTAACTAATCAAACAATTTATTTGTTTAGTTGAGCAATTGATTCAAACTAATAAAATGGTTTAGGTAAGCCACTTTAATATAAAAGAATATGTTGAAATATCTACAGTCGTAGGTAAAACCAAGGTTACTTTTTCTCCAATGGATATTATTAGGAGTAGAAATCCTTAGCTTTCATTTATTTATTTGGTTTGTGCCCTACATCGATGGTAGTTGGCAAGATCTCTGTTTGGGGGGTTGTTAGAGTAATATATTTATTACTTAACTTACTTATTTAATCCTTGGTTGTAATTTATTTATATATTATGGAAAAGATTCCTCATATAATATAACACTAAAGCTTTTAGTGTTAAATCTGATTTCAAAGTTCAGTAAAGTTAAGTCAATTGGAGATGTTTCATGATTATTGCAATGTATGGGCGGTTGTCGTGTGTAGTTCTGTAAGGTGGCCAGGTAACTTCTTGTCAGTTATTAGTCTGCAGTCTGTAAGTGTTTGATAGTTAATTGTGTATTGCACAGTGTATATAAAGGTGGTTCAGTCCTAGTCATAAGGTGTCCGTGTGTTATCCGTGAACAACCAAGCCTGAAATGATCAAGAACTACTTCTTCTATTCTTGTGTTCTGATTATTTGAGAGCCATTCGCGAATAGTGTTTTATTTCTCGTAGTTTTGTGTGTGTCTGACGCCATTCCACTGCCCATTTTAAGGTAATCCCTTTTTTAATATGTTTAACGATACGTTGCATCTTGCCCAGTAATGTGATCAGAGTGTAATATGTCAGTCGCTAATTTTGCATGTTTGCCAGCCAAAATATTTTCCGTGATGTCCAAATGGCCTGGTATCCAACGGATAGTTATTACTTTATTCATTTACGTTTGTAAGTTAGATAGTAGTTCCTGAAGCAAGTGAGTTCAGTAAAGATGAAGTATTGACTGAAAGGAACTGTAGTAATTAGTAAAAACATGAATGTTGTCTTGTTGTACAATAGTATGTAAATCATTTCTATATTAATTTGAAACTAATTAAATCATCAACGTATTTAAAAGTATCACTTCAGACTGAAATTAACAAATCGCCATTATTAACTTCATCTCAAATTTAAAAATACTTCTAATCATCATTGTGACGGACTCGTTACCCGAAGGAAATGACTGTTGGAGAGACCCAATGAAAGGTTATTAGCTCAGTATGAATAAGGTCATGGGATTGCAAGTACCGCTGTGTGTGTGGCAATATTGCAGCCATGATTTCAACCTTTTCACCCGTCACAAACTATTAGCACCACGCAAATCTCAATAGCTTTCATCCAAATTCAAGACGTGACGGGAAAATAGAAATATGATTTTCTCTTAGGCCTCGTTAAAATTTATATAACTTAAGCAAAATCCAATGACTTCGAGTTACAAAGCCTCTCGATTACGCAATTCAAAATGATATCCCACGAGTCAGAGCACAAAACTCCACGCAATTTGACGAGTATTGTATTTGGGTTGGTTTGATTTAAATCATATGCCAAAGTGTAATTTAGCAACATAAAATGCCAAACTTGAGCTTCAAAAACGTCTATAAATCAGAATTTCATGCAATACCCATATTAAAATTAATAAGACACACTGCTATATTTAAAATGAACAAAAAATTCAGCCAGAAGTAAAGATAGTTTCATGGCGTTTATGTAACACGCTAAAACTAAAAGGAAATTGCAAAATCACCTTCCAAACAGATTACCTGAACAAAATTTGATCATATTTTCTTCGTCTAAGATTGTAAGTTACAAATGTTTTATGTTGACGGGAAATTAGATTTATTTGAACTCAAGAACGATAATACATTTGTCAATATTGGCATCCACACTTCATTCTCAAAACTATAATATAAAAACGTCTAATTTTAAGGCAATAATAATCCCAATAAATGGATTGTTTAGTGCTTCCGTTATCCAATATTTATATTTCGTATATGATAACATCAAGTATAATCATCTCTGGTAGAACAAAGGAATGGCAGCACGCAGCACTTTTACTGTTCATGTTACGGGGTATTGAATTTGTCAGGATGATTTCGTTTATCCAATCGGTAAATTTCCACGGGAAACCATTTCTGTTTCAACCATTCTAGGATGTGTAACACGACTAGTATTTACATATGAGTTTAAAACTGCTCATGATGATGCTCTCATTATTAGATGATACATTTCAGTCTTTTACTTTCAACCTATGAATCATCAGAATTTCTGGGGAAGTCAAAATGTGTCTATCTACGCTTAAGGGTTTAAAATTTAACTAACAGAGTTATTTATCCAAGTTCTAATGTGCTACCGACTTTTAACCTAAATATGATCGAGAAATTTGATTCAAAATTCGCATAGACGCCATGAACAAGTCGCAAGGATATCGAATAATGTGTTGAACATGACCATTAGACTTTAACCAACTATCAACATCATGCGGGCGCAAGCTCAGATATTTACATTCCTACTAGCGCCTTTACGGAGTCTCCTTGAGAGAGAAAAAAAAATTATTTGTAGCATTGCCCAAGAGAAATATGTCATGATGACAGTAGAACTTGAGATCGGATGGTGTAGAGCGTTGGAAAAACCATAGCTAACACTTATGACACCATTGTCCCTTGGAATGATCACTGGAAAGGCGAATAGTACCTTTGTGCCAAGTGGGTTGTTATCACCTGATGAGAGGCAACAGTCAGTAAACTTTAATTAGATGTAGTAAGGTTATAAAAAGTACAGGGATTATATTCATTTGCTATAAGGCCAAAAGCCGTTTCAGTTTATCTAGAAATACGTATTACCAATGTTAACGGAAGTAATATACACGAAATAATTTTTCTTCTTACTTATTACAGCAACTGACATTTCGGCGTGGTTGCGCCATACATCTGACTCACAAGGACTGAAGGTCAAGTTTAGGTCTAAGCAGCTTTTGGGGAAATGACGAAGTTTGTCACGAAGGTAAAAGACAGTAGTGGGAGAGAATGAATCGATAAGGAATACACGATGAACGGTTCACTCATTAATGATCCGGGTTTGAGTCACTGTTCTTTTTGTTTGCGTCATATTCCATATAACACCAGAGCCGGATATTGCAGCCTTGGGAACTTACCAATATTGATGCAATTCTTCTCTAACAATTATGATTTTATAAGATAACATGTCCCGATGCTTTTCACCAATGCAATGACTGTACCTTTCACTATTTTTAAGATAAAATAATTAATTAAATAAGCTACAACTTAAAAATTTAAAATTCAATAAAGTCTAAATAATATTGTTTGAGTGGCTTAATTCTATTTTCTGTATTCTACGGTAGTCGACCACTCGTGTAGGTTTAAAAATTCTTGGGAGGTCCACGAAAGCAAAAGTCAAATCTCTAACTCCAGTTACTTATCTTCGTTAGTCTTTACAACCTAGGGTCTTGGACTGCTATACTAAAAACTATATATTAGAATGTTCTTCCGCTCTGACTTTAACATTATAGCAAACTGAAACCAGTTTGGTGAGGTGTAACTTAGTAAAGGTCGAATGAGAGAGTTATTTAAATAAATTTTCTTTTAATGTCTGTACATCAATTTAGAACACATGTCCAGCCCAAGACACATACAGTGTTTTACCAATAATGTCGGTATTATTTATGCAGATTATTACTCAGATATTTATTTATCGTTTTGTAAGCTTTTAATTCCAGAATTGATTGCAGTTTTTAATTCAGTGATTGGTATGCCATGTCTACAGAACATGAAAAGAAGTAGGCTGAGTATTGACCCCTGTGAGACGCCTGTCCTGTTAGAAATGTTGGTTCAACAAAATGATTAACAGCTTCGTTCTTGCCAAACCTAATTAACTGGTTGATGTATTACTTTAAAATATTCCTATTTAATATTCTTTGAAGGGCTTAACAATTTGTTCATAACGGCTGCCTGGATACCTCACGTCAGAGGAAGATTGGGTCAGTCAGATAACAAGGCATACTATCTAGAAATAGTTGACAGCTGTCACTGTAGTCACCTATTCAAATTCAGTCACCTTTGGATTATGTTGTTATTTGCGGAGACTTTAATGGGAGATGAGGAAAGGGCATGTTGGTCGTTAAAGTCTCCGCAACGGAGCACACCTCTTCACAAATAAGCGAGGCAAAGAAAGAAAGAATTGGACCTGACCCTGATCCTTAAATCTCGACCCATTTTAGGTCTTAATCATTCCTTGGGGAACCATTGTCCCGCCCCCTTTAAGGCGCATGCGCTTAGCAATTACCACAAGTTCGTGACCGACATTCAAAACTCGGCCTCAGACTCACGATATTGCACAGACTCCATTATTAAGTCGTCATCTACACTTCTATTCATTTTCTTAATCTATTTTTTTTTCTTCGTTTGTCTATGTAATATTATAATCAGGGAAACAGTGATGAGTCATGAAGTTTACGGTTTAATGTAAGCATTAGGATCATTTTAAAGGTTTTTTTTATAAATAACGGGGGTTACTTGTTTAAACGTTCCAATAGTCCCATATCAAATTTATTGAAGTTTCTTTTGAAATCATATTAAAACGCCTGAAATTATAGAACTGAATCCTATTTTGTAGAATATCTCTATATTTTTGAAAGACAATTTCTATATTAAAAAAAACAAAAAAAAACGCAATTAGACATAACAGTATTATAAAATGGTTATCAATAATTCTGAAATCAACTGAAAGACCATTGCATGATTCAAATATTTAATTTTCTTTAATTACATTACGCCACCTTTATATGTTGAAAACTGTTCGCATTGGTTATCTACTACTTACTTGAGTGCTCTTCACTGCAGGTGTCACCTTGAGTGTCCTGTGGACACACAATTAGGCAATACAAACACCAACGTTTGTTATTACATTAAAAATTAACAACTGTTGAAAGGTATCAAATAATATTCCCAAAAACTTATCAATAATAACATTATAAACACCTGCCAACATTCAACGTTCGTTTTCTTTATAAGTTCACAATTTAAGACCACTTTACAAGATACTTTACATGGAACCCAAATTACCTTGAAAGATTAGAATACATGCTCTCAATTATAGAGTAAACAATATTTAAGTGGAAGCCTACTTAGTATACCTGAATGTTAAGTTGAGAGAGCTCTATAACTTGAAATAATATTCATCTATTTTGTTCCAATTAACTGTACGATCTCTTTACCCAATATTCACCAATTTTCAGCAGATCTTCGGCTCCTCCCGACCAAAACACAGCAAAAACGCTGACCTGCCTAAAAAATCAGCCTAACAATTAGATCTTGTCTAAGAGAGGGTTAAATCAGATAGCAGGAATAGAAGAACAGTTTTCCAAGGGATCAAGCTTTCAGAATTACCCAAAAAATATCAAGAACAAATGGTACAAGCGCGTACATTTCTTTGGACCTCTTTTTCGAGATTGATTTGTTAGGAATCATGTTATGAGAGCAACCCCAATGGCTGGTTTCCATTATGAGAAATCTCCAGGAACCGAAGATAAATTCCTGTTGAGACGTAAAGTTATTTATCCCCAAGTTTTTTTTCCTTTTACGTCATTAGAAAACCATACACGGTAGTAACTTTTAACGAGAATTCATTTGCATAAAGTATAAGTTCATTTAAAACTGCATTCATTCCGAACGTTCATGCGAACCCGCGTGGGCGGCCATCCCCCAGAGCTTGATATTATAACAGGACTACATTGCTTCACATATTTTAATTTTTGTTTTTGCAATATTTTCTCCTCTCATGAACCAGTTTAACCAATATAATGCGTGAAAACGAAATAATAAAAAAAAAGAAACAAGTTATCGGCATTAAATCTTATTTTATGACTTCAAATCCATTTTATCAGATAAGATTAGCATAGGTTATCCATTTAGTAACGCCTCAATGATTGTAATGAATATTTTAGTTGTTATTTTCCGCTATTATTTTCTTAAAAACGTGCAGAGTTGATTAATATTCAATCATGAGGGTGATTGACGTCCTACAATAACTCTGTTCAACACCAACTCATTACATATCTGATAGCTTTTTAATATATTTCCCTTGAGGGAAATCAGTTATTCAGGTTGTACTCATGGTGAAAAATTATCTTCAAATCAAAATTTGAATTGATTAATTCCTTCACCAACCTCATTCTACCAAGTTGGTTATAAAAATAAAGTCCGTTCATGCTTGTGGATAATTATTTTACTGGTAACACTCTAAGGTTTAACGACAATCGAAATTTGACCAGGAGGGGTGAGGTGAAAAGGAATAAACTGCAACATTTTATATCCAGATTATTGTATTGTATGCTATTAGCCCCAGTTGTTGTCTTTTACTTTTTTTCTGTGGCTGGAATATTTGCTAAGAAGGCATGTAAAGCTAAGAAGATTCTTTACCACTTTTTATGGAACATAATGGTGTTCCTTCGACAGACAAAATATTTTCTTTTTAATTTTACGCTCTTAAGATGTCTGAAGTTTATGGATAAATATATTTAGCACTTTTAATTAAGATTAATCTAAGGTACCCAAAAGACCCGAGTAAAATGAATGACTATTATTTATTTAGGTGTTTCGCAATATGAACGAACCACAATGTTTCTTGTTATTATAAAAATAAAATAGTTGTTGAAACCACCATCATATAAATATATGTTAAAATATTAGCAGTTGTAATAAAAGAAAAGCACAGTTACGTTTTCTCCAATGGACGTCCTAGGGAGGCCTTTAGTGTACAGTTAAATTTGGGTGAAAATATGTGTCCCTTGCAGATGCTTCACGATTGTCACACTGTGTGGACAGTTCTGAAAGTTGGGTACGTACGTTTTAGTTATTAGTTTGCAGTCTGTAAGTAACTGTTTGATAGTTAATTGTGTATTACACAGTTCACATCATGGTGGTTCAGTCCTAGTCATGAAGCTCTCGTAAACTACTTCTTCTCTTATAGTTTTCTGAATACTTGACAGCCATTCAAGAGTAGTATCTTTTATTTCACGTAATTTTCAGTGTGTCTGAGGGCATTCTACTTCCATTTAATATTGCCCACTTTTTTAATAATTTTAAACGCATAGTGTGCTAAATAACCAAAATCATCAAAATAAAATGAATGAAACTATTTTTAGAAAAAGTCGTGAACTCTGTATCGTCACGTTGAGCGCTCAGCACTTAGCAGGGGGTCAGTAGGAAATTAAAACAGTGCCCAGTCAGGTGGCGGATCGAATAAAAGCCCCGAAACAATAATGAGTAGTGACGTAAGAGTATCGTGACCAGAAGAGCACGAGTAGTGAACACGTCAAGATGACAACGACTGGTCAGAAAGCAGGAACCGGGTCAGAGATTTCGGACCAGCTCCGAACAGACACTTTCACAATTACTCCAATTCGGTGGAGAAACGGTTTCCTTGATGGTCATCAAACTTGACAACTTTTTTTTATTTTATTTTAATTTGTATACATTAAATGTATAATCTCGTTTTCTTTTTTCAAGTAAAAACGATTTACTGAACCTCATCTGCACTTATAAGTTTTGGAGTTGTGTCAGTGAAATTTCTTAACTTTGCTACACTTTACATACTTCCAGGTAGATCTGAACGATACCCTGCAATATAAAGCCATTCTACTATCTCTCATTTCTTCAAACTGAGTTGGAAGAGACGAGAATAGAACATGGAATCATCCATCAGAATTTAGGGGGGAAGATTGGTTTGGGCATTTAAAATAGTGGACTTTTTTTTTTCATTATATCATGATAGATTTGGGGGAAATATATAAAAATACAAATTGTATGACTAATGAAGATTTCTTTTAGTTATTATTTATAACCGGAATAGTTATTGTTCACCCACTCGCTGATGGAAGTTAACAATTAAAGTTGGCCAAGCAATTAAGCACTTCTCTTATGTTTGAATGGAACTCATATATCGTATGTGAGCAACAACCGGCTCCTGTAAGGTTTGATTCGGCCCCCGAGACATTTCGAAAAACACAATTAAACAAAAATATTACACTTCTTACTACAAATGATGAAGATGAGCAGAGATTTGGGCGTTTGGCAGTATTTATAAATGGGAACAGCTCTTTTCAATGATGAAAGTTAATAAATCAAACCATCGTACAAGGCTGACTGACGATAATTTGGAAAATTCTTTACGTCTTTGTATCATTGGAATTAATCATATCAATTGTATAAATGGATTAGTTTCTCAAATTCACGCTCAAGTGTTTCATTAATTTCGGTGTCACTACTTAACTTTCGTTGTTTGTAATAATTTCAAATTTTACGATTTAATTATAATGTTGTACCTATTTTTTTCATTTTGTTATTTTAATAAATTGTATTATTGTTACAATGGTAGTAATACGTAATTTCATGTCCAACATCTATCGTTAAAAATTATGAACACTACTTTCAAATGCACTACTTTTAAAATCGGCCCACGAACGTATTTGCACACTAAAGTTTGGCCCACAACATGTCAAAGGTTACCCTTACCTGACATATACCATCTCAAACAATGCCTTCGAACTCTACGTAAGTAATCAAGACGGTATAATTTGGATTTTGTATGTACACCTTAAAATAAAAATTGTGTGTAAAGAAGATTGGTACTCAAAAACAAAAATAATTACGTTAATATTTCAGATAGGGAAAAAAATTAGTGGGCTTGTTCTTTAGTTTTGCATGTTTTTTGATTACTGAATTTGGCCTGGATTTAACAAGAATTGCGGGCGAACGAATGTATATATATATATATATATATATATATATATATATATATATTTAAACTGGCCTTATTTTCGATATCTCCTATGTAGGATCGTTGCAAATTTAAAAAAAAAAAAAAAAAAACGATTAGTACAAACTCCTTAGTTAAGTTCTTATAAGGGAAAACTGCTTAAAATAAATTCAATAAGTGACACAATGCATTTTTTTAAAAAATAATTTCTTTCCCCATGAGATTTTCCTGTACTGCATTTTATTTGAAATTACCCAAATAGAAGAAGTATAAACCGCGACCTTCAGTGGTCTTAAAAGGAAACTTGACGGCGTTAAAAGTGAATTGATTGGCTTCGTATTGCGGGGAATTCTCGGTGTGCGGTCCTTTTTATCTTCAAGTACAAAGAAAATGAGCTTAGAAGCCCTACTGCCTTCAACTGAAGTTCAAATACAGACTTCAAAAATTGTAGGTACTAGATGAAAGTGTACTGAATCGCCTACTCGGTGACAGAGAGACCTTGCCCCAAATTCTCCTCACTAAACTATGCGCCATTTACTCCTATTTTTTCTTTCCCAAGACCTTTGTGTGGGTTGTTTGAGAATGAGATGTTTGAAAAGAGTAAAGGCAATTTTTCCGCTCATTCCGCCCACCAACAATATCGTATGAGTCAAACATCTATTAAGACCTCTAAACAAAAATAGACGGAAAGTCAGTATATATCTCAGTTAAACATAGATTAACATGAATAAACACTTTCAAAATTATTAGCTTCAATATTTTACTACCCTTTATCTACAGGGAATTCTCTTACTAACATAGTCATCAATAGAGATGTATCCTAACAATCAATGTTGGGGCAATTTTGTTTGATCATTACTTTTTTTAAATGTATCATGTAAAAACAAATATTAATTTCTTGAAAGGAGCATTAAAAACCAAATTGTTGATACTTCCCTTCTTAAGCGTCTAATAAAAAAGTAGCATAAACAATCTTGGCTATTTAACTATGTATTACTATTGTTGTTATATTCATTTTGCTGTAACTGGAATGTTAACGGAGTTATTTGTGTTTTATTATATTTCTGTCGGTGTCCATTGACCCCCATTCTTACTCATGTAATTTTGACATTAACTGTAGAAACTTAGAGTGGCGAGTTCGATTTCCGCCCAGGGCAATATGAGATTATTTAATGACGGCATTCACTAAATAAAATCCTTAGCCCCACCATCGCAAGGAAAGGTTGGTAACCTGTAGATAACCCTTCCCAATTAGCCTTAGTTGCAAAAAGTGGACGTTAATAAATAATTTTAAATTTTATAATAGAATTCCGATATGACTAGATCAAATTTAAATATTTCAATTAATTATTACACAGAGTTCTTACTAAAGAAAAAATAAAGAATAGAAAGTTAGTTAACGTCATCTGTGTTTCATACCAACACACACAACCCCTGTGTGATACACGTCTCATCATACGTTCACCACTTATACGTAAAGACCTGCACTGTAGAAACCTGGGACTAAATAGACGTAAGTCCCTGAGTTTGTTGAGATTCGCTTCTTCTGTTGAGATTTCCCGTTCTTCAACGTGGATATTTAAGTTTTTCTCAACTTACTACATATTTCTTCCTTTTCATTAATTAAATCACATTTGGTAGAATGTTATTACTCATTTCAAGTGTTAATGTTCGTTTATACCGTCAATTTTCCAAGTTAAGTATTTTTCTTAATTTAACATAATATAGTATGATAATGGATTATTGCAATGAAATGTTTTCACATGTTTACATGTTGATCCTTTTTCTTCTTTCCTTTAAACTATTACTATCTTATTATTATTATGGAGAGGTTTATTCACAGAAAACTGTTCTGAAATCCACGTCGGGGGAAAATCCAACCGATATGGAGTATCGGCAATCATGACATACATATATATATATATATATATATATATATATATATATATATATATATATCACCGGGAATTAAAAAACTTAACCACAATTCTAGCAGTATCAAGAAGAATCAGTTGCTAAGCTTCTTTTATAATATATACTAGCAAATTTAAATTTTTGGTGCCTATTAGTGTTGTTTTAGGAACGAGTCCACTCGTACTTACGATAAAAGCCGTACCGTGGCATACTAAAGCTTGTATACATTTTTAAACTCAATAGACAATTTTCAAAATTTTCGGCATATGGTTTTCGAATATTCTCGTCATTGGATACTGCAGTGCCAATAAAATCAGGAGTGTTATTGATTTAATATTATTATTTATTAACTTCCACTATTTGTTTATCGGGACGGGTTATCTACTGATTACCACCCTTTTCTAGCCAGGGTGGGCCTAAGGATTCTATTTAATGAGTTCCGTAACTAAATAAATTCCTATTTCCCAGGAAAGAGTCAAACTCCCCCCATGGGTATACCATGTGATATGAAAGCCAAAGCTTTAACTCACATGGCTACCCTGGCCCCACTAACTATTTTATTAAACCAAGTAACTGTTACCTATGAATCATATAAGCATTAAATCATATTAATTTTAGGAAATCTGTTTAAAAGTTAGTTGGATTTTAGAATAAAAGCTGTGCCTTATATTTATAGACTTAACAGGAAATAACTCAAACCGAAAGGATTAGAAGTTGAATCGGATTATATTTCCTCTTCTATTTTTTTTATTTTTTACAGAATCCTTTTTTTTATAGCTGACATATTCTAAATCAGACGTCAGACACTCTCGGCTTAGTTACGTTAATCTGTCTACTGGGCGATATTTAGTCGGCTCTCATGACTCCAGTGCATAATTAAATTATGTTTTTTTGTGCGCTCCATAGTTCGTGTAAACAGCTTGTTAATGTCTCACTCCGAGGTCAGCCATGACTACTAAGCGGAAAAGTCAATAGACTCTGCACTTATTTAAATCAAAGGAGTTTATGTAGCCTTGAACTGCAATGGGATAATCTCGTTAGGGATTAGCCATAAAGGTAGAGGTTTTTTTTATGGAATTCATACTTGTGAATTAGGGAGAGAATAAAGGCAAGAAAAAATAAATATGAAGTTGGGAATTTATGTTTCGTTCTCATTAGTACTTTAAAATGTGCTCCAGACACACAAAAATACGCATTATGAATGAATTTTTAGTTCAATTTCAGAATATCACCTTTTTCTTTTTCATTAAACAAGTTAGAAATGAAACATACACTTTATTTGGTGAAGTACTACGATTGTAACCCCTTAACATTAATGTCAGTGCATTTAATTCTATGTCATTTTTTTTGTACAAATTAGAAAATTGTTCATTCATTCTAAATTTCCAACTGCAGAACCTCATTAATGGCACATTCCTACCAATTCTTCCAAGAGCTCTTTTTTTCTGTACGACTATTAACCTCAGTGTTAAATGTTCTCAGCATCTCATTACATTCACACGAAGGCACATTAATTGATAACTCATTAAAGCATATATATCACATATCTCATTTATAGTAAAAATAAAATGAACCAGAAATTCAAGATTTGGTACTCATGAACAAGAAGAAAAAATGGACTTTGAAGAAAAGCAGGGCTTCATTACTTGTTGATCATCGGATATGAAGAAATGCTTACCAAAAAAAACGATTCAACAGGATTTCTACCACCTACCTGCAACAAAAAAAAATATATTAAAAATCAGACAGTGTTGACTATGGTATTTTTTAAACATATCGTTCAATAGGCTGACGACTCTACAAACTGGTAGATATGGAAGCAGGAAGATTCTTTTCGAATTGTAGCTTTGTCTAATTCACAACAATTACTGATACGATTTTATCAAATGTTCAAATCCTGCCCGGAGGACCATTTTGTTAATCACTATATTTGATAAAATCGTATCAGTAACCAATTGTATGCTGTAGTTCAATAGCGGACTGTATTTCAAACTGAAAAGTAAATTACAAAACGTATGATATTTAAAAAAAAAAGAAATAATAATATTAAATTAAACAGAGGCTTCGACCGCTGGTCCATCGTAGTGGCAAACAACGTATGTATTTGTGATTTTATGTTTAAAGAATTAATTACAATCATAAGACTAAGGTGGAAACCATATATCAAAGTTTTTACAAAATATGGTAATGGAGAATAAGAAAATATTAGAACTTAATTTTCTCTGTAGAAAGAAACCTTGGAATACAATGAATGAAAAAAAAGTACAATCAAACAATACAAAATTAAACAAAGACAATGTAATGCCAATTTCGTTATGTATTAACCATTTTGATAGATTGAGTAATTCTTGAAGCCAATACCCGTCTAAGAAATTCGACATTAAAGCGGCCAACTTACTTCCTACAGATCAGATTTGCAGGTTTTAGCAGATTTCCCTTGAGGTAAATCAAGTATTGAGGTCGTACTCAATACGCGACTTTTGAAAAATGTCCTAAAATGCCCGTCGATCGTACTCAGGAGATGACAAAAATGGGGTCCCTTCAAATCTATATATATTTGTCTGTTAACTTTCTAGCAGTCGCTATTTTTGTTTGATAGTTACTAAACTCGATATTTATACGTTTTATGTAAAACTAAAGATCAAACTCGTTAATAGTTAAATTCCACCAGTAGGACGGGTAGTTTAGAAGTGGGAGATTTCGAAAATTCTTAATATCTCCGTTATTATTCATCAGATCGAAAAGTTTTATGGAGCCAACCTTATTATATGTTTTTTACTATCTTGTTTATTTACCGAGAGTTTTCAGTAAACCCCACCCCTACCCCCAATATCCTGTTATATTATGAAGTACTTTATTTGAATCCTAAATACCAAATATCATTCTCATTGACCACTTACGTTTTTAGATAAACGCAAATACTTGACGCACGCGGGAAATCTGCTTAATTAACGCATCCCCTTTACTTTATGAAGACTGGGAACGGGTGAGACTATTGTTATTGTCTTATAGCAGCAGCAAATGGTGTATTTGTAATATGCACGGCATCATAATTAGCAATAAAGCATTGCTGACGTAACCGCTGTTTCATCTGCGTCATGTCTGCCCGATAGAGGCGCTACCTACAGTTGTAATAGGTAATTCAGATAATGATCAGTATTTCGGACTATCCCACGCCTCCGAAAGGATTACATGACTACCGGCTGCCATATACACAGTCGGAGATGAATGATGACCGAATTAACCGAGTCAAGAATAAGTTTTTTTGAAAGACCACATCCTCAGTGTAATTACCCTCGAAACTAATTAAGAACCCATGATGACGGTGATGATGATGTGTGGTGAAAGTTCAATATGGTTTCAATTTGATCGGAGTTGAGTAATGGTTCTTTAATAAAACACCCTCAATGTTATCTTTTTATAGGATACTTTAGGGGGCGGCTAAGGTTAGCCATATGAGTTATTGGTGCTGTTCTTAATCTCACTAGGTAAACCAAGAATCGTGAGATCGATTCCCACTTGGGCATTCGAAATTTATATAGTGACGAACTCATTAAACAAGTCCAACCCTGGCTAGAAAACGGCCGTAATCTAACAAAGTAGACGTTAATAAATAGCATTTAACTTGTAAGATACTTTATTACCTGCAATTATTAGATATAATTCTAAAAAGTCCGTCACGCAGGGGCTGCGTAAACTAAGCAGATTTACCACGTGAAGTTTTACAATAGAGAAATTTCACGAGAGCCGAGCAGTCAAGGAACCGGCCGTACTCGCTTTTGGCGGGAAACTCACTCTCATCCGTTATCCATCCAGATATAATAAAAATACAAATATCTCGGTTAATATTCAAGATAGAGAATAAATTTATATGACAATATTTATAGTAAATTTAATTTTCAATACGATTAATTCTATACAATTTTTCGATCCGACGTATAGTAAGGGAGATATTTCGAATTTTCGAAAATCCTCCCCTCTACACCCCCCCTCCCACTGGTTCGATTTCAGCCGTTAACGAACTTGATCTTTATTTTTTACATAGAAAGGCTAAATATCGAGTTTCGTAACGATCAAACAAAAATTGCGACCGCTAGAGCAGTAACAGACATATATATATATATATATATATATATATATATATATATATATATATATATATATATAAACGGACCTCATTTTCGTCATCTACTAAGTAGGACCGATGGACATTTGAAGAAAAATTTCAAAAATTCCGTCATGAGTACAACCTCAATACCTGATTTCCCTTAAGGGAAATCTGCTAAAACGGTAAAATGCATTTTCCAAAAGAAATAAACAGCTGTTGATATAATAGTGTCCACCATTCCTGCCTTAGTAAGTGATGAAAATGAGGTCCGTTCAAATTTTAATATACAAGACGTTAAGTAAGTGGTGTTGTTTTTTTATGGACGAAACGTTTTTCAAACAAGAAACCGTAAATAAAATCGTTGTTAGGCAATTCCCAATCGCATCATCGTCAAAATTCGTTAAAAACAAGTAGGATTTTACTTTGTTAAAGCCATTTAAGGTGCTTTTTATCGCATTAAAGGTAGGTTCTGTTTTTCTTAAAACTATAGATAATTGGTGGTTATATTTATTTTATACATGTCATACTTAATATTCAGAAAAAAAAGAAACTACTTCAATATTTGAGTTTCAAATATTTGAATTAGTATATTGGGGATAGGAGTAAAATATGTCTGAAAGCTGAAAATACAAAAATAATAGGAATAACTCTACTAATATTCATAGAAATAAATATAGGGAAAGCAATTGTAGAAGATATTTTATGAATTAAGTATTTTATTAAATTTTCGATTATGGAAAGGTTAAAAAAAAACATTACCGCCACTAGAGCGTTAAGATACCTACATTTGGACGAAACTTATTTTTTTTATTTAATAGTTCGGAGGGGATTTTAATACTTTTGCCAAAAATGACTACATTAGTGCCTCATATTTTGTTAAGGGCAATCTGACAACAGTAAAAAAAGAACAGATTCTGATGTCATTATATTCTACTGAATTCTTTCTATTTTGGAGATACAAAGTTTTAGCCGATACATTTCCATGTGTTTATGGGATGCCGAGTGAGATTTTGACGTATGGCTTTTCTGGATTTAGTGTCTCTGGCATCTGAAATGTAATTTCATACGCCATTGCGTTTATCAATGCAGGGAGACCTTTGCCTACTTGATTAATCACCCGGAGTACCTTTGTCTTCATCATGGTAATGGGTTCCTCGCCCATGCGAACTGTTTGCTTTCTCCTCCCCATTGCTATTCATGAAATAATGGGGCCGTGAAGGGATAAACAGGCTCCCATACGGCCCATCTCTGACCATATTTCGTCTCGAGGGAAGCCACCGACAATGGTCAGGGGCATGATCTACTGGGAGAGTGCCGCCACAAGGGGTCGTGGAGAGGGCGACATTTCTCCTCCCCGGGGGAAGCACTATCTAGTCCAGTTATTAAAGGTCTCCGGCCGTCACGAAACTAAAGTTCAACCAGAATAAGCAAGATCTGGTGCAGCTATCTCCCTCTTTGCAATTATGCACACGCGATACATGCACCTTAATGAATCAGGTGTCTGAATATTTCGAATTAAACTATAACCATACTCAGGCTAAGAAAGATATAGCCTTCCTGCTAAATATACTTTCAGGCTACTAGTTTCTCCAACTAACTAACAGCCATAAGATAGTTTCTCCAGGAAGACGTCCATCTTTTCCTGAACTGCTTGATCCTGTAATATCGAACATCCAACATTGTCTCACGATATCGAATTTAACGGATTCCAATTCCATTGATGTTTAGAAAATATGCCCATATGCCGTGCACTTCTTTGAAAACATCTTCCATTGTCTCATCAACTTACAAATTGAAACTGATATCACTTGTAGGCAAAGGGTCAGAATTTATAAAAAAAAAAAAAAAACAATTTCTTCGTAGGTTAATTGTAGTAAATTCTCTGCACCCAAAAGATTAAATGTTTCAAAGAAAGGCTTCAAAATTTTCTCATACTCCATGTGATCTCATTTACTTACATCAGCCCTTGAAGTGATTCTCCAATATCGAATACCCAACCTCCGCCAGTCGTCATCTTGGTCAATATGCTACCATTTTCTGACACGACCTCTTTTTGTACTCTCTCCTGATAACAGATAACACCTTATTGGGCAATTTGACGGATTGCATTCTTCCATATTTTTTGATAAAACATACGATGCACCTAAGGTTGACAGCTCCGAAGATTTTTCTTAAGGGCATTTTTGTATAGACTAGCTGCTCATAAGACCCATGTCCTATTACTACCAAAGCTGTTTTAAGTCCACGGTGTTCTCATTGTACTCATGTTTCATAGGAGCCTTCTTCAGGGCCATAAACGGGTCAGGTCCAAGAAAACATTCAAGTTACATTTACTAGCTGCGACTCCTTTTAATTTCTTTCCGTTACTACTATTCCCCTAACATACTTAGAAGTTTTACAAGTAGCTCCCCATTGATGTTGCACATAGACCGTGAACATTTGTTTTTTTTACAGATCAGTAGAGCATTACTGTTTCATGAATAATTTATATTTCCCCCTATCAAAAGACAATTAAACGGCATTTTGCTGTAAGTATTAATCTGACTTATAAGTCGTTTCTACGAGTTTAAGTGCTCACATATGAGGGTGGGAAGGCATTGTTACGGGTGACTGAGTATAAGTGGACCGTGGACAGTGGATAAGTGACAGGTTCAGCGGAGCTAGCCACCGTATAATGGGCGGAGTATGCGCGAGACACACAAGCATTATACTCCATTGTCCATTAACGGACTGCGAGGCCTATTGTCGTTTGGATATATGATTCCGAATGGTGGACAATCACTTAGCCAGTAGCTACGGCAATCTGTCATGATAATTGCTCAATCCTTATCACGTACCGAGTGAAACGTCTTATCAAAATCCGTCTGCAGGCTTCAGCGTAATCATTAATAGTACGTTAGCATCGAGCAGTCAATCAGTGAGTACGCCGTTTTATTGTGAGCCGATACAATGAAGAGAGAATGCATTCATTAGTACAAAAACATTTTGTTCCGGACTTCATTTCGTTTTTGAATTAGGCTCGTGACTTCTGGCAATGCTGGGTTTGCTAACACAAAGATGAAATGATGCTGATGAGAAATAGAGACCAACGCATATAAAGGAATTTCATAAATATCGGCTAGATGCCAACAAAAGTACTAATATTTTTCTGGAAGTAGTTTCTCAATTACTATGGGTTAAAGCCATTACTCAATGTCTGTACTTTTGAACTCTGTTTTTATAAAACTGGTATTAAATCTGACCAGTTACAGAAAAGCCTTCATCACTATTCAGGGCATATACTCTAAATTTTTTGGTACCGTATAGAAGGATATGATTGGCTGTATATAAGTAGTAATAAATAAATTCTTATTAGATTTTTTTACTTATTTTCTGAGGTAACGTGTTAAAATAATTTATAATCTTCTGGTTAGTTTACATTGCCCCAAGAATTATCTATATTATGAGTTGTACTCACGATGCAAAAATATATTTGGTCTAAGAAATTGTTAATAATTTTATGATCTTGAGAGGTAGCGTTCCGTACTACGAATTAGGAATCATTTTCATGGAAGTCAATCTATCTACTACCTTTCCTGTCAGCTGACTGGATTCCAAGAAGAAGTGTATGCGATACATTTATTATGGAATTCGTCGATAATGATAGTACTAATCGATTAAGACAAGCCATTGTGGACTTATTATCAATTTTCTTTATGTTTTTCGCTGTTTTCTGTAGCCTAGTGTCCCCAATATTCCACAAATAGAATGTAGCTAAGAAGTAAAGACAGTGCATTTCCTTTGTACGTATTCCCCAAATAAATTAGAAATTTCTACCTTCTGTATAAGCGTAATACCTATCTATTTACCTGACAGAGCTCTAGCACCCCAAATTTTTTTGCGTACTTACCAAACGGGATATTTAAAAGTGCCATGGAAAAAGAAGGACGAAGCTTGCTAATGACCAAAGTCAGACCATGAGTAAAGAGGCGTTTAAGGAAAATCTAAGTTATACGTGTCATCAATATATAATATTGTCAAATCTTCCAGTAAATACCGTCTTTTCTAGAGGATCGTAGAGTTAAATGGCCAAGAGTTTTCGATGCCAGAACCGTTTTCAAGCTCATTTAAAGTTCAAATTCAACATCCTAATATTTTTTGTTTCGATTTGAGCTATTCGGTCATATGTCATGTCTAAAGTATTTTTAAGGTTTGTGTACAAAAGGTCATAAAATGGACCATTGATACGTAACTATGGCCTAATTATCCGGACTATTTAGTTGAAAATTCTCATTAGCATCTTCTGCGTATAAGGGGTGACCAAATCTGGTGTTATCACTTTAGAAACTGATTGTCATCGCTTTAAACCAAGGTTTTATAGGCACATAAAATATCCTTTTAAGGTAACAATGCCATAAATCATATAGGACTGTAGATAGCCGGACTCGATCAATTCCAGTGGCCCTTAAATCAAATAGTAATCATAGTCCAACACAACCCCGAGTCGGCGTTAAAGTCTCTTTGGCGTTAAAGTCTCCACGACAATGGAGGTTAAACTTGTTCCCGCACTAATGAGCGATTTGATTGGATATTCACTTGTGAGACGTCAGCCATTGTATTAGCGCGCGGGGAACAAGGATAGAAGCCTATACTTCCCACATCGGAGATCGGGAGCGACCGGTTTTTAACGGGCTTCCTCCAGGACATTCAACTGCTCCTCTCCGAGCACCCATCCCCCTCGTATTTCTCTTTTTACACCCCACCGCCGTTACTGTTCCACGCCGACAAACAAATATAAAGCTAAGTGTGATCAACCAAATCCATAACATAAATATGTAGCTAATGGTGTCTAATTAATAGCCAGGAATTTAATTAATTTTTTTAAACACCTTCTCCTTAATAACGCGTTTCTAGTCTTTCTGAATATGAGCCGAAAGCAAAGGCTGGAATCATAAATAAAGAATTCGAAATCATGATGTAAAGTATTATTTTAACCCCTGTTTCACCCTCGGCAACAAATAAAAATGATAAAATGGATAAGAAAGCAGTCCTTCTTTCTAGAAGGACCTCTCGAAAAGGAACCAAAAAAGCGAGGACATGTAATGAAAAGGTATTCTAATTCTACTGACACACTGGCTAAAAAAAACAAATAGACTTTACTAAATACTTATTTAAAACTAAATCTAAGAATAATAGAAGTTGTATCTTCTTTTCTTAATTTTGACACTACTTTCAAAAATGCTTTTATATAATATCGAGCATATATTCTAAGTTGTAAGTAAGTTTCATTTATAAAAATAAAAAACCCAAATAATTCGTCATCGTCTTTACATGAAGTCCCTGTACTACTAGCTTGATACAATCAGTGCTATTAATGTAGGTAATGCTAGCTATAGGGTACGTAGCGCCGGTTAAGGGACAGTGAGAGGGTGGAGACGGAGCCAGTTTTACTTGTGGAGGTTAGGGTAACGAAATGGGAGGACCCTAGCTGCCGGACTGCACTTAATATCGTTTGAGATGGTATAAGAGGACCGGGTCCTACAATGACTGTAGCGACTGTAGAAAAAACTTTGAGCTTCTTCCTTAGAATACGGTTTCACTGTTTAAAGCCTGGCTTGTTCCAGCTGTATATTTTCGCGGGGATGCTCGGATTTTCAAGGGGCTATCTTTAATTCTAAATGAACCATCTTCCACAAAATAAGCTATACGAGAAAAATAATTGATAGCCTCACTTCAGTAAATTCCAATGTTAAATTGCCATTAAATCGACAAAATTAAATCGATTAGGTCAGAATTGTGGAAAAGCATAACTTATCCCATAAGTTAATTCGATTCTACTTAAGTGTTCAATTACCGTTTTTAAGCAAGAAAATCTACGTTTAGACTATTTTGGCCTAATACCTGGAAGTAACAAAGTCTATAATCAATTTTCCCCCTAACCGCTGACTCTTTCAAGATCTTAGCGACAGTTAGCATACAATCGGCATTTCCTTATTTATATAAAGTTCTTTAAAGAGTTTCTGCGTTAGAAAGAAAGCTGTGACAAAGGGAATGAAGGCATTCAGTCAAATAATAAAACTTCTGTTATTTATGGGAGTCCTCTATTAGAAATTGCACCCATCATTTTTATATATTTAACAAGCCCTTCGGGCACCTAAATTTTCATACACTTGATGTGTACGAATTTAGTACGGCAAACATTTCATCAAAGTAACAAGCAATAGACTAGGCAAGATTCAGGTGGAAGGTAAAGTTCACGAAACATACATGTCAAATTTTCACCTAATGATTAATGCAAAACGACCAATTTCAGTACTTGACCCTGCTACAATGATTTTATATGTGAACTGTCTCTAATTATTAATTTTTGTTTGTAATGATGTGTATATTTTCTTTAATTTTGATATTTTTTCCATTAGCTTCATTATCTAAAACCTGAACATATTTATATTCGTATCGAAGTCAATTATAACTTCATTTCTTTAAGTCTGAAAATAGAACTAATTGTAAAGTCGAAAGTAGTAACAGCTTGAAAAAGTATACCTACAGGAAGGAGTGAGAGGTAAACAGAGAAGTCGTAAAACTAAATGTACCTCACGTTGGGGCTACATAAACCAAGCAGATTTCCCACTTGAAACCCAGTACCTCAAATGCATAGCTAAAAAGTCGTATTAAGGCTTACAATAACAAAAAACAAGAAACCCCAGATGATTGCAGAAGCTAAAAAATCCTTAACCTCCGCTATGGTGTCAGCGCTTAACACATGTGATATACTGTCAAGTGAAAGATTCACTTTTTTTTACCAGTACTTGTAAACAGACGAGAGACGTGTGCCACATCGAAGAATTTGATAAAGAAAATGGCACATAAGAACAAAATAAAAGTAAAAAAGGCTTTGGGAAGTTTCTTTGGAAGTAAATAACATGAATTTATAGGCCACACGAGCGTAACGAAGCACAGAAAAGATCACGCTTTTAATGTGACATATATATTATGATGTTGACACTTCTGGAGCGGAAAATTACGTTGTCTAACAAAAATTATTAACTGTATAACCGAAAAACCATTGACAGTTCACAACCGTAATTACTTTTGCACGAACGACTTCTGGATTATTCATAAAGGAAATATATAATTATACAGCGACTTAATTTTTGGGTCATGCCTTTTAGATTCTATCAATTTCTATCTCGGAAAACAAAATATTCTACTACTTAAAAAACATAAGCAGATGATTAAAAGCTAGTTAACAAGTCTGCTGGTTTCTGGTTTTTATACGTCAATCCGTAGTTTAAAACTAACTTACCCCAAACCATGTAAAAAACCAATTACCACTTGTACCGACTTAGCCTCTTCAAACAATATTTCACCCGAAAAGATTCAGATACTAAGACTATCCTACACTATCTGAGGAACTTCAAACTATGTGAAATTTTCCAAAAGTAAATCCTGAAATGTTTTGTGAACAAGACAATAAACCAATGCCTGAAAGACAGAAGTGAAGATCGGCTTTGTTGTCTTAAGACAAAACCTCTCTTGTTACGATTTTTATTATCAAATTCAATATATCTTATTCAGACCTTACTCATAATGCAAAGACCTCTTTCTTGTGTGTGTTCCGAAATCTGATGACCAGCTCCAGAATAAATTAATGCATGAAATCAGAATATCAGTGGACTTAAGGAGGAATATTTCTGAGCTGGTGCCAAGGAATTGCAGACCTGCCATAGCTTCATGTTGTATAAGAGCCAATATTTATGGCAGACCAAACTGCCATGCTGTGGAACGAAATGGCCAAATATTTTGGAGGAACTGCACCCAATACCAAACTGAGATACGTACAGCCTATAATAACTGTAGATTATAATACTCCCATGGCCGCCTCTCTGCAGTTATGGCTACGAATAAAATTATGAGTTATGAAAATTAGAAGGGCCAAAACTGGTTCAAAGCCTACTTAAATCTTTCCCAAAGATTATCTGTGTCAATGCCGAGTGAATTGTACGTTTAAGTAAGGAAAAATTGAGGGACGTGTTTTAAAACACTTCGAGGAAATTCTGGAGGATGTAAAATTACACGTTATTATAAATTTTGGAGGGGAAAAAAAAACAAAACATGAAATGAATCATATTAGGAGTGCTGTTTCGTAACAAAACGAATGGGTGAATTGGGCGAGACTAAAAATGGCTAGAATATACAGCGATATGCTACTAAGTTTATCCACCATGATTTGAATTGTAAAAAAATAGATCTAGCATAAAAAAAATCTCTTATCAGATAATTCCTTTTTAATATTTTACCAACAATGTAAATTAATGACTCCATTTTGATTACATTCAGGTAATGCACATAATAAAGAAAGGTACTGCTGAGTAGAACGTTTTGGGACTGAGGTTACCCAGCAATGCTCATGCAGTAGTGATAATACTCATGTTAAACCTAGATGTCACAAATGACCAAAGTTGTCACTCGTTTTTAGGAATATATTATTTTTCTGGGATAGATGTATATACAAAAACAATTCCTTTACAATCGTTTATTTTAACAGTTGTGAGGAATGGCTTCTGCTAGTGTTATTTCCGTTAATTTATGCAATCGGACGGGGCGGGGGGGGGGGGTTCAATGGGAAAGTAAATTTTCGAAATGTCTCCATTATTATGAGTCGTATCGAAACCAGACTTGTTAAACTATTGATGAACTACAATTGCTATTCTGAGCATTTTTAGCAGACTTCCTAATCAGCTATTTTGGTCACACTCCTGACGCGATTTTTGAAGATTTTTTCTCAAATTTCATTCGATCCTACAAATAAGACCCGTTCAAAACTATATACACTTAATCCTCTGTTAGCGCTCTAGCGACCGCAATTTTTGTCTGATCGTAACTAAACTCGATATATAAACGTTTTATGTAAAACTTACGGGAATTAAACAAATTCTTAATATCTCCGTCATTATGGGTTGGATCGAAAAATTTTATAGAACCAATCTTATAGCAAATGCAATATTCTATAAATCTTGTTATGTGTATTCTTTCACTACCTTGATAATTAACCGAGGTGGCATTATTCCTCGTCATGTCAGATTGGCAATAAGCTGTTATATTATGAAGCATTGTTCTCATTGAACTGTTAAGTTTTGAGATACTTTTCTTAAATCAAATATTAAACGAGCTATTCGTCTTTCCTATTTTCAGCCTTCAGCAAAACCCGGCCACTACTCATGGGATGCGTACTTCGAAATGGAGAGAATGTGTCGTAACTGCAGGGGGGATATCTACTTGTAGCTGACTGCATAAGGAGAACCAATGCTAACAGCACATAGTTTGGGGGTTCGTTCAGCCGCTTTCGAAGGGCTATGCGTTGGGACAAGCGGAAGAGCCGATGGCTGAGGAGTACAGAGGCGGCCAATGTAAAAAAAAAATATAATGCCCCGGAGGCCTAGGTATTGCCCGGCGGGGGAAGGCTGATTACCGCGGCCGAAGGAAAAAATAATATAAAAAATGTGGATCCACAGTGAGGTGTAGACATGGCAACCTGGCGGTCTCTCTACGCCCTCTCTCATAGATCGGTGTCCGGCAGCAGGGTGGTCCTCTCTCTCTCTCTCTTACTATAGCTCTCTTTGTCATAATCCATTCGATTTTACCATCTCCGTTACTAAAATGTCCCTCAAGCAGGGGTGACCTAAACTAAGCAGATGTACGTATTTGCATTTATCCTAAAAAGTAAAAGTTCAGCGAGAAAAATATTTGATATTTAAACTTAATTAATAATTTGGTTCATGATATAACACAGTAATGTTAATATTACATGAGTGGGAGTGGGGGGCTTACTGAACGCCAAAAACTAAAAAAATACAAATATCTCGTTTAATAGTCAAGATAGTGAAAACAGACATATACCAATATTTAAAGAACGTTTAATTTACAATAAGATTTCTTCTATAACCTTTTTCAATTCGAGGTGTAATAACGGAAATATTTTGAATTTTCGAAATTCCCCTCCTCTAAGCCCCTCCAGGGAGTGCTCCAGTCCGATTTCAGCCGTTAACAAACTTGGTCTTGATTTTTACATAAAACGTTTAAACATACAGTTTGGTATGAATCAAACAAAAATTATATATATATCACATGTGTGTGTGTGTGTGTGTTTGTAAAAAATTACGAACGGACCTCATTTTCATCGTCTCCTAGGTATGATTGATGGACATTTGAGAAAACGTTTCGAAAATCGCGTCATGATTACTAGCTCAATAGCTGATTTCCCTTAAGGGAAATTGCAAATAAATGAGGTGAAATTATTAGGATGAAGGATTTGTATGATGGAAATACAATATTAAAACGGAATGCAATCTAAGAAAAATAATATTTACAAATTAGTTTGGGAACAATGAAAACTAGCTGCAATCAAAATATCTATTTAAAAAAAACAAAACATTATGTACAAATGACTAGTAGTAGTGTTGAACATGATTGCACTATACCTAAATGAGAAAATGTTTAGACACTCATATACTGATTAGAAAAGAAAAATGCATTGGAAATAAGAGAGAAAAAGAGGTACGTAACTTGCACAAAAGAAAAAAAAAACAATTTTAATTTTTAAAAAATAAAAATCATAATAATGTTTATATATACTCTCTATACATATATACGCGATACGCCAAGCTGACACTTAACGTTCCACAGGAGTGATACAGCGAGCCTGCCCTTCAGATGCTGTTGAGGCAATAACATTTTAAGATTTAAATTACCATATAATTTACAGAGGGAATTACATAAACTACAGAGGGAAAAATCCTTAAAACGAAAAGAAAAATGTACCACCAAAAACGAAAATTGAACAATAAAAATTTCCGGAATTCTGAAAAATACTAAGTAGTAAAGTAAGTCTAGTTAAAGGAAATTGGACTATAACTGAAATAGTTTTTAAAAAAATAGATTACTAATACACTGAAAAATAAAAATTTGACCTCATTATTTTTTCTATGGGAAAGTATGAAAATAAAACGAATTGAGAAAGAAACTCCGTATTTAATATGGAATGTTCAAGGTTAATCATAAGACAAAATAAAGTTTTTAAGGGTTTTTTATTGAGAAAGCATACTTTCATTGTGGCCCAGAGAAGCATGTTCTATAAAAGAAGGAAAAAAGAGGAGCATGTATTGGAGAAAGAAGAAAGGCTAACCTATTATAAGTTATAGTTGGATACACTTTCCTTCCGTCGCTCAATCTATAGTCCCGGGGTTCTATACTACTACGTGAATTACTCTGATCTCTGTTCCAGTTCACGTATTTTTTTTTCCGAACGAGCACGTGTTTCATGTCAATATTATCTTATACTTCTGAGGTTTCGGTCTTCTCGATTGCCCACGCAGGAGTCGAGGATCACGTAAGACCTTTTTTTCAGTCTATTACTTTCTAGGTCGCCTCAAGAAAAACGGAAGAAGAAAGGAATGTTATAACATTATTAAGTCAAAAACGTAAATCAAGTCTTGAGCCCATGGGGGAAAATATCAAACTGTAATCAAGCGTGATCAATAAATGCTGCGTTAAGTTCAACGAAAGACACAGAACATAATAAACAACAAACGATTCATAAGTAATTCGCGGAGTTCGTAAGAGAGAGAGGAAAAACACTAAAACCACTGAGCGACATAGAAAAACCAAAGGTACTAAATGATAGTACTTCCAGGAGGATTGGGATCCGGAATCAGAGGACACAGGACAGGAAGACGACTGCAACGAAAGGTTTTAGAGTGCCACATGCTGAGGAGCTAAAACGACAGTAGTTTCTCATACTAACAAATAGCACAGAGGTTAAGACTTTGTGTGAAGGACATTTGACTGTTACCAGAGAAAGAAGTCCGCCAACCAAGGGCTGCGTTAACTAAGCAGATTTCCCATGTGCGTCACGTTTTTGCATTTCCCTCAAAACATAAAATTTCAATAAAAAAAATATTTGGTATTCAGTCTTTAAATAATGTGTTTCATAACATATCAGCTTATTGTTAATATGACAAGAGCAGGAGTGGGGTTTACTGAAGTCCGAAAACTAAAAAAATAAAAACATTTTGAACGGACCTCATTTTCGTCATCTCCTAGGTAGGGTCAATGGACAATTTAAAAAATGTTTTGAAAATTCCATCAAGAGTACAACCTTAATTGCAATTCCTAACGGGAAATCTGGTAAAAAATCTGCTGAAGTGGACACCACATGACTTCCTGGAGCTATGAAATTAAAAAAAAACAAAATTGTTGTTTGCAATTCATTTAAAATGATTTCTTTTGAAAATCGATGTATCTTATTGTGTGCATCATATCGAAAAATGCCATAGAACATAATTTATAGATCTGTTCATAATACAGTAAAATAGTTCTAAATCAATTTTTTTAGAGAACGTGTAATTTTCCATTTTCACCCCCTCTAAACTCCCCGCCCCCTTAAACGACTTCAATCGAAAATGGAGGTGCATAACTAGATATTACCAAAGTCGCATTTATGAAATTTTAACGTTCTAAGGGAAGAAGTCTTTAAGTTACACGACATACGTTACGCCGAAACTAGTAAAAATGGTTTCAGGGAGAATAAAAACAGATTCTGATGAAATCTGAATGCCGAAAATGTTCGATATTACCATTTTACTTCGTAAAATGAAAGTATGAATGTAGAAAATAAATGTAAGAGAGTCCAGCAGGAGAAACTTTTAGCCTGCTTTCATTTAATCTAGTTCTTTAAAATGGCACTGGTTTATATAATACCTGGGGGTGCATTATGTATTTCATACATACTTTTTTATATTAACAAAATCACACCAATGAAGTGTATAATTAAAATTACAACAGTAAAATATGAAAATACTTTTATATGTATTTATTTATATCAATTATTATTGAACTGCCAGAAGAATCAATGTAACTAAAGACGTATTGGTATTTTAATATAAGTCAAACCAAACAAAAAAAAATGAATATCAGTAAATAAAAAACGTAAATGCTTCTCTGGAATTAAATTTCAACTTTAATCAAGCTGAGTATGTAAATATATTCAAAACGGAAAGTGATTCTACGAAATGGCATTCTGTCAGTCAATTTTCTTGGAAAGATCGGGTCACGATCACACGACGGAGTTCCCGATCAAGGTTCAGTATGTTAAACATCGAGTATCCTTCAACATGATTATAGGTCATTTTGTGATGACAGTCGAATAAAATGCCTTAGTCCAAGTAGGCTGTAATCAAGAGCTGCGGTGTCCCGGCTTTCTTGTTACTTAAAAGTGTAATGAGTAAAGAAAACCCAACAAAAAAAGTTAAAAGAAATAAATCCATATTTAATGGTGCCATGACGTAAACGTCTAAAATAAATCATATCATGTTCCCTTTTTAATCTCACCAATAAATTACGATAAATGGGGTAAAAATTTATACTAACCAAGGGTATATCATGTAAGATAATGAGAAAAAAATAACCTTTGAAAAGGTGAATTACATTTTCAAACCCACGAAACATGAAGTTGAACATGAACACAACCATACATTGGAACGATAATGGAAATCAAGATCTTTTTTTATAATGTAAACAAATTGAATTTATCTATGATATAAGGTACGTCTTGAGGAAAAACCTTTAAAAAAATAATATAAATAACAAATATGTTTCTCATATAGAACAAAAATGATTATTTCTTTATTATTAAGTTTCAAATTATAGCATAATGGACCTTTTGAGGAAAACCTGAAGCTCGAAACATGGTGGTCATAATAAGTTTGACACGCAAGGCCTGTGTTGACTAAGCAGAGTTCCCACGTGTGCCACATATTTGCATTTATCTCAAAACGTAAAAGGCCAATGAGAACAATATTTGGTATTTAGGCGTAAACTCAAGTTCTTCATAATACCGCAGCTTCTTATTAATATGACATGAGTAGGAATGGGGGTTACTTAAGACCGAAAACTAAAACATGCAAATATCTCGGTTTATAATCAAGATATTGAAAAAACGTACATAACAACATGTATTGAACATTACATTTCCAATAAGATTGGTTCTATACAATTTTTCGCTACGACTCATAATAACGGAGATATTAAGAATTTTGAAATTTCCCCTCTAAACCCTCCCCCTCCCACTGGTCGGATTACAGCCAATAACGAACTCGATCTTTAATTTTTCATAAAACGAATTAATATTGAGTTTGGCAATGATCAAATAATAATTTTGACCACTATGGCGTTAACAAACAAATATATGTATATGTATGTTTGTATATATATGTATTCGTCATCTCCTTGGTAGATTGATGGACATTTGAGGACATTTTTCGAAAATCGAGTCATGATTACCACCTCATTAGCAAATCTGCTAAAAAATGTGTCAATCAAAAGTGGAGTTTATTCAAAAATACTTATGTGTGCACGAGGTTAGATATGCCGTTGCTCACGCAATATCTGAGGAAGGTGACATTCCGTGGTCCGAAAGCGTAACAATTTCTTTACGGCTTTATTTTTAAACTTCCTGCCTACGTCTCGGGTGCACATGAACACGCAGTGCTTTTCGTTTAACACCACGAAACTCAGTGCAGCGTGTCTCCGTGTAATTATCAAGGATGTATTACAGAATGTTATTAATTAACAATAGTTTTTATGAGTTATACTGGCCAGGAAATAGACAGGTGCTAACTAATGTTAAGGTAAAGTTCTTTCGTTCAAGAGGTGACATTCTAGCTTGACCTTAAAAGCGTCTTTCGATCATGTTTATTATCATTTAGTAAATGGATGTGAGTCAAACCCTTTCTAATGAATAGAGATCTGTATTGTTTATACGCGATTTTTAAAGGAAGATTGTGGAAGTAAGCTCCAAAAGAGTCCTTCAGCCATTTATTTGAAGTGCCTAAGAAACCTTCTAGGTGCACTATGCCCATATGTTCAGGAAAATTTCCAGAAAATACAATTACGATATGAAAATAACCTAAGTAACATGCTAAGCGAAAGGTACGGTTTATTTCAAGGACCTCTGGGGTGTGTAATAATGGTATGTGCATGTCAGAAACACTACTTCGGTCAAACTGGAAGAAAATTGAAAACGCGATACAAAGAGCTTAAATATCTTTCTGATTAAAACTGGGTCATAGCTTGGCGTGCTTAAAGCAATTACTATGAAGACAGAAAATAGCGTTACAGGGTTTGAATAAGGAATTAAATAAAGGCCTTCCTTCATTTGAAGTCATCGACAGACTAAACGGTGGAGGGGGGGTTTAGGATATTTATTACCTTCTAAATTCCAACCAATATCTGTATTCTCTATCTTTGCGTACAACCGACAAGCCTCTCTATTAATATAAATTTTCAGCTTCATAAAGTTTTAATATTTTAAACTTGACTGGTTTCACTTACGACAATGAAATTTAATTTTAATGGCATTTTATATAACATACACTTTATGACTGTCATCATGAAGATTTATCTTTAAATAGTATAGCATTTTGTTTATACTTGATTTTAGCTTTATTTATAGCAGATTTATTTCATTTTTTGTATGTGTTAATATACACAGATTGAAGGTTAGGAATTCTAATTTCTCTTTTATGTTTCAATCTAGTAACGCTCACAATTTCATTTTTTTTTTTTTACTGATTTCTCTCTTATTAAGTGCAAAGAAACATCTCTGTATTTTTTCCTTATCTTTTGTCATTTTTGCCCTAACATTTGCCTTCATTGCTCTGTTTTTGTCGTATTATATCAGTATAAACTCACTCTTACTCAAATATATTGTTCTGATTGAAACACAACTTTAATTGAGCTAACAATTAGTAAATAAAAACTAAATTGAATTAATCTTCAATGTCTAATATTTTGATGTATCTATGCAACTGTCATTCAATGCGCCTAAGAGTTGAATATTTTTCTGTGAAGGATTTGAGAACTATATTCCTCAGTTCACTTCCCTAATTTAAGGCGTTCTTGGAATGCCTATGAAAAATAGATAGATAGATTTTATTGGCTAATATGTACATATTTTAGCCTGAGTCTGGCCCATTTAGTGTTAGTAATATTACTAGTAATATACAAAAAGAAACAAAATATACATATATGTATATTTATATATATAAGAACTAGAGACATAATATTAACCTACTTTATACAATAAAATAATACATTTTACCTTTTTTTCTTTCTTTTTTTTATTATTAAATGTTTTCAGGTACTTAAACTTCTAAAATTCTTTATAATTTAATCTGATTAGTACTATTCAACATATACGTATTTACTTTTGTTTATTTGTTTACTGTGACGCGTTAATTGACTTCGTTGGACATTTCTAAATTATAGTGTTTAATTTTCAAGATAATGGTATAAACTATGTCGTTGCCTAGTTGCATACTGCTGACAGGAATGAGTAAATCATGTTCAATTTATAAATGTCCTCAATGTGAAGAATATTTTCCAGTGACATTAAGCCATCACTTGTGGCTATAAACTTCTTCAAGTATTGCTCTCTATAATAGCTGTATTCCGAGCATTGCAATAATAAATGTTTTAATCCGTCTGATATAAATTCCTGGCAGCATTCACAAATTTCTCCGGATTTTATTACTTTCATTTTTTTATTGTGATACAGCTTCAAGTAGTCGTTATTTGAAATTCTAAGTTGACTTACTAATCTTACTTTCTTCATATTCACTTTGAATTTAAGATAATCTTGGGGTTGGGGGCTGTTATAATGACAGACACTTCTATAAAAGGAATTGTATGATGTACTATATACTCTATTGATGTCTGTGGATAATATGTGACTTGTTGCTTGTTCCAAAATTTGGTTTTTATTTGCTAGGAAATTTGTTTCACACGAGATATCGGTAAAATACTCTTGCACAATATTTAAATTTGCTATTGCTTTTACTTGTGAGACCCAATTATAGTTTTTATCTTGATTACTGGCATCCAGTGCTAGTAATCTACTGAAACACTTTCTTGCTATTCTATTTTCGGAGATTGACAATATGCCTATGAAAAATAAATAAAGCCAATGATGACATTACTCTTAGTAAATGGTAAGAAGTGAAGTCTTCACGCAGACCATAAGGCAGAATAAATAAAGAAGCCGACATATGCTTTATGATCCATTCAATTAAGTAAATAAGTAGTTAAATAATTGAATGCATAAATGAGAAATTAATTTTAAACGAGCCTATTGAAAATTATCAGCTGTTCTCAAGAATTGTAAAATTATAATCACAGATGAGGCTCATTAATTAAAATTCTCTTGGAATAAATCTGCATTAGACTAAAACACAAATGAGGCAATTAAAAAGAAAAAGTGGCAGGTAAAAGACAATGTGACAAAATAACATTTAAAAGAAAAAGAAAAAGAAAAAAAAAACCTTAACTAAGGGCGCCCATTGTTTGTCCGCGGAGGGTGAAAATAAAAGGATCAGGCAGTGTATAGGCGATATCTCAGGTTCGAGAGAGTATGCAGCATTAATGGCCGGAGGAAAAATCAAGACCGTGTTCCGCTGACGTCTGATTGTGCATTAAGAGAGAGGAGAAGTCATTTAGGTTCTTGATGCACCTTGTTCGCTTCTCCTTGTTAGCATCGCGTTATCAGTAACAGTCTCGTCAAGGATCAACTGATAAGGATCGATCACCGAAGTAATGATATCATTAGAGTGAGAAGAATTAAATTTGACAATTAGATACATATTCTGAGGCAAGTTTTCAATAGTTAAATTAGAATCTAAGGACATATTTTTTTTTCAATATTTTTGCTTAAGAATTTCGATTTTTTTTCGGTTTTAAGCATTTTAAGAGTGCAATAGGATTGACAAGATTAAAATACCTTGAAAAAGGCTTTTATAAAAGTACTGTTAATGTGTTAATGGATTTATTACAGTAGATAGAATAGGGGGTTTCTGGAACAATTTAAAAAAATACGTGATTTCAACCAAAAAAAAAAAACGAACGAGAAACAAACACAAAAATTCAACAAAAATGATTAAAAAAATATGTTTTTATCAATTATTTTATAAAGTTAAAAAAAGATAAAAATGTGTTAAAGTGAGTTAAAGATAAAATACATCTATGATTGCAGTTATGGTTACACAAAGCAAAGTGATAGTAACCCTACTTTAGGTTATGTATTCTACTGTACGTGTGTATGTCACTGAACTCCTCCTAAACGGCTGGAACGATTTCAATGAATATCTTGGTATGCGTTTGAGTGACGCCCTGGATAGTTTAGATTCACAAATGCAGATGGAGCAGGAGTGGGGGTTATAAGGGAGGTCTGAAATATAAAATAGCGATATTTAGTTTCCTATTGTTTTTTCGGCAAATATTTGCACAGGATAAAAGTTGTTTATTTTGTTATTTAGAGTACCTTTGTCATATTCACTTTTGTCATATAACAAAGTATAAACTCGATATGCACTAAAAAATTAAAGTGGGAGCCAACAATTTTATTGGGCACTAACGATTGAACCGAACTTAACAAAACTCTATATATAAATTAGCATTAATTCTTCCATGAATGTAAGCTATATTAAATTTTCTAGGTTCGAACGGGAGTGGGGATTATAAGGGAGGCCTGAATAAAAAATTCGCGATACTTCATTTTCTATTTGTTTTTAGACAAACGTGCACATGACAAAAGTTGTTTTTTGTGTCATTAAAAGTAGCTTTTGTTTAAAACATAATATTATTAAATTTAATATCCTAATCGCTTGAAATACCATGCAGAACAACGTCTGTCGGGTCCCCTAGCATATATATAATTTATATTTACATATAATTAGTATATGTATGTTTTATTATCATTTTAAAGAAGTAGTTGAAGTGAAGTTAAGTAGTTTAATAAAAATTTAAACTACATTAACTCACTTGAACTACTTTAACTCATTTTAACTAATTTAACTCATTTTTTAACTTTTTTATTTTTTATAAAGTAATTGATAAAAACATTAATTTTTAATCATTATTTTCGGATTTTTTTTTTTTTTGGAAATCACGTCTTTTTTTAAAGTGGTCCAGAAACCCCCTATTCTATCTACTTATTACATCTTTGTACTTAGTCCTTGAGCCCATTTTTACAATTTTAGGAGTGATGCATGTACGTATCTAACACAACTCAAAAAATGACTAGTCTAAGATTTTTAAAATTTCATATTTATGATTATATTTTGATCGAAATCGACCAAGAATGTGGAGAGGAGTTTATAGGAAGACAAAGATAAAAAATTGCAATTTTTTCCGAAACTATCAGAAATACAGAAGATTAGTAACTAACATATTTTGTTTAGCTTGAAACAATCTATAAAACATATCCGATGATATCTTTTGATCCGATACATTAATAGGGAAGTACGTCTCTTTCAAGTATACTTTGAAATGCCAAAAATTCTGCTTATTTCATTTAATAGGTATAAAAGAGGGTCAATTGGTGCCCACATTAGATTTTTTTTTTTCAATTTCATGATCAGGGTTCGCTATGTTTAAGAACGAGGCGATAATTATGGCTATTTCATTTTAGTACTGACGCAAGCGTTATTAGATGCATTATAATTTTCCAGAAGATGGATATCAATTCTCTGAAATCGTGTCATGAAATAGTATATATTTTTTTTTTTTTTTGGCGATTGGTTTAGACAGGCGAATAGGCGTGTTAATATTATTAAAATCCATCGGCGTTAAAAACAATAAATTAATATCTTCAAGAATTTCCACGTTTCATTGATCGAAGTAGATGTTAATTTTTATATGTTTGCCTGTACATACGTTCGTTTGTTTGGAAGACTGCCTTAGTGGTATCTAAAATCATTCCCTAAATTCTAGTTTAAAAATAGTAAATAAACTAAATTATATGAATTTATGAAATCCGAAATATGTTCAAGTTATAACCGACTCTCTTTTATCTTAGTCATTTTCCAAATACTTGGAATAGAGGGCGTTTAACGAAAGAAATAAAACTTGGGATCAATGGTTGAATTACAGCCACATTGAAGTCCGAAAAATTGAAAGATCAGAAAACAGGGAATAGGCCACTTAACAAAATGCGCTAAAAAACACGTGAAAAATTCACAACACTAACAAATTCATACTGGCATATAAATAAAATTTAAATAATTCTTTAAAGAAATATAGTCCTCGTAAAAATAAGGAAATTTCATATCTACAAAAATAGCCTGAGAGCTAAACACCGCAATTAAATAACTACAACAGTAAAACGGACTATAACAGTCAAATAAATAGTTAAAATTATTTCTGATAGAGGTTTCAGGCCTTTTGACAGCTAACATGCTTTCTTGACATTTAGAATTCCATTCTTTACTCTCCATTTTAGTATTATTTTTCTACCTAAAGGTTATTCGAAGTGTTTTCTTTTTTAGTACCAATATATTTTTTTGTTTTTAATAATTCGCTTTATTTACTTATGGTTGGCTTTTGGAATTAATCTTCCTTTTTTGTCGTGTTTTTAACTCTGCGATATTTAATTTTATTTATGTTGAATTTTGTAAATAAAAAAGTATAGTATTTTCAAATATATTGACAAGTGTATTTATGTGTTGATCTGCACCCTTTTCTGTGTATATTCTCCCTAGTTCCTCTGGTGCGTTCCAGGGTTTTCTCACTTTGTTTGGGTTTAATCTAAGCATTGTGGGTAGTTTATTGCATTGTGAACTTTAATTAAGGGAGAAGTTTAGTGAATTTTAATTAAGATAGAATAATGTTATAGCGTTACTAACAATATCCTTTTTACTCACGGTTAAATGTTTTTATTTAATCGTTGACTATTATTTTAATTTATTATTGTTTTTATCCTTGTTAAACATTACATGTAATTTTTATTATTAAATGGCTTTTAGCAGATTTCCCTTAGGGGAAATCAGCTATTGAGGTCGTACTCATGACGCGTGTTTCATGAGGAAATTGAGTTTCCTGAATTTGTCTATCGATCCTACCCGGAAGAGGACGAAAATGAGGTCCGTTCAAAATTATATATATTTGTCTGTAACGCAATTTTTGTTTGACCGTTACCAAACTTCATATTTAAGCGTTTTATGTAAACAGAAAGATCAAGTTCGTCAATGGCTGAAATCAGACTAGTGGGAGGGGGGGGGGGGTTTACAGGGGAGGATTCTTGAAAATTCGAAATATATCTGTCACTATACGTCGGATTCTGATTCATTATAAATGACAGTACTGGATAAAGTAAACAGTTTTCAATAAAATTAATGTGTAATATTCAGATATATTTCAGTAATTGTTTTTGTTACGGTGAAAAATAATTCTACCTATCTGTTCATCTCTGAACGGTTGGCAGACCTGTCTGCTTACAATTCAGACGCTTTCCGTTGGGAGGTTATTAAAATTGACTGAATGATTTCTCATTACCGTATGTATTTATTCACTTAATCTTCACGGTATGTAGATTAATCTATTGAAAACTTCACGTGGGAGATCTGCTTAGTTTACGCAGCTCTTGCGTGTTTTTTTATTTGATGGAGTTTCAAACGTTTTATCGTGCACTCACAATTGATCCAGAGCCCTGAAAGCACAATGTCATGCTAATACAGAAAGGAAAGAACTACTTCGCT
The DNA here is from genome assembly GCA_019009955.1 of Riptortus pedestris. Classification (NCBI taxonomy): domain Eukaryota; kingdom Metazoa; phylum Arthropoda; class Insecta; order Hemiptera; family Alydidae; genus Riptortus; species Riptortus pedestris. The sequence goes on along the minus strand of CM032232.1, from coordinate 124,905,605 downwards.
CAAAATTGAAAATTATTTTCAAGTCACTTGAACAATATGGCAGACCTTGGCCCTTCATTGTTAGTAGATCAAATGATCACGTTCACGTGAAAACCTTGTTCACCAGATGGCGGGGTGTGCTGTATACAATGCATCCGTTGTTTGGACTTAATCTTCGTGAGACGCGCGGAAAATTATTTCTCAATCACGACTCAAGTAGCCCTTTACTATTTGCTTACACGCGAAGGGGCTTTAAATACCTCGCTGGTCATTACTTAGTAACCGGATTGCTAAGAGGCGTCACGACTTAATCGTTGAAATGCACGGAAACACCTGCTTTCACTGATGCAATCGATTTCCTTTGTGTTACCTCGGCGGCCTCTACGTGTTCGGACGAACGGACCTTATTATGGAACCCAAAGACCTCCTGGCATTAGACTATCACTTCAGTAGCTACTGGTTAGCATAGTAATTTCCATCTTGGGCGGCCAACAAAGTAAGACACGCGGGGGCTGCGGAAACTGAGCAGATTTCACACATGCTCCATGAAAACCTCATCTCATATTTTATTTTAAACTATTGACGTATGTTTGATAAGTATGCTGTGTGTGAAGCAACTCGATTAAGTTGAGCAGCATTGTTAATTTCAATAAAACTCTATTTTCCCTCATGTAAGCAAAATTTGAAATTTCAGCTGGTTTTAATATATTGGCTTTAAGATAAGCTTGAAAGCGGAAAAATACAAATAAACCCTTCTTCATCAGGTTCAATGAAAAGGCCTGTTAATTGATCCTGGTCAATTGGTTTCGTCTACTGTCCAGATCCTTAGGAGAAATTCCTTTCTTATTCGAGTGACGGTGATTTTATTCGAGCTAGACTTGTGATCTTTGTGACAATAACGAGCTAAGTCAAAATTTCTATAATTTTTTAAAGCATTTATATCTGTGCACAATAATGTGATTCGGAATTGTGTGAATACATCATCAACAATTCCCTGCGAGATGAAGAATGCGGAAAAGACGCCTTCATCTGTCAACAGGATTACTCATGTCCGTTCGACCAAACCAGGTGTGCCCGAACTTTTGACGCTATGTTAAGAAATGAACACTGCTTGAAGGCAAAAAGTTTAATTTCAGTAAGTTTAATAAATGTGAATTTACACCACCAAATCTTACTATGTTTCTCCTTCCTGGGGCCCTCAACTTTTGTAAATACTTTTGTTCATGCGAAAAAGAGAAATACTACTTTTTAATCCGAAATACATCTGAAATATCTGCTATTTTTGATTTTACCCATTTTCTAAAAACCCATTCGTTTTAGTCCGATTTCGGCTATAAGGAAGTTGGTCTTTTAAACAAAAATTGAAAAAAAAAAAGCGCTCATTTCCCTCATTATTAAAGTAGAAACGCACAACAGCTGACTCACTAAATGAAAATTAGTTAAATAAGGCTAATATTTTAAGGCCCAATTTGGCTGACGGTCAACTTTTTTAAGTAAACAGGCCTTGTAGAAGAGGCGTCCAAAAATATTTCGGTTTTAATGTACTTATAGAAGATTTTCGATTTTCATGTTTTGCTTCAGAGATGTTTCATTTTCAATTTGACGCTCATAATATCAATAATTTAGCTTATGTCAGAGTAGAAGCATGAAATGCTCAAACTGAAAGCTATTAACATTCCCATTCAATAAAGGCGTAGTTTTATACCTCACGTTGACTCGAGATCTTAATTTCTTTAAAGAAAAGAAAACATTTTTAAGCCGAAGGATCAATTATTGCAGTAGTTTTCGTTGTGTTTTCCAGGTCTCCCCGTCAGATTGCAGGCCAAGCAATACAAAAGCATAGGTTTTTTTCCCGTCAATTATAAAATACCAGATGCAAAGACTCATAGATCAATGGAAGGAGCAGCCAAGGTTACTGATTGAAAGTGCATTCCATTGACTAGTCGGGAGTCGGTAGTATCTGACGAGTGTTGATTGATGGGCTCAAAGTAATACGATTCGGAGCCGAGATACCGTCGGCCTATTGAGAAATCACTAAACCGTGACCGGTTCAGCCATCACAAACAGCAGTGATTTCGTATTCCGTATCTGTATTGTCGATTTTTCCACAACTTTATTTTCGTCCCCAAATTAGGCCAAGGGAAACGTCATTAAGAATTTAATAATGATTTTTCCCCAGCTGATTTGTAATTAAGGGACACCTGTTGCTTCATTTAATGGGCGTGTTTCCGTCAATGGTTGAGCCTTTGGAAAGAGCTCCTCTAATGAATTGCCTGGTTGAGGCTCCATTACATTCCACGAGTAGGCCTCAAAGACTAAACGAAATGCGATGACGCCATGTAATAAATTGTACACATTTAGAAACGGCCAACTCCATTTTATTTTTTAGGCAATCTTTGACCTGAAGCCAATGGCTTAAATAAATTTCACAATTCTCAAATACTCGAACATCAATAATATATAGAATATAAAGATTCGATAGTTTAAAACAATATGAATTTATCGCTGCAATATTATGATACGCAATTCCTAAATTTTATTCAGGTTGTTAGTACGAAAACTAGAAACGCCGGTCGTAGCTTAGAGACAGCATATGTCTCTCAGTGACACAAACAGGCTCCTTGTAAAACTAATTTTCATAGAAGCGAACACACGAAAAAGTTCAGAACTCGCACAAAGTTTATTTATTGCAGAAATCCCAAATTATCTATTGAAATTTTAATCATGTTGAGTTTTTTAATGGTTCTTATAATGTTCGCTGGCACTTCGCAATAGATAAAGAATTAGCTGATGTCCCTTAATTGGAAAATGTGCTAAACTATGACAGTTCAAAATTGTTTATTTATTAAACAATACTTATAGAATTTAACTATCCTCAGGTTGTATCAATGTCTTAAATATGAGATTTTTTTTTGTTGAACTACTATTCTACAACTGCCCTTACATCGCGACAATCTTGAAACAACTCCAAGAGACACAACTTTTCAAACAAATTTATCACTTAGATGGAACCGTAGACTTAAAGAATTGGCTTTGTACTTCCATTAATATCCACTGGAGAAAACGTAACCGTGCTTTTACCAATGATTGTAGATATTTTAACATATTTTATTTGATAATAAGGTGGCTATACCAACTTTTATTTTTATAATATGAGTCAATGCCAATCGCTAAAATTGCGACACACCTTAATAAATATGAGATTCCTTAATTATTTCTTTACATCAATAATAAGTACTTCATCATCAAGAAACTATTACTCTCTACGTTCTACATAGCTTGGTCTAAATCTCCCAATCAAGATTTAAATATTTCTTTCTGCGCATTCTGGACTTCTTCCTGAACAGTTTCTTTCCATTCCAAACGCGGCCTTCCTATTCTTCTTTGGTCATCCATTTTAGATTCATAGGCCTTTCTGGCTATTCTTTCAGGGCACATTAGCAGAAGAAGGTCATATATAATTGGCTGGTTTCAAGTCCAGACTAGATGGAATGACAGTACTTCTTAATGCCTTCCCTTGTTGTTGCCAATGTTTTCTCAGCTGCAACAGCCGTACTGCCAGAAATCCTCTTCTGTACATCTATTCTTATTCAACGAGATCCCAGATAAATGATTGTATTTATAATGAACTCTATGTATATAGCTAGTTTAATATGTGTTGGTATAATTTCTTTTCAAGACGGCAAAACCCTTGGAACATCAACTCCTGCCCTCGAGTTTTTTAACTTAACCATTACTGGTCAATTGTTGGAAAAAAAAAAGCCATGTTGTCATTAAGAGCCGTAATACGTTTTTGAAGAGGGGAAGACGTAATGAAACATTTATGAGACACAACAATTCAATACGAGTTTAATGGCCGTCATAATACAGCGGCGTAAAATGACATGTAATAAAAACTGCAAGCCATTGTTGTTGATAAATAGGTATTAAAAGCCAGGAGAAAGTGAGAGAGAAGACTCTGAAGTACCGTGACTGATAATTGTCACCGCGAAGGGCAACCACCTTTTAATGAACTACTCGTGAGCAGTTGTGTCTCATGCGTGAATTCCTTGTAAGATATCGCTCTGGAAAAAAAGAGTTTTATTGCATTTCTTTGTAAGTAATTAAATTTAAATCAGTTATCGTGTGGTGGAGCAGTGTAACTATATCATTAATATCATAGATGCATAAACAATATTAATTCACAATTCATTCAGACCTGTATATAGGTCGCTTGTGTTACAAGTAGGAAGTCTTAAAAGCAAGTTGTTTCATTGAAAGACTCTTTGGCTAACGTGTTATCATCAGGTGCTAACAAACCCAAAGATGGTTATGGCACAGACAATATTAACAAAAAAATAAATTTAAAATAGATAACATTAAATCAACTAAATAAGAGGTGCCAGCTACATTCATCAAGAAACGGCTCAATTATTAGCCATGAAAGCAGAACGATGGAGAGTCAAAAAACTTTATTTATTTGGGTCTCAATATCTTTTTAAACATATCCGTAATATTATTGTTATTTATTTACGTCCACTTTTTGCTACTAAGGCTAATAGGGACGGATCTACAGGTTACTACCCTTTTCTAGCAAGGTTGGGACCAAGGATTTTATTTAGCGACGGAAGGTCGGATGCAACCCGTTGTAATGAAAAAAATGGTCATACCAGTAACCAAAACAAAATTATATCCATAATATTAGATAATATATTATTAATAATAAGCATTTTTGATCATTTATATGCAATGTCATAATTATTTATTTAGCATTTAAATAACCTACAGTAACCTGTCATTGGCTCTTACTCTCACATCTAAGAAATGTGTTGGGACCAAACCATAAAGAAAAGTAAATAATTATACAGAAAAGCACAACTAATTCGCTTAAATGACAGACTTAAATAAATACAATATATAATGTACTAGAATTATCTACTTCCTAATGATAAAAATCTTACCTTTTCATTCACGATGGAGAAGATGTTTCCTCATAAAACCTGCAAATAAAAAGATGTGTTAGAAAGTCATTTTTTAACACCAATAGATACAATACAATAATTGGCCTAATACATTTTCTATTTAGCCATACACTATTGATATATACAGTAAAATACCATAGGAAAATACATACTTCAGGGTCTTACACACATTTCTCTCTAATATTTATAGAATTTATAGAATGCATCAATCTATAGGGGAATGAAGAAGTGCGTATTGGGTAATAATTTTTTATATTGGTTAAAATCAAAAACATTGGGAACATGATTTTTCAACTACAAAATCAGGGATATGTTCATATTTAGCAAAAATTTAATACTAGCAGGAGATACCGATACCTGGAAGTGGTTAGAAATTAATTACAGATGGTAGCTGAGTATTTTTTATATGAAAATAATCTGTGAAGTACATCCATGATTAGAAATATTGCCAGGAGTATCACGACCATAAAACCACCCAAAAACCGAATGAAAACGAACCATACAACTTGCAGGACCAGATGAAGCAGTGAGGATAAGGCACCATCTTGAAATACGGGCGAGGACTTGTAATGTAAATGAAATTTTCGCCCCCTTAAGAGTTAGAAAATGAAGTCACATAGAGGGAAAAGTTTCTATATTTAATAAAATGCTAATATAAATGAACAAGTATTAAATGACTCTGCCAAGACTTTATTAGCAGATTTCCCTTAAGGGAGATCAGCTATTGAGGTCGTACTAATGACACGATTTTCGAAAACTTTCTTCAAATGTCCACCGATCATACCCAGGAGATGACGAAAATGAGGTCCGATCAAAATTATATATATATATATATATATATATATATATATATATATATATATATATTTGCCTGTTAACGCTCTAGAGGTCGCAATTTTTGTTTGATCGTTCAACACAGGAGATGACGAGAATGAGGTCCGTTCAATCAAATTAACTATAAATATTGTTATATACATTTAATCTCTATCTTCAATATTAACCGATATATTTACATTTTTATTATATGAGTGCAGATAGGAGATCGACTCCATTCGGCTAAGGTCGGTTCTATTCGTTCCCGCTGAAAGCTAGTTCGGCCGTTACTGCTCTGCTCTCGCGTGTAAATTTCTCTATTGTATAACTTCGCGAGGGGAATCTGCTTAGTTTACGCAGCCCCTGGACGTTTATTTTACAGTAATATACTTACTTAATTCATTCTTTTCTGCCTCTGAGAAATGTCAAATTTCCGTCTATCGCCTGACCCAAAATCTGAACGAAATGTTTCCTCCTCGTCAAAATCCTCTCCGGTCATATAATTTTCCTATTCCTCTTTGCCTTATCTCCCGAGGCCGACCTCTTGGTCTTCTTCCAATAAAAATGTGTCTCATAAGTGGCTTTGCTGGTGTTCCTCTATCTTGTTCTTTGAGGTATAGGTTAGATCGAGCTGGGACGTACCTCACTCTGTCCCTCCTTGTCTTATCTTTGACCTTATCACTTCTTATCACTTCCATCGAGTTGACTTCCATGTATGTTTCTTATTATCCAAGAATAGCATCAGTATGTCAATATTGAGAGAATATATCGCAGTAATTAATTCATTCCCTTCCCAGAAAATCTTTCTTAATAGTTTTGAATCACCTACCAAACAGTCAGTATCATTCAGAAGAACTCCCTGAATGAGATACAACAAGACTGTTAATGAAAATGCAGTTATTGTCCATCGGTGAATGGACATACAATGGATTTCCTGTATTACGACTTCCCTTGGCTTTATAAAAAATGGGGAAATGCCGATTGTATGCTAACTGTCGCTAAGATTTTGAAAGAGTCACCGGTTAGGCGGAAAATTGATTAGAGGCATTGTTACTTCCAGGAAGCTAATTTACGGGGACCAACGGCAGAGTAGGAGTGCAAACTAAAGAAGGGAGATAAGGAGAGAGAAAAACAAAGAATGGTTCGACAAAAACAGAGCATAAAAGAATAGAGACAGGAACAATGCGTTCATTAGCACACAGACCGTTTTACAGTTAGCACCTTACTCATCTAGATTACCACAACGAGAGAGGAAGACAGTTAGTTAATCAGCTGGTACATACTTTTTTTTTATTAAAGTCAGCTGTTTGAAGTTTCTGAATAAGTAAACATATAAATAGAGTGATGTATATCTACATTAAACTAGTTTGTTTCATCCTATGTATATTTACAGAATCCCCACATCAGAGGACATTCACCCCAACTAGTTGCTTATACAAATTGTGGCTTTCCACCCCAATGTTTTCATTAGGCCCCTGTTTTAAACAATGAACAAGGAGTTTCTTAAATGAGTAAATATTCATATATACTATATGTCCAAACAGTTTTTTTTCTGCCTGTTGGTAAGTATTTGTTTGATTGGCACAATTTCGATGTAGCCAGTGTAAGATGATTTTTATTTTTTTTTCTTCTTTCGTGAAACTACTATGCATTAGGTACTTTTTTCCAAATTTTACTCAAATTGTACTCAGCGAATCTTAAATGTCAAGAGTTATACGATTGCAACCTTTACGCGAGTGTAAGTTGGATTGGAATTTACTCGGAGAATAATCCCTTGGGAAAATTGAAAGAAGAACTGAATATATTGATGGCTTAATGTCGCACATCTAAAATATAATTGAAAAGAATATTTCAACCTTAATTCAAATTAACAAGGGTTTTAACATTCTAGAACAAAGTAAAAGAAGTAATCGCCAAAACGTTTGGTTTTCATATTTAATTGAATTATCCGTCGACTGAAATTGAATCCATTTTTAGCAGGTTTCCCTTAAAGTGCGATTCTCGAAAATTTCCTTAAATGTCCATTGATCCTACCTAAGAGTCGACGAAAATGAGGTCCATTCAATATATATATATATATATATATATATATATTTATATATATATGTCTGTTAACGCTCTAGCTATCATAATTGTTGTTTTTTCGTTAACGAGTAAAATCGGACGGGTGGGAGAGGGGTTTTAGATAGGGGAATTGCGATAATTCGAATCATCTCCATTATTATACGTCGGATCAAAAAAGTATACAGAACAAATCTTGTTGCAAATTAAATATTCCACAACTATTGCTATATGCAGCTTTTCACTATCTTCACTATTAACTGAGCTATTTACATTTTTTAGTTTTCGTCCTTCAGTAAACCCCAACTCCTCCTCATGTAATATAAACAATAAGCTGTTATATCATGGACCACGTTATTTGAAGCCTAAATACCAAATATTGATCTCATTGAACTTCTACTTTAAAAAATGATAAAAGCAAATACGTGGTGCACGTGGGAAAACTGCTTAGTTAACGTAGACCCTGCGTGGCGGACTTTTACAAGCACCAAAGGAAAGCTTTAACGCATATACGTAACTCCCGGCTCTTAAATTGTCTATATCAGATTATTTTTTGAATATAAAATGAATATTTTTCGTATAGGTAAAATAATGAATTCCTAAAATAAAATATTCTTTCGGAAGTATTATTTAATAACATTATATGAAACTATTTTAAGGAGACGAACAAGCCACAAAATATAATTATGAAAAGGAACAATATAGGGCACTTTGTTCTTGAGAAGAGGTAGGTAAATATTTGGAAATGTAAATACCCTGGAGACAAATAGAAATTATCATAAAGCACACACAGCGATTAGGCCTACCTTTGTAACAAGTTCAAAGGGAACACTTAAACTCCACTTCACGGGAATACAAAATATTGTGGGTTTAGATCATGTGGTTGACATTCATTTAAAAGATTTCCCTCAAAGACTCATAAAGTGATTTTGGTTTGCCCAATGCCAAAATTATTTGCATGTATATTCTAATAATTAATTATATTATAGAAAGTATAGTCTTAAATGAACATTTTTCTAAAAAGGGGTTTCTTAAGGTAGGTTAAAAGTAATGTGGCAGGCACAATATTAACGCTTTTTGGTGCCTAGAACTACGATTACATCTATTAAAAATGCAGTATCATGGTAACAGTGTTATTGTTGGAAGAAAGGATATGCTCAAATTGGGTAGTGTAATACCAACCTCCATCTTCAGATTCAAAGATTTGCAGTAAGTGTGTTTTCATTCCTGTCTTGATATTTAATATAGATTTATCTACTTCTGAAGCTCAAAATCCTGTCGGCCGTAATCAAAAGCAATCTCGACATATACAAATGAAAGGACAACAAAAAACTGAAGACTATTCGGAATCTTGAAAATGGTTACGTAAATAAAATATGCACAGGCGTCATAGCACCAGCAAAACTAATTATCATCTCAAGATACGAGGATATTCTGAACAAAACTGATCCGAAATGGAGGAAAAAGCGACATGATTACCTTCTTGACCCGAAATATTTAATTATATAAATTTAAATATTATTTAAATTATATAAATATTCATAGCTTTCGACAGAATTGTCCGTTTGGCCCTCCCTACTAAACCCATTTTGACTAATTTTGGCGCAAAACTCAAAACGCCATAGGATGTTGAAAAATTATTTAAATTATTTATTAACGTGCATTTTTTGCAACTAAGGATAATTGGGACGGCTTCTCTACAGGTTACCACCTTTTTTTAGCCAGGGTGCGACTAAGGATTTTACTTAATGAATTCCGTCACAAAATAAATTCCTATTGCCCAGGAGGGCATCGAACTCGCCACACTAGCTTTACCATGTGATATAAAGGTCAACTTTAACTCACATTGCTAACCTGAGCTCCTTAGAATGTTGAGATTATCATATTTTGTATTGTTATAACAACGTCTAGATATGCACCACATTGAAATAAACTAAGGGGAGAGCAAAAGTAGAAATCTCAATTTTTTATTTATTTTACGTCCACTTTATGCTACTAGGCTAATTGGGGCGGGTTATCTACAGGTTACCATCCTTTTCTAGCCAGAGTGGGCCCAAGGAGTTTATTTAATGAGTCCGACATTAAATAAATTTCTACTGCCCAGGGCGGGATTCGAACCCGCCACTCTAGGTCTGCCATTCAAGATTAGGACCAACGCCCTAACTCGCACGGCCAACCCAAGCCCCAATCTCAAATTTCTCCGTACATACTAGAGATACAAAACATTTGTATGGACCTTTTTTATTTATCACGAAAATATCAAGTAATTATGTGTCCATTACATTTTTCGATCCGATGCATTGGTGGAGAGGTATCGTAGTATATCACTTTCAAATGAATAATTTTAAATGAGGTGCAAACAAACATTTTGTTTTTTTAATTTTATAGTAGTACGAGGAAGTCATGTGGCACTCACATAAGATATTTTTGGCATTAATGTACATTAACTGTAACTGAAGCATATGCACCTCTCCCCGACACGTATTCCATTTATAAATCGTTCTCGATTAGGAGCCGATTATATTTAGTATCATATTAGAATTGCTATACGTATATAAAATATGAAATACAGTTAGAGAATCGTGACTGAGAAATAGCCGAACAAACCAGTCGTGATACGATTTGTATGTACGTCTCACTTTTCCCATCCTATTTATTTTTTTCGGGCGATTTCTCCCTTATCTGTATTATTTAGATTGTAATCATAATCGACGCGGGCAAATATAGCAACAATAAGAAAGAGCAAAGTGCAGTAAGGGCTGCATTGCACACGATGCACACACGAGATGCTATCTCGAGAGGTGCTTATGAATGAAGATAAAGACCCCTCGCCGAAGAGCGTATAATGAAGACTGGCCGATCGCTATCTTCGCCGCGAGATCTTCACGCCATGCAAATACCTTTCTATTTATTTAAATTGCATATAGGCCCCTTCCACGTGTTTATGGATATAAGGGCTCGTTCCCCTGTCCGCTTAATGGATCTTTTCACTATAAGCGACTATAGTTATTGACTCATTTATATATTTTATAGTTCGTAATTGCACCTTGCAATAAGACCTCTTAAGGGGTGGACTACTTTGAGGACGTACGCGCATAGATAACTAACGGCGTTTTTAAATTATCCCCTAAGACTGTACGCCATGGCTGTCTTACAATAAAATATATACGGTTAACTACATTTTTAAAAGCAAGGCTAAGTGGAAGAGCGTTCAACTACAGATACACTATCAAGCAACGTCCACAAGACATTTAGTACATCAGAGCACCTGGTGTTAATGGAATAACGAGAGTTTTTTAATTAATTCGATCTGAAGTCCATCTCTGATATGAAATCCTATCTAAGAAGCCCTTCAGTCAACTGAATACGCCTCCTTGGTTCACAGGAGTAGTACCTGCGAGGAAAAAAACGCTAAAAAGTGATCTCGTACCCCCGTAAGTGGCCAACGATCTCTAAGATCTATAATGACAACCAAAAAGAACTATCTCTAAATTTTCAAAATTCACTCACTCAACAATTTCCAAAGAAAACGGAATGATACATCTAGATTTTGGTACGGTGAAAGACATTTAGGTGGAACTTCAAAACATCAATTAATGGTATTCTACTGATATATTGTACAACGACATTGTAGTACTTCTAAACACAAAAGTTAAGACTCATCAATTAAATAGACATTTATAACATACAAATCACTTGATGGTACGTGCCCAAACGAACTAAGCACTTTTTACTCTAACATAAGAAACAGATTCAATTAAGGCCCATCAGCCTAGACTAAAGGCAAGTAAACACCCTTATCTTAAACCGTATTCTATCAGTTATTATATTTATGCTTTGTCATCTGACGATATAAAACAATTCCATATTTGTTAATATTATTACTTAGTAGGTCACTTAAATTTGTAAATTTTTAAAATAAAAGTAAAATTCGCTATAATACAATTTGACGGTCTACTTATAATGGATTACATTTATAAGCAATCTTTACTTACAGAAGATTATTTTTTATGTTGTTTTATAATATTGAAGAGGTCAAAAGCAACACTGTAAATTGTTTTGTAAATTTCTTGTAATAACTCAATAAAGTATATTTAAAAAAAATAGAAAAATATATTACATTTTAGTCCAACTTTTATATAAAATATTCAAATATTAAGAGCAATGTTTAACAATTATATAAATACATATATGTGTGTGTGTGTGTGTGTGTAAGTGGTATAACTTTATAAGTTAGTGGTCACAATTTAAACAGAAAGGGTAAAATGTCAATAAGTTTATTCTTTTATAAGTCTAGTTTGCATATGTTCTTATTAATAATGGAACAGAGAATAGAATGGAAGACGAGATAATGTACTTTTCATTATACTGTTAAAATAACATGTGTTTTCAGTGTATCGTTTGAGTACGCAAAGTGATACTTTTCTTTACTAGTACAGAAAAGTAACAGCTGTTATTGGAATATTCCTCATTATACTATCATTCATTGTATATTGCATACTTACTTAACCTGTATTTATTAAATCAAAACAATGTTTAATAATAGTGCGTGTTTAAATATTCCGGAAGATATATATATATATATAAAAGTAACAATAAAAATTGCACAATAACTATTAATTTTAAATTATAGGTCTATTGCCTATTCTATTTATCTGTTGAATAACCTTTGCAGTTTAATAAACATATTTTTCTAATTTAAAATTCATATCTTTATCTTCTGATTTTTTTATAAGAATAAAAATATTAAAATATTTACCTTATTTCCTTTTAAGAATAGGTACAGTATAATGAAAAGTCATTTTCAACATACGTACACAAAGTATCTTTTCTGTACTCGGCCTTATTCCCGAACTCGGCTTCGCCTCGTACGTGAAACTCGACCTCGTACAGAAAAGATACACTTTGCCTACTAGTGATGAAAATAACTATTTCATTACACCAAGTGGGGAAACTGTTTAGTATGAGTGAGGTAGTATAAAAAAAACCCATAGTCAGAGAATTGACATTATTATAAGATATTATGGGAGTTTTTTTTCCCTTAATTATTTGCCCTCACGAAATGTTAGGACTCCCAGGTTGCCAAAACTACAATATATATATATATATATATATATATATATATAGATATATATATATATATATAAAGCATTAATTTTTAATGAGCTTAACTTGTTATTCAAAGCAAATTTTACAGGAGTTGATTTTCCCTGTCGAGTCGCCATATGGAGTACTTTGTCAGAGCTCCTTACTCATTATTCAAATAGATTCCTCATTTGCCTCACAATGCTGATTGGTTCTTGTTGGAACGTAAAAATGCTCCGAGATCAAACGCTCTGATGCACTACTTGAAACCCATCTTTGTAATACAGTGTATCTCTAAACCAGGTTTGTTTGTTTTGTGTTCATTTGAGCATTTCTTGACATATGGAGAAGTACAACATCGTTTCCATCTGGATGGGTAACATAAAGTTTAAAAATTAATCAAGAGTTTTTGAGCAAGTGTAGTGGAAAAACAGTCCTTAATACTAACCCTCCAATAGTGTGACACTTGGGATTGTCAATGTGTTGTGTGTGTGGCTAAATTGCTGAACAACGTTCTGGGCCATATATATCTAAATTAGCTAGCCATGGAAGCCAATCAGTATAATGACCATTTGAGAGTATGAACGCTTCGCACAAAAAGCCTTTTACAATACATTACAAGCAGTTAGAAAGCCTTTCCACTACTTTAGTTTCCTTATCCCAAGTGTAGCTCCAATTGTGACTTAAGGCCCAAGGAATCTGCGGAGACCTTGATGGTTTCCTATTTAGTGGGAGAACTCCAAATAGGTTATATCAGTCACCGAAGAACGACTAAACAATGGCATTGTTAAACGATCAGAGAGCTCTGCTCAGTGAGTGAGTTCAAGGGCGAACTCTGTGTCGGTATCTCTGTTCCAAAAACACAGAACCTAATGGCTTTCTGTTGTAGTCGATTATCTATCGACCAATCCGGGGCTGCGAGGACAATATATATGATCTTGCAACCTTCCATGTTTTCTTCTCAACGGCAACTATCGATGCAAAAGTGCATGTCCTTACACGCTTGGAAGTTTTGTTTTTTGTTGTTTTTTTTAAGCCGGCTCATAGCAGTCAAGATAAAACATAGGTTATGGTCCTTTCAAACGATGTACTAATAAATTGCGTGGGGCTATAACAGAATAAAAAATTATTCTAAGAAAGGTAGTAAGGACTAATGCTCAAATAATTAATAGGAAACTCATTGATTTTCCATTCAAAACAAAATCTGCAGTGGGCACCTTCCTATTACATCTCTTAAATTAATTAAACAAAAATTTTGGTTGCACTTCAATTAAAATTATTCCATTGGAAAGTTATATAGCGTATCACCGTTCCAATACAACAGATCAAAAATATCGTAACACAATTTATAGATCATTTAACGACGAAGACATAAGATCATGTAAGATCTAAAACGTACGGAGAAATTTGCAATTTAAATTGTATTTTCTCGCTCCTTTAAAACCACCACTCCTTTAGTAGGTTTCGATAAAAAAGGGAGATGAAAAACTAGACGTTCCAGCAATCCGTAATTTGAAAATTGAACATTCTAAGGCAAAACGTTTTCGAGTTATGCGTGCCAAATCTAGTCAACCTGAACTCAGGGAGGGCATAATGGACAATTCTGTTGAAATCGGGAAACCGAATGTTATCCGGATTACAATCATTTTCACTACTTCGTAAAAGAAAGGTTAGGCTCTTCTGTTTAAGTAGTACAAAGACCTGAAGTAACATAATTATTAATTAAGAATCATTTATATTAACTAACATCTCATCATATTTTAACCGATTTTCAGCCACATTTTTCTAGTGTATGGCCTTCAGAGCCTCCGTAAGTCCGTACTCAAGTAATACAGGTACGTCTGCCTCATATCATGCCCTAATATTTAATTAATAAAAACTTCAGAGGCTTTTCTGGCCAGCCTGCCGGATTCCATTCTCTCAATGTGACCCGACCAACGCAGACGATTCTTCTTAACAGAATATACTGAATCAGGTTCAATTTATGATTATTATTAGTTTAGCGATACTTTCAATAAACCATTCATGTCCGACCAAACGCGAAGTCATATTTTCTCACTAAAAACGCATAAGTAACATATGTCCCTTTTAGCCTTGCACCTTTATACTCGAGGTAAGAGTATTCAATGATGATGGACTGATGAAATGAATCATTTAGATCTAATGTGGCTAGTAACTCCTTCCCATTAGCCCAAGGAGTATAAAGCGGAAATTAGATTTATTTAAATTATACGAATATTGTTATCCCAATAATTTGTTTTAAATCAATTTCGCTCTATCGGGTACTGTATACAATGTATTCCGCAAGTAAGCCTGCATTTTACGCTTTTAGGAGTTGTTTTTTTACAAAAAGTCAGGTATAACTAGTATCCGTTGAGAAAAGGAACATTAATGCAAGCAGACAACAACCTGCCAAAGAATTGCGGAATAAGAACCTCTTTAGGTGCAAAATTGGCGATACAGAAATTATTCAAGTATTCCGGAGAAATGAATAGATCCTGCTAAGCCACATCAAAGGAAAGCAGCCCGATAATTCGAGGCTCCCACGAACTTGAGGAAACGATATCCGAGAGTAACGGGTCTGCACGCAGCGCGGCGTGAAAAGGTACGACCTGGGATGCTATCAAGAACGATTAGTTCAAATAGAATAAGTGTCCGATAGCGGCAGATGCTTTAGTTCCACCTCTAGGGAGGTAAGAAAATTACCTGAGGCAGAAGCAGAAATTGGCCCAGCTCACAAGCAGACCATGACCTACTGGTAATGGACAACGAAGTACGAAACGCTGTCAAACTTTAAACTGCAAGAATCATAAAATTAATAAAATATTGAGTAACCGATGTTTCAGGATCCAGGCATTTCAGGAACAGAAAGGATATATATTTGTCTGTTACCTCTCTGGCGGTTGGAATTTTTGTCTAATCGTGACCAAACTCGATATGTAAGCGTTTCATGCCAAACTAAAGGTCTAGTTCGTGGGAATTTCTAAAATTCCAAATATCTCCGTTAAACGTCGGATCGAAATATTTTATGAAAAAAAAAAATCTTATCGCAAATTAAATGTGTTATAGCATTGCCAAATATATGTTTATTCTCCATATTCAATACTAACCCCGATGTTTGCATTTTAGTTTTTAGCCTAATCCCCCACTACTATGCATGTCAAAACAGCAATATGCTGTTATATCTTGAACCACTTAATACTAAGCTTGAAGTGTGTTATACTAGCACGTGGCAAAACTGCTTTGTTCACGCAGCCCCTGCGTGATGAATAGTTTCACCTGATCTTGAAGATGTCATCAGGCTTTTATGTCAAAAAAAGAATAAGAATAACCAGAAACTAAGACGAATACAGCTAGAGAACGGGTAATAAGGTAGCTATGACAGCCGTATCAATCTACTCATAGTTTTTGAGTATTCGTTTCCTTTTTTGAAATAAAGACCCGAAGATGACTCTGGTGTGGTGAAACCGTCAGTTAAAAATAAAGATTTAAGTAAGGCTACGTCTTTCTTATTCTGATGTAAAATTAATAGCATAACTAATTAACTGAATATTCCTGAGTTGTATCTACTTCTGACCAGAGAGGTTCTTCGAATTGGCGCCCTCGAGTCTTAAATCTTGCCAGGTGAACTTAACTATCAGCCAGTAATGATGGTCTATACCAGGGGTCTCCAAACTTTCCAGCCTTAGGGCCATACTGATTACTCCAGTAAGTTCCGAGGGCCAAAACCATATTATCATTATATCTCTGGAATATGCTGGATGGTAGAGGAACCAATTGATGAGGATCAATAAGAAGGCCAAGTCCTCTACTGTTTTTTAATATAATGCAGGGTGCACTTTCGGAGTCAACGCTCCATCCTCACTGCCTGCTAATTAAAGCTGCGTTGCCTGAACCACGACCGCCGGGGGGGGGGGGCTATTAGTGAAATAGTCCACTAATGAAAAAAAAAAGTAGTTAGCCCGTGACCATATCAATGTAGATGTCATATTAATAATTATTCAACATAAAATTAGAATACTTCAGTAAACTAAATTTAATTTGCTATAACAAATATGTTCCCTATAAAGAGTTTACAAGTATGCTAGCTCTCCGCGGGCCGGACAAAATCTGTCCGCGGGCCGGATGTGGCCCTCGGGCCGTAGTTTGGAGACCCCTGGTCTATACTGATAGGTTTTACAATAATATCGATACAAGCGGAAACAAGTC
The DNA here is from genome assembly GCA_019009955.1 of Riptortus pedestris. Taxonomy (NCBI): domain Eukaryota; kingdom Metazoa; phylum Arthropoda; class Insecta; order Hemiptera; family Alydidae; genus Riptortus; species Riptortus pedestris. Next base: position 124,888,497 of record CM032232.1, on the reverse strand, counting down.
ACTACTTGATACGTAAGCGAATACACTGGACTCATTGTCTCAAAAGTCTCCATATCCTCACCTTCTTCATATTAGGCATACAAATTGAGGATAAGAGGAATTTTCGCATAGTCAATCATTGTGTTCTCTCAAAAGCTTCTATTTTTATATTACTGTATTACCACACACCGAAACCCTAAACTGCTTGGTGTCTTCAAATATTAGAACAGACACATAAAGGGAAAAGCCTTAGTATTAGAAGTGATGATTAAGACTAATATGAAAAACAGTGAGGCCATTGGCTCCAAAGCAGTACTTGAGAAGTTAATTGTGGCCCTCGTGCGTACAGTTACTTATTTTCGCAATCATGAGTTCTCACGAGCCCTAAGGCTTCGTGTTTAATTTTCATGGTGTCTTTATTACCCGAGTCTGCCAACTGTGACTTAGAAGGTCTTTAACTCAAACAACGCCGCGGAAACACATTTAAAAAAATATATAAACGTTGATGACACAATAATTAAATATTTTCCACCACATCTAATAATTCCCTAATAACTAAAGGTTTTTATTTTTTTTCTAAGTTTAAAAAAAAATATTCTTACCGATTAAATAATTTTTAAAGACGAATGAAGCACAGAGGACAATAAGAATAAATAGCTCAATGATTTGATGCAATAAAGGTTAAATCTTATAACAAAAGCAAATAATAATATTTAGGACTAAATCATCAATTTACCTATGACATTAAAATACATTTTTTTCAAACCAATGTAATTTAGATTATAAGTAGCAACGGTAGTTCCACTGTAGTAATTAATTAACGTTTATCTACTTACAGCATATAAAATTTGTAAATTTAATTAAATAGCTAGTATTTAAGGTGATTTCACAAATAACCACATGTTGATTATCAGCTCTTAATAGAGAATTGGTGATTTAGGAAGGAGCAATTAAACCAAACTAAATACACCAATAAACCAAACAAGATTATACTGAGCTGTAACTTATAATGCATACATGGAACGCAATTTCAGTATATGTTTTGCAGAAAGACTTTTTTGGCGATAAAAAACATAGCAATATATTTCTTTAAGTCTACATTTCAGTACCAAAAATATCTGTTACAGCATACGTACAGTTCACGAAAACAATTTTCAAGACCACACATAAGATAAAGGTAGTTTCAAATCAAAAATGTCAACCTCTACGAGATTTGTATTTAATCGCCAAGATCGTTCAATTAAAATTGTCACCACTCCTTTGATGAGCTTGGTGGCAGAAATGGCACACCACTAGGAAAATGGCGTCACATGCCATCACTCTAGCTGATTGTATGCAAATAGCTCTGACGTAGACAAAACTCATTGAAAGTATTACCGTTGTGAAGTATACCTCAGATTGAGAGTCAAAGTTTTATTTTATAGCTAAATCTCTAATCACCACGAAATATAATGACATATGTAATATAGATTTTGAAAGAATTAAGAGTAAAAAAGTGAACATAAAGCACACTATTAAGTATAAAAACCATTCCAGACAGAAACCGAACCACTCAGAACAAAGAAATTAACATACTTCTGCATTTGTCACTTTGAATAATTAAGCATAAAAAAGGAAATTAGCTAATATCAACATTTAAGCGACAATTTTACATGGATTTTATTGAAAGTCTGTATTTGGTCTGTATATGGAGCTAACCTTAGTGAAGGATGTAAGAGAGATAAAAAAAGAGATGAAAAATACCTCCCTTTCACAGCAAAGGAGTAGAAAGTATTCTCAGAAAACATTTTTTTTTTTTTTATACAATAATTAAATGTCCTATACACATTTTGTTTATTCCTAAAAGAAATTGATGTATAATCAACTTTATGTCAATCAAATGAGTTTTTGCCATTTATGGCATCAAATTGAAAAGTTTATAAAAGAGAAATTCACTCAAGAGCTTGAGATTAATTTAATGGTTTCGATTGGTTTACAGCAGAAAAACAACCATATAAATATTTAAAAATAAGGGAAAATTTAAAAATGCACTCCATCTTGAATCTATGTCAAAGAAAATCTGCCATTATAAAAGCCTCTTGTGGTACCAACACAAAGTAAAGTCGATGCTAAACAAATCGATTTATTTGGATCTCAGGTTCCCTTTCCGGGGTTTCACTATTGAGAAAAAATAAAGAAACCACGCAGCTCAATTACGCGAACTCTCTACACTTTATCAGCTGTTTCTTGCATAACTTAGCTCTTGGATTGAAACATCCATGGGGAACGTTTTTAGCACATTTCCCTTCAGGCGATTTTCAACAAACTTCTTCAAGTGTCCATCGATCCTGCCCCGGAGATGATGAAAATAAGGTACGTTCAAAATTATGTGTGTGTGTGTGCGTGTGTTTGTGTTGTCGAGAGAGAGGAATCTTCGTTAAAACGTTACCAAACTCGATATTTAACAATTTCATATAAAACTAAAGATCAATATCGTTAATGGCTGAAATCAGGCCAAGATGAGAAGGGGGAATTCAAAATATCTCCGATATTACACATCGGATCGAAAAGATATACAGAATCAATCTTATTGAGAATGTAATTTTCTATAAATGTTGCTCTTTACACTTTATTTTTATATTGAGTTTGTTTCAAGACATTTGTTTTATTTTAATTTTCAGAACCAAGTAATTCCTCACTTTTAGTCTTTGCTCGTTAACAGTAAGTGAATATAACATGAATAATCTTGTTCTAAGCTTTAATACCAAATATTTTTTTCAACTTCTCTTTACTTGATAAGATACAAGGAAATACATTGTGTGATGTCATCAATTAAGATTTTACTTCTTGATTCCATAAAAGATTATTTTATCTATACCAAACTCGACATTTACCCGTTTCAGCCAACAATAAAAATCATTTTAGTTACTGGCTGAAATGAGAGGGAGACGGAGTTGAATGATTCAAAATATCTCCGTTATTATAGTACCAATCTTGTGAACTTATGTTTAGTATACATAAATCGATTTCCTAGCACTTTCTTATTTCCAGCCTTCTCTCCGTGTTTTTATTTATAAATAAAGAATATATGACTATATGGTGAGATGAGACCAGTGGTGTGTCATATATGCAAATAGGAAATTTGCTTTGTTTCTGCAGCCCCTACGTGACGGACTTTTTTATATTACTGTTGTATTTGAAATGCATTCATAAGAAAATTATCGTTTTGGAAAACTGATGTTATCGACAAAATTAAAATTTGGGTGTACTGTAAATGCTAAATACTCGTATTTTTAGTTATTAAATTAGTATCTCTAATTTTACAGTAAATGCGTCGGTAACTAACGCGAAATAAGCCAATTACAAGCAAAATAAAAGTTTATGGGTACCTAAATTCATTCAGCAAATGAGTGTGTGTGTGGGGTAAATGCACTGTGATTATATGTGTTTGTGTGCGTATGTGAATAACTTATAATACCCGTTAAAGCTACATAATGGACTATCAACACACAAATACAGTTGAAGAGCATTCATAATGTCCTGGAAGTGTACTCATGTACGTGTCTGTTATGAGCCGGTCAGCCGACTCATAAGTCGTAGGTACATGTGTAAGCATGCGCAGAAAGGTAATGGCTGTTTGAATAGCCGGCGCTCCCAGCAAAGGGTTTGAACAAGTGGGCGAGGCAGTCTATACTCTCCTATCGTCCATAAAGACTCCACGCACCGCCATTCAGGAATATACCCCGAGATACTAGTTGTAACTTATCACTAAGCAGCTTTCACCGTGAATTGTCACCGTTACTATCATGAGTGATTATACCTTTGAGCCTGACGTTAAACCCTAACCGTTGAAAGGTCAGCTGGTAAAATATAGAGGATGAATAAATATGTGACCTTTCGTTCCCGAAATGAAAATAGGTAAGCTAACAAACTTTACAAGCCCTATAATATCTATGTCCGTGTTCTAGAATAGGAACACTAAAGTTTGAAATATATAATAGTAACATTGTATAACATAGGTCGAAAAATCATGGTGAATGTTGTTGTGTATAAATATTATGTGTTGCCACTCTCTCCCCGAGGCCAAGGAATTCTCTGATGTTCCTACAGCTGCGTAAACTAAGCAGATTTCCCTCAACCTAAAACACACAGATAGCATTATCCTACATTCTATTCTCTACTCCTTCCTTAGTAAGAATACTATGCAAATAAGATTGAAACTTGCGATGGACATGAGCAACTGTTATAAAAAATTAACGTCCGACCATTTGTTACTATGACTAACTGGGACGGGTTATCTACAGGTTACTGCCCTTTTCTAGCCAAGACGTGACTAAGGAATTCATTTAATAAGTTCCTCACTAAATAAATTCCTATTACCCAGACGAGAATTGAACGCCACTCCAGGTTTACCATGTGAGATTAAAGCCTTAACTCACATGGCTAACCTATGAGTAATTTAGTGATATAACAATGTGAAAACCTCTTGAAGTCGGAATGGAGGCTTGCATTCTTCACGAATCAAATGACAATGTTTAAGGCATCTGTAAAAAATACTGGATATTAAAGTTATGACTCCTGTCGAAGTCAATAAGGTATGCGATAAAGAAGTATAAAGAGGGTACAATGACTAAAAAGAACCAAGAATGTTACACATTAAATGTTAAGTAAAATTTCATTGAAGCTTCCAAGTAGAGTCTTAAATTGTGATTTCAGTTGTGTAGTAATTACAGGTGAACTTGATTTTCACGAGAGCGGACAAGGAAATAAGAGGGTCAGATAGACATGCAGCGGCTTCCCATTGCCTTCTGCATCAGATCATACAGCAATAATGCCATCATGAGGAAAATTCCATTCACACAGGTGAGTGGGAAAAAAATCCATTTTAGGCCGGAGTTGTTAGACAGCCATCCCTCCGTAGCCTGAGTATGCAGACTACAACTTTAATCTATCCTCCAGTCTTGACCCACTGACATTTTGTAAATGAGAACTTAGACATAGGATATGACTGAACCTAGTTTCTACTATTTTTAGAGTAAATATCTGTAGCACATTCTGTTTTCCTCTCGTACCGTCGCAAATCAAAAGTATTACAATAATATACAGAGGACAATCTTATTATTACTTTCATTTTTACTTCCCATCATCAAATCCTTTTGTTCATCTAATAAAGTAGGAGTACAAAAAGCCAAGCAGTATTCATATCAGATTTTTTATACTGATAATCATTGAAACATTAATTGGAAAGCCTATTTAAGCCAATGTCCCCTATTCACAATATTAAATCATAATAATCTTAAAAGAAGGTGGCATTGTATTAAAGGGAATATGATAATGAAAATAAATTTGAACGGTGGCAATAAAGTGGCATGAGCATTGAGTAGTTAATACGTACCAGGGAATCCCGAAAACAAATATCAAAATTATAAGTAAACAATTATAAGAATAATAATATATGATTAAAACAAAAGCAGAAAAGACACAACACACTGTTTTCAAATTTCCAATACAGTTCACAAATTGAAAAAAAAAAAAAAAAAATAGTTGAGGTATTTGTTTCGTCGGAAAATGTTAAGACAACTGAATTCAAGACTGCTCTATGCAATTATTTTTTCAGTAGGTGCAACTTGATTATATGCATTGTAGATTTGGATTAAATCATATCCAATTTACAAGACATACGGAACCATGGTAAATTCTCGGATGAGATTCTGAGATCCGGAACATCAGCATGAGATAAGAGATACTAATTAAGCAGTATAGAGAGATAATGAAGGCTTGTTATTTAGTTAACTGTACAGCATCACATCAGCCATAGCCTCATTATAAATGCAACCGCACAATGTAACACACGCCCTACCATCATCAGACCCGGAACAGAAGCACAGGGCTCCGTGTGTAAGCACATTAAAATATACAGCCACAGCAAAACTAATTCCCAAGTCAATAGAGAGCGCTAAACACTTCAAGTGGGCAGAACAAAATGGCAGCCAGTTGGTAGAAATGAATACCTCGTCAAGGTATAATAATGCCGAATGATAATTGGCGTAGAGGGTGTATTTGTGCCGAAACAATAAGCCCGTGGGAAGAGCTTCATGGCTTCATGCTTCATACATGCTTAGCTTCATTAATATCAAGAGAGTATCCTATTCATGGATTTAATCAAACAACTGCTGCTGCGAAACTAATTACATAAAGAATCACTAAAAATAATACAACTACCCGACAATAGCAATGACTAACATACGAAAGGGACTTTAAGAAATATTTAAAAACTCCATCACTCAGGCAAGACGTAGCAGATTTTCCACGCTCCTGACGTCATTCCACATTTTACTAATTGTCGCATAATAAGAAGCCCACGTAAACAAGATTTTAAATTTAAGATGATCTTAAGGTGTTTATTCATAAAGTTACACGAATTGAAATGGTGTGAAGAGAATTGGGGGTCAAGTGGATACTAAAAGTACAAATATCTGTTAATTCTACAACAAGATTAATTATAAGCAATAGTATTTTTCAAACCAAGTCTAGATTATTTTAATATGTTGTCTCTGGGTTTAACTACTCCTCCCTTTTTTTTCTCAACATGGAAACCCTTTGAGGAGTTATTTTTTTGAATACATCTTCCATTGCCACATGGCATATTACATGTATGATTACGTTTAAATACATTTTTATTTTACAATATAAACAAACCCAATAAACCATATAATCAAATATAATATAAAAAAAATAAAAATAAAATGTTAAAATAAGTAAGATAATTACAAATAAAATTAATAAATGAAATGAAAAGAAATAAATAAAATAAAAACCAAAAACCAAATGAATTATAGTTAAACTCAACCGATGTTTAATTTGCGAGTTTAGGTAAGGTAAAACTTCTCCTCGTCTGATAAAAAGAATACATGATATTCCTCTCCCTATTCACGCACACTCCAGAAAAATTTCAGTCATTAAGAAACTCTATTTACCTTTTTTCATTAAACGCTGGATGGAAATATTGAGTTAGAAACCTCTAAACAACAGACCATTTATATATATTTTATATATATATATATATATAAAATAGCGTCATGAGTGCAACTTCAATAACGGACCCCATAAGGGAAATCAGCAAGGCATTGAGCACTACATATTAATTTAATATCTTTAGGAATGACTATCTTAATTTAATTGAAGAAAAAAACATAGAGTAGCTCTTGTTTGTTTTTTTCATGGAAATGAATCACTTCAGAAAAACTACTTTAACATATAGGTTACTCATTTATTTTCTCAAATTAAATATACCATTTAAAAAATATTAAGAAGAGCATTATATCATTTTTAACGCGAATATATTTGCATTACATTTCAAAACGACAGGAGACTGTGGCCAAACTTAAATCAGCAGCCTCCTAATTTAAATTATAAATGATTTGTTGTCAACAGTTAGACAATCATATGAAATAATAAGAATATTTAAATTGAATATTTACTATTTATAATTATTGCAATACTTTCCTATCCATCAGCATACAGTAGAAAAAAACCGAACATATAAAAAATAACGAGTCTGTATGTTAATATTTTTTTTTTGTTTCATTAAATATAATAATAAATAAAACATTGAGTTTACACAAGAGGATTTACTTTCATGTTATGTCATTTAATGAAATCATAAGAACAACTGTACTCACTGTGAGAAAAATGAGTATTTTTTTTTAATTTGTTATTCTCATTTCTACACTGAACTGCCTTTTTTTGCAAGTATATTGCTCATTGACATAGATTAGTTAATGCAAATAAATTTTTATTACGAATGAAATTAAAGAACGAGAATAATATAATATGAAAATAATATTATAGAACTGTTTACATCAGACTTTGATTCAGTGAATTAAAGATCACTTTCTGGGTTTCCAATTCCAGTAGCTGGTTTAGTACGTCCATTTTTTAGTACATTTTTCAAATTATGGATGATGATGTTTTGGGTAGATGGGAAACAAAATAATTTGTGAAATCTTCACATTTTGGGAGTTTCAATAGCTAGTTGTTTGAAATGGATGTATGTATTCAATAATATTTGTGATTCCAATGAGTTTTCAGTAGTTTTGGCTGTTATTGTTTATATTTGAGTGGGTGAGAAAGTCAGTCACGCAAGGGCTGCGTAATCTAAGCAGATTTTCCATGTGCAGGTATCACTTACTACATGACAAAATTTTCCACAGACATTACAGTAACTAATAAACGGCGCTAATGATCTAGTAATTGAGCGACTAAGTCCAATTCTAATATAATCTTATCACCATATATTTTCTATTTCATAGTAAACTCCGATCAGTAGGATTGAGGGTTTTCCAAAAGCTGAAAGCAATTACAAACGCTGGATAACCAGCTAAATATTTGAGCTACAGAGCATCAAGAGTTTAACAAGATTGGTTCTATATCATTTTTCGATACGGCCCATAATAAAGGAGATATTTTGGATTAGCACTGTTAAACATTTTTGTTATACACCCCCAGACACGCACACAAACACACACACACACACACACACACACACACACACACACACACATATATATATATATATATATATATATATATATATATATATATATACATATACACACACAGAAACGTAAAGACCTTATTTTCGTCATATCCTTGGTAGTCTCTATGGCCAATTGAGGATATTATTCGAAAATCGCGTCCCTTAAAAGAAATTTGTTAATAAACCATACCAATGATACATGTAGTAGGAAAGTTGATTTTGAAGTGTTCATAGTCATGAGTTCAACTCTTGAGAACACCGCAGTACAGGATTTCTTTTTTTCTATTTTGTTTGAAAACTGAACAAATAAAATATTATGAGGAACCTTAACAGGCGCTTTGTATTATATTCTAATATTTATTCATATAATACAAAATAGAATAGGTCCACAGCATACCTAAAAAGATTTAAAAGGGTTAACTTTTATTATATTCTTTAGACAAAGCACGGATATGAGAATGAATCAGATATTAAAGAAATATTTTCCATAATATAAAAGTACAAAAAAGGTAAGGATATGAAGGAGTAAATATATTATCTTAATAATGTCAATCACCATCGCTGTGGGCACAAAACTAAATAAATAAAATAAATAAAAAAACAATAATATAAATGTACTAGTATATAGGAATAACATATTTTTTTTATTAAAACCATTTTAAATTGTTGTCTTTATTACTAGTCTAATGTTTACTAATTGTCTTTATTGCTAGTATTTAATGATTATTTATTGTATTAAAATTTTTTATTTGTTATTTTGTTATTTTTTTTATTTAGTTTTTGTTATTTTTCTATAATTTTGTTTTCATTTAACGTAGTGAAACTTCGAGCCAAATCGCTCAATAAATAAATAAATAAAAATAAAAATAAATTATTCTCTCTTCGGAGAAAAGGATACGTTAACTAAATGTTATATCCAGGTTACAGAGTTTCACAAAAGGAGGTTTTTTGATCAGACTGGATACTCCATATAAAAGCGAACTGGTTTTCGGACTCTGTTAAAAACCCGGTCACGTCGAAGGAGCCGATCTCCCCGTCCATTCCCTTATTAACGTAAAACACCGTCCCACGTCAGGTCCAGTGCTATTTTAATTGACGTTCATTTTGTTACCCGCAGCAGCAGCAGCATTACGGATAATTTCCAGAGAAAAGACAGCTTTTACCCGAGACGCTGGGCGATTACACTCCCGTTTTAATGGCTCATTTTAATGACAGATTAACTTCTCAGGTAAATGAACGATAAATCAATTCATCTCGAATTAGAATTATACACCTCTAATTCCAATATACAAACTTCAAATATCAAAAGACTCCATTAGCACAAAATGGCCTGTCAGTAGTATACAGACATATGTTAATCATCTGATATTTAGCCAGCTGATTTTAGTCAGCTGGCCATCTTGAAAATAGCATGATGAAACTAGCTGGGAATTCTTTATGGGTTTCCCAGCTTAGTTGGAGTAATTGTTTTACAGTACTTCAAATTGCTGAAATAAATAGTTTAGGAAGCATTGCTTAATTATGATGAATAAATTCTTTAAAAATTTCAATAATATAAAAATCTGTGATTCAGCACTATTTTTACGTAATAAATATGGAAGATGGTCATGATAAATGTCCGATGGCTATAGTAACATTGTTTAAGGTCCAATACGGTGGTTTGAAAAGAACATCTTAGGTGATATGAAAAAAATTAAAATATTTGTAGGAGATGTCCCAAAACAAATTAAAATTGGCAGTTTGGTTTGTACATGACTGATTCAAGGTAAGTGAACGATAGAACAATGATTTGTTTTTCTCAGTTAAAATAAGTTAAGTTATGAAATAGGTCTTCAAAGCAGTAGCGAGTAATCGATTTTAAGAAGGAAGAAGAAAAAAGAGGATTAGTGTTTTGCTTGAAATGATAAAAGAGATGCGTAGAAAAAAACATTTACCCTTAGGAGAAATTTGGTAAATATATTTAAAACTTCGGGAATGGGGGGGGGGGTGACATTTTAATGCATAAACGAAGTTCTACTTCTGCCCATCCCAGTTGTGCCACTGAGCATCGTTAGACATTTAGTAGCTAATATCTAACTGATATTAACCTGTAGGTCTAATACAAAAACACATTTAACTCCACCATTGCATCATTGATGGATGAGCTTAATATTTTCATTTTCTCAAAAACCAAGAGAATGAAAATGAAAAGCAATAAACACTCAAAATTTGCTGGAATTACCCTGTACACCATTCGTACATGAATATTCTAGATAATAAGAAAGCAAATGCATCAGAAACTTTCTGCCTATTTGGCCGTCGAGTCCCACACAAATTACCGTAATTCTGACTTTTTATTTTCATCTTATCTTTTTTTTTGAAACAGCACTTAAATCCCATTTTGACTAACACATTTTTCCCGCGACCAACTATAAAGCCTCGCTCGCTCGAAAGTATTCTGTAATTGTGGCAATCTTTCTAATGCATTCGAGAGGCAAACGTCACAACCATTCACCTTTCACTCCGCCGGCGAGAGAGAGAGAAGTTGCATATCTTAGAAATAACCATTAGGAAATGACGGGAAAATTAAGAAGGAAAGTATGACCGCTGAGGAAGATTGACGGTCTTTGAAATTACTCTACTTTCATTCCAAGAGAAAATGGTAAATATTTACAGTAGATTTATGCTGCATAAAAGTAACTAACAACTCCTGAATTATAAATCACTCCTTGACTATCGAGGAAAATGGCCTTATCTGAGTTCCATCTGAGATAATTACATGACTTCGCTTTGTTTAAATTCTTTAATTATATTTCTCTGCAGGTTACGCATATTTTAGTCTCCATCTTGAACACCAAAAATAAAAATAAAGTAAATATCAGCACCATTCAAGGAATCTATGTCAATACTGATAAGAAACTCAATTTGGTGTAAAATTCAGTTCACAATAGAATGGCGACCTTTCATCAGCTATTTATTAAAAACAAATTAAACAAAGGAATTAGTCAATTCATATATACTGAGATATTTATAATTCCATTATCTTGTCAACACTTCTCCAGCACAAATTGTCATAATGGAAGAACTCCAACGATTCTCATGAACAGGCAAACCAATTGTTAAAATGAATGAGTTTTGCGATACAATGAGCAATGATAAATGACATAATATCAAATGGACGGATTATAGTTGAGTTCGAGAACAGCTGGAGGAAGCGCTAAGCCGTGGGAACACGATACTCCAGGATCCTCCCCCAACTCGAGGAAAAAAAACTGTGGCAATGACCGCAGATTACAGATTTTCTAAAAGCTATCCAGAAAAAAAGAAGGTTGCCAGCTATGCGTCTCGTTTATAACAAGATACAGTTAATGTCACCCAAATTTTAGTAAATATCCAATGGTTTATAGAGCATTGGTTATGGCACTATCTACCTTTTTTTTCTCTCTCTTGACATTGGAAACGCTTAGGTCTTATGAAGTAGTTCAAGTTAAAACGATTCTTGTATGTATAACTTTCATTACTCGTAGGAGTTAATCAGGACATTTGAGGGACCGGTACAGCTATCCAAGCAATTGCTTTAGAATATGCAAAACCAATATAGTTCTCATTTCAAAGAAATTAGAGTTTTGCTCTTGTAAAAAGGCGCCATTTGATCCTTATCCCCTCCAAAACTCAAGGTGAGCTCATGATCGTGGATTACCTGAGGTGATACCCAAAGGTTGTTGACCATTTCGGCCCCTGAATGGATCTAGCACAGTCGGCGTTTCCAAAGGGTTCTCTTCCACGTCCTTGAACAAGCAGCTGATAGCATCTCTTCTCCATAGAAGGTGCCTGTTAAAGGTGGACTGGACATCCTCGTGAATGAGTCAGGGAAGAGGGCTTACTCCCTTAACTTACATATGTAATACAGACGTCCACTTTCTCTTGTCACTATGTGCACATCGTTCTGAGCTCATGTCTAATAAAAGGGATCATATTATTATTATTATATTGTTTACCTAGTCCTGATGGAGAAGATTTCGGAACCCGAACACGCTCAGTAGCGTTTCCAAAGAGGATAATCTGATCCACAGCAAGTGGAATGCCAAATAACAACATCACCTTTGTATATGAGTCAGGGTGTTGATGAGTGAGTTTACTCATTAACATTTTTATCAGATTGATATAGTATAAGTACATTAATCGTTCTAAGTACTTATATTCTTAAAGAAAAAAATGATATAATCATTAATCTGAAGGTGATTCCTTAGTCGAGGATTAACTGGAGTACCAAAAGCAGTGATACTGACTATTTCAGTCACTACGCTTACTTCTGGCACAGCCGGTGTCTGAAGAAGTCATTATCAACTTCATACACGTAGACTCTCCCATAATCGTCGTTTTCCACAAGTTGATTGACAGATTCCGTTTCTGGATTCAGCCTAGTGTAGAGGTATTTCCAAAGAGTTTCTTCCACGTCCTTGTACAAGCAAGTACCAAGGTCCGTTCTCGTTGTACTCCTTAAAAGGTGCATGTAAATGGTTGACAGCAAATCCTTGTGAATTCTCCATAAGAATCCTCCTACAAAACGCAAGGCGATTTTATGTGATCGTGGATTACCAGACATTATGTCCGAAGTGCTTGACCGTTTCGGATCCTCAATCGAGCCTGATCTGTCTGCGTTTTCATAGAGGTTCTTTGACGTCCTTTACGAGCAAGAGATAAGGTCCGTACACCTTAAATGGTACGCGTTAATGGCTGACAGCAAATCCTTGTGAATGAAACAAGTCTCAGAGGAGTAGGACTACTCCTTAAGGTATAAATGAGGTGACCATTTGCCCCAGTCATTCTGAGTCCAGTAATATCATGCTACGCAGTCATCTCTGTAAGAGAACTGCATATGAATACAATCCCCTCCAAAACTCAGGACGAATTTAGGATTGCCCCTGATGGGATGTGGTTAGCCGTTTCTGATGCAGAATCAATAATCCTGCGGCGTTTCCAAAGAGATTTTTTTCCCGTCCTTGAGGAATCAAGAGATAATATCCATCCCCTAGAAGGTGCATACTAATGGCGGCCGTCGGACGCTCGTGAATGAGTCAGATCGTAGCGGAGGACTCGCCTACGCGCCGGCCTGAGCTACACCTGACTCCCAGCACTACATCACATCCTTCCCCCTCCAGCCACTCTTCCAGGGCACTGCCTTATAAATTCTAATATTTAGCCGTAGGCGTCTTCATAATTCCTTTAGCCGTGGCTCTTTTTTTAAAAAGGTGGAACTCGGATTCTGGAGCAAATCAGGCTCATGTTTTCATTGATTAACAGCGTTAGAAAAAAAATAAAAATGGCATTGCCATTATTTTCAGCGGAATAAATTTCATTCGAAAGGTGCCATTAATTTAACACTGGAATTCCATATGTAAAACACCTTGCACTTCCTTCTCCATGGCAAAGGATTTGAACGACTCCTAAATTGGAGCCTTGTGACCATGATCTATAGTCATTTCTGGTTAGATTCCTTATCTTTTGTGATCAGTTTAACCTCATTGTTGTAATGTCCTTCCATAGCGAAACCCTGAATTATTAATAAGGACCATATTTTTAAGTATACTCGTTGTCCTCGATGGTCTTTGTCATTGCTAATATTAATGACTTTGTGTTGTATGAAATAAATGTATAAATGTTTTCTTTAAAAGACCATGAAGGGCCAGGACCTGCCACACAGTTTTGTAGGAAGTCAATTGGTCAGCCGAGCATTCTCTGCCTTATTGTGAATAGTACTTCGTTTACACAGTAACCACCGCCCTCCCTCTAATTATTTCTACAGGCAACTGAATTATTTTCCAATTTTCTGGGTTTTACCCACTAAAAAATAAAATAAATTATACACTTGTCCTGTGCAAATTTCATACTTTATACCGAAGGGCTGTGTAAACTAAGCAGATTTCCCACGTGCTGGTATGACAATCTATTGATTTCTTCTCCACATTTATTTACACTTTCTAAGTAAAAAGTCCGTCACGCAGGGGCTGCGTAATCTAAGCAGATTTCCCTCGTGAAGTTTAGTAATAGATAAATATACCAACTGGTAACACAACAACACCGAGAATAAATACAGACGGAAATAAGAAATGTTTCATCCAATTAAAATAACTACCCGACAGGAAGCGTTAGGTTAGAAATGTAAAGAAACCTCACACCGGAAAGAAAAACAATTACTGAAATATTTTAGAATATAACATATTAAATTTTTATTGTGAACTATTCACTATATCTAGTACTGTAATTAATAATAAGTCCAAAACCTTAAGATGGGGGGGGGGGGGAGTCACCTGGACATATTTGCATGTATCTCGTATAATAAAGGTCTCTTGAATACAATTTTTGGTATTTAAACTTCCAATAATGTGATTTATTATGTAGCGTAGTATTGTGTATGAAACTTGAGTAGAAGTGGCGGTTTGCTGTTGGCTGAAAACCGAAAAATGCAAATATCTCGGTTAATATTCAAGATAGAGAATAAATGTATATAACAATATTTATAGTAAATTTAATTTTCAATAAGATTGATCCTATACAATTTTTCGATCCGACTTATAGTAACAGAAATATTTCGAATTTTCGAAAATCCTCCCCTTTAAACACCCCTGGTCAGATTTCAGCCGGTAACGAACTGGATCTTTCTTTTTACATAAAACGACTAAATATAGAGTTTGGTAATGATCAAACAAAAATTGCGACCACTAGAGCGGTAACAGACATATATATATATATATATATATATATATATATATATATATTATATATATATATATATATATATATATATTACATATATATATATATATATATATATATATATATATACAGTTTTGAACGGACCTCATTTTCGTCATCTCCTAGGTACGAGTAGGATCGATGAACATTTAAAGAAAAATTTCGAAAATCTCGTCATGACTACGACCTCAGTGGCTGATTATCCTTAAGGGAAATCTGCTAAAACCCGATGATTACAAATGAGGGTTTACTGAAAGCTAAAGAAAGCAAGAATTACTCGTTTAATGTTTTAGCTAAAAAAGCATGTATGGACAAAAATTGTAGACCTTTAACAAGATTGTTTCCATTGCATTTTGAATTTCCATAATAACGGATATATTTTGTTTCTAGACCATTACAGTAATATTCACTCTTACTTTAAGGAGTTTTATCGAATCAAGTGATTACATCGATTAATTTTAATCAAAGGAATTGTTTATGCACTAGGTTCAGAGTAGGGAAAACCATGATATAGTGTACAAAGTCAAACTGCTGCTGCACTTTTAAAACATGAAGATGGGACTAGTTAACTTCCATACGCCTGTAAAAGTGAAAGTGGCGCACAAGCCACTATTGCATAAGTCCTACAAAATGCATTAGGTTTTCTAAATGTTAATGCATTTTAAGAAAAAAGCACAAATTGTTGCTTAAGAACTATGGAAAATAATCACAAAGATCGTGGCTCTATAACATTTTTTTTTCATTTTTTTTAAACAATCATGCTAAACCAATCCTTAAATATACAATGTACATAAAATCCTATGTAGGAAAGGAGGAATTGTAGAAAGGAGGTCAATTGTAGCCAGACCTCAAACCGGCTTCCTAAGTAGGTCAAACTCTGAGCCGAGCATCTTGGAGAACAGAATCCTTAGCATTGATAGTCAAGCAACTCACAAATTGTGGAAAAATAAATCATTGAAAATATGATTACATTGCTGAATTAAAACAGATTCAAACTCCTCATAAAACAGCTTTTGAAAATCCCAAACTCTTTCAGAAGCTCAAAACTATAACTATAATTCTAGAGAAGAAAAAAAATACTGAGTGATACTTTTTTGTATTAACTAATCTAAAACGAACACTGTGATTGCATATCCTATGAGAGGGGCATCTTTTATCTAGGAACAGTATCATTTTTCAGTCCTAAGTAAGAACAGAACATATTGTCTTGCCTTAAATGAAAGATTGGAAATACTTTATCCATCAGTTACATATACTTTGAAACCTTATACACGTCTAACTAATACATACTATTTAAATTGATATTTTTTTTATATATATATATATAAAACGACTAAATATTGAGTTTGGCATCGATTAAACAAAAATTGCGACTGCTAGAGCGTTAACAGACAAACATATATAGTTTTGAACAGACCTCATTTTCGTCATCTCCTGGGTACGATCGATGGACATTTGAAGAAATCTTTCGAAAATCGCGTCATGAGTATGACCCTAAGGAAAATCTGCTAAAAAAAACTCATATATTACACACCCTTAAACCCAATGGCAATTTGTTAACAATATCTTATCTTTCCATAACCCTAATAAGTGCTATGCCATAATTAACTGTAACCATTCATATGTAAAAGTAATAAAAATCCTACATTATATTCACAAATTATAAATAAATAAATATGAGAACTAAAGTTAATTGGAATTTAAAATTTCACAGTCAAATAATCAAATAACTTATGAATAATAAATATCAACATCTTTACCTTTATTTACCAGATTTATTTTAATTTATTTAACGCTTCCACATAACAGATATTTAAATTCCTTGTACCTGTTTTAAAAATGACTACATTCTCCAGGACTTTGGATATGTACATGGCTTCCCAGAATTTTCCTCTTGCCAGATATAGGTTCCTTGTGAAATAGTTTTAAGTTGTCAAATTCAAAATTGTGTTCTGGAAATTTACAGTGTTGTACCAAAGCAGATTTATTCTTATTTTTGGCCTTGTTTTTTACACCAATCTGGTGTTGATTAATTCTTTTTTCTAGGCATTGTCTTGTCTCCCCTTTTTGTTGCAATACACACAACTGTTTTCATAAACAACATTTGACTCCTTTGATAATTTAATTTTCACTTAATTAAAACTCCATTAAATACTCTTCTAAGTAAGTTGAATTGATATTCAGTTGATATTCAAGCTAGTAAAATATGTCAATTTATCAAATTATATATAAAATTCACAAAACAATATTATTAGTCATTAAGCACTGACATCAAACTGTAGAAAGATAACTCTCTAACAATCTTCTCAGATTTAGATCTTGGTGATGAATGATGGAATACTATGAATGAAAGGGAGAAGATTTTCCCAAAGTTTATCATTGGTCTCTGCATGCTGGGTTTAATTCAATTTCGGTAGATCTTTCATGGGAACGAGAAGGAGGAGCCCAACAAAGGAACTGTGAGATAAACCTTACAGAAAAGGAAAGCAAGATGATTACAAAAAAAAAATAAGAAAAAGAAAAAAGGAGGAATAAAAAGAGAAAAACAACCAAAAGATGACTTAGGATATCCACGGGTGGCTACATCCAATGTTAGGTTGTTGTTTTTCGAGAGCACAGCATGAAGGAGGTTTACATGCTTCCGGTTAGCTGGCAGCCCGTCAGGGGGTAAGTAATATGGCGTGCTGGGAAGAAATTTAATTTAGAAGACTGCATGACTTTGACTTATCTCTCTAATGGCTGACATTAATAACATTACTATTTTTTTATGAAATAAATTAAGGGAGAACGATCCCGAACCAAGAACCGCCAAGATCCCTTTTTGACAGCCGAAAAGTGACACATAATTAATTAAATTATTTTTTATTACTTTATATAATAAGTTAGGAACGAATGATCTCTAATTATGAACTCTACAATCTATCTTTGTTTGACAGCTCTTATTTGAGCTTTTGAACTGAGTTATTTTTTCATTCAATGTTTTGAATTTATAAGTATTTGCCGTAGTAAAAATATTTTCCAAACTGTAAAAAAAAAAAAAAAAAAAAAAAAAAAAAAAAAAAAAACCAGAGTTAGGTGAATTTCAATAATTAAAATTGAATTTTTAAAATAAAAATTTAGGTAATAAAAAGGCCAATAAAAATGTTAACTATTTGTTTTTATTAAAGACACTATAGTGCCCTTTCTCAAGAATAAGTACTACATTTTTTATATAAACTACTGCGGTTTTGGGTAGCCATATGAATCAGGTTTCATGATTATTGGTGAATCTAGAGGTATGGATTCGATTCCCTATGCGTAGGTATGGGAATTTATGTAGTAACGAACTCCCTAGTTCCACCCTAAAAAAGAGCGATATAGTCAACCCCTCCCGATGGAAGTGTAAGGTGGACGTTTATAAATTGAAAAATAAAAATAACTGGATTATTAAAATAATTGAAGTGCCCACTCTAAAGGGCTCGACAAATTTGAAAAATGTAGTTTTCAGTCTGAAAGGGTCTTTCCTGAAATTACCTGAGTGATGATGATTTCACTGGGACTATATTCAAACTGATTTAGGTCTATAAAGATAATTGGACTTAAACAAGGGGAAGTTCCTACACACTAAGTGGTTAGATTTTGTCAAATTTCAGTGAGAATCTAGTTAGATTGAATCCTGAAATTCATTATAATTATTGAGGTTTACAATTTTTATTTTTTTAAATGTAATTTTTTGACTGTGACCTTAGATAAAAACTAGTGCCTATCAGAGGGACTGATATTAAGAAGTTATGATTAATATTAACTGAAACGGCACTCAAGGTGGACACATTGTACCAAAATAGCAAACGGTTGAGTAACCTCCTATCATTGTTAGAATATTGAACAACAAATATGGCAAATCCATAATTGCTGCTTTCCGGAAAATTAACCCCGGTTGTGTTAATCACGATAACTCATTAAAAATACTTCAAATTTTCCAAATGACACGAAATGGCCGGTAGTTTATTTGGCATTTAACCTAATCAAATTTCAGTTTATAAAAGGCAAAATTCGCGTATCAATCCATTATTAGCTTCGAAATAATTTGATTAGGGATCAAAATGGAAAGAGAATGACAGTTAAATGCAAAATTTACTAAAATTAGTAAGCACAAACAATTCAAGCAGATTTACAGCAGAACTTCTATATTCATTTATTTTATTTTAAAGCAATGCCTTTACAATTTCTCACGTCTACTGGGATAAATTTTCAAAGAAAAGAATGGATTAAAGCCGAAAAGCACGAGTTGCAATTTTTTAAATAAAGTGAGTGAAAGTTATCAGTTGGGTCAGTATAGAAATAGGAAAAAGCACAAATTAAAAATTCGTGTATTTCTGTAAAATACTTTAGAGCCAGCTTCTCATAAATTAGAAAATAATAAATTACAGGTTTATCAAATTGCCGCTTAAAAATGAATAAATGGGAAATGGCTTCTATATTATTTCTAAACTACATTATTAAGCATAATTACAATATTCATGAAAACAAATGCGGGGAAAGAAAAGCCCTGGCATAAGTGGGATTGTGAAAGCCGTAAGTTTACAGGACGGCGACATACTTCACATAAATTTCGTCAGGAGTCGTGAGAATTGTCCTAATCAGTGGTTGCATTCCATTCATGTGCGAAACGATCCCCCTGCATTGACAGCTGATAGCCCCGAGTTAAATCTCTTTCAGTCAGCTGACTTTCATATTTCTTCAGGCGGCCGTCATTAGGAGGGGTAAATTTTGTCATTGTTATTACTAAAAATACAATGGCCATTTGATGAATGCCTTTTCATTAATTTAATATGGCATTTCATGCCCTGAGGCATTAAATACGACACATTTCACATAATTAAAACTCCATTAAATACTCCTTATGTAAGTTGAATTGGTAATCAGTTGATTTTCAAGCAAGTGAAATATGTTATTTCATTTCAGGCAAAAAAAAAAAAACAGGGATCATAAGGTCTCAAGTAAGCTATCTTTATCATCATTTTTCTAATTGCAGACTTTTCATCTCCTGGACATTAACAATGCTAAAAATGTACAGGTTAACTTAGTAAATATTTGTCTCTCATCCATTAAGACAATCCATAATTTTCTTAGATACTAAGAGTACTAACCAACCTTCAAAATTATTCCTGTAGGTCAGTAAAACCTTAAACCCAATGGTAATTTGTCAACAATATCATATCTTTAACAAGGAAGGTTCCATAACCCTAATAAGTGCTATGCCATAATTAACTATAATCATTTATATGTAAAAGTAATAAAATCCTACAGTATATTCACAAATTATAAATAAATAAAAATGAGAACTAAAGGTTAATTGATATTTAAAAGTTTCACAGTCAAACAATCAAATAACTTAAGAATAATAAACATCACTAGCTTTATCTTTATTTACCAGATTTATTTTAATTTATATAACGCTTCCGCATAATAGATATTTAAATTCCTTGTGTCTGCTTTAAAAATAACTACATTCTCCAGGTCTTTGGGTATGTACAAGGCTTCCAAAATTTCCCCCTTACCATACTTAGGTTCCTTGTGCTATACATTTGGCCTCGTTAGTAAATTTCCCTCAAGGGAAATCAGCTATACTCATTGCCCGATTTTTGACAATTTTCTTTAAATGTCCACCGAGCCTACCTAGTAGATGACGAAAATGAAGTCTTATCAAAATGATACCTAGATATATTTGTCTCTTACCAATTTTTGGCTTATCTTTACCAAACTCGATATATAAATAAGTATTTTATGTAAAAAGAACGATCAAGTTCGATAACGGCTGACATCAGACCTATGGAAGGGGGGTTTAGAGGAGGAATTGTTAAAATTCAAAATATCTCCGTTATTATGCGTCGGATCGTAAAAATGTATAGAATCGATCTTATTGCAAATGTAATGCAATCTATAAATGGTGTCATGTGCATTTTTCCTGTACATTGGATATTAACCGGGATATTTCCATATTTTAGTTTTCGGCCATCAATAAGCCCCCAATCCTACCAATGTCATATTTACAATTCGCGGTTATACAATGAACTACTTTATTCGAATCCTAAATACAAAATATTGTTCTCGTTGAACTTTTACTTTCTTCTAGATACTGTCTTGTCTTCCCAATGTACTTTTTAGTGCAATCTAGACAACTTTCATAAACAACATTTGACTCCATGGCTAATTCAATTTTGTCTTTTAAAATTCATTTTTCACACAATTGAAACTCCATTAAATACTCTTTTAAGTAAGATGAATTGGTATTCAGTTGATATTCATGAAAGTAAAATATGTTATTTTTTCAAATTATATATAAAATTGTCACAAAAAAATGGTATGATAAAGTTGTAATTATGCGCCTGAATTGCACAGAGCTAGTCTGACAAAAAAAAATTCAAATTCAAAAACGAAATTAATTTTAGAAGGCTGTATGGCTAATGAAATCAGACTGCCCTTATTTTATTAATTCATTTGATCCTTTTTTTTTTGACATAATAAGAGAAAGTTATGTAGTTTAATGAAATAATTTACTTGTTTGGCTGACCAAAACAGGAGGCGGGTAGGAAGGAGAGTTGCCTCTCTGATTTAAAGCAGCTGTCACGTCGCTGCCCCGATTAGGATCAACTACCAGCAACAGGTTGCTCGGCTAGTCCTCTCGATAAATCCTCTCCACATTAATAGTCCACCTGTTCCATTCATGGTCACCTTGGGTTTGCCGAACATTTGAGGAAAAAGAGACGAAGGCGTGTCGAAAAACGATGACGCCCTGGGCCAGGGGGAGTCAACGAACCCCAGGCGAAAGCTTCGGACACACCTAGGAGGGTTTGCAGGCGAGCTGTCAAGTTGGAAACGTCGAAATTCAACGACTCATCCTAAGTAAGATTCCGACATTTGACAACATACTCCTAAAATAATTATTAATAGGATCTCTTTAATAAGACCAAGACTTGAGATATATTAGCAGATTTCCCGTAAGGAGAATCAGCTATTTAAGTCGTGCTCATGACGCGACTTTGGACAAATTTCTTTAAATGTCCATTGATCCTACCCAGGAGAAAACGAAAATGGGGTTCGTTTAAAATGAAATAGGACTGGGGGCTATACCCTTCCCGGGGGGATTTTGAAAATTCCATATATCTCCATTACTATACGTCGGACCAAAAAGCCTAGGTAATAATAATATATTATTATCTGTATCTTGAATATTAACCGAGAAAATCATTTATTTATTATAGACATCTATTCTGTTTATCCCGTCCTATTTTATTTTTTCCTCTGGAACACTTCAACAACATATAAGTTACCAATAAGGCAACGGAGGAATGGCCTTCCAATAATTCTGGATTACAGTAGGGTCTTTGCAATCTTTTTCCTGATGCCTTTAGGGCTGATGAAAAAGCCAACGCGATATCATTCCAAGCTCATGTTGTATTTGAGGACAATGCTCCTCGAATCAATTCCCAGATAAAAATACAATACATACAAATTTAATATTATACAAGATCATCCAGACAAAAGTGATATTATTCAGTTTTTTATACAGTATGAGAACATTTATTTTAGTTAACATAAAATTTACTATTTATTTGTTTTAATGTTACAAAAATCTTCATCAATATTTTGTTATCCGACTTGGTTCTTGACCTAGTTCTTTCTGTGCTAATTTTTAAGTATCACTACTATTACTTATTACTTTAAAATTACTGCTTACAATGTGCAATCAATTGGTACTCTGTTTGTGGTGGGTTTATTAAATCTGGATATTTCATTTGGCTTCTTTTCGAAATGAAACTTGTAACAATCTCAAATGAACTTCTTTAACCAGTTGATGGAGAATAGCCGAGGTCAACCTCAGTGGCAGACTCAACTACTGCCATTGCTGCTCTGAGACTCTGAGGATACGTCAGTTATACCCAGGAAGTCTTAACCTTGAATTGTAAATAAGCTTAGAGGTCAGTCCAAGGGGGGAGTAAAAAATCAGGTACAGACAATAGGTAGAATTCTAAGTAATACAGTACTGTATTCTCAAAATAGAGAATGCTATTACATCACATTTTCACTTAAATTTCAAGTCTTGTTACCATTCTTGCAAAATGATACGTGGAAAATGGAACGTGAAACGTAGTTATTTCTGAGTCGACGTAGGACGTTTTCAGGACATTTGATACTTAGTAACAATCATGTATATCTAAAATGAACACATATAAATGTAAATAACTCAGGATGTTGATGTAACCATGTTGTGAGTGCTGGAACTAACTTGTCAATGGAGCTAAACAAAGTCATTTATAAATGGCTTATAAATAAAAACGTTTATTTGTAGATTGAAATACTAATTAATGGCATTATTCTTTTGTGTGTTAAACCGATTTGTTCTGTGGATTAGCGCGACAAGAGTTATCAACTGACTAACGGCGGTTACTAGAGCGATGATAATGATTCAATGGGATACGATTTTATTCATTGATGGAGTGAATAATTAAACGTGAAGCATGATATCTTTTTTTCTTTTATTCGTGTTAAAACTAATTTGTACAGAGGATTAGCATATTTTAGGGATGTTTTGGGCTCATCATTCTTCTTCGCCAGAAATTCTCACTGGCACCGTGTCAGTGTGCCAAGACTGGAGTAACTTAAATATGCTACCTGTAAACACACAAATTATGCATATCGTTAGTCGGCTTATGCAAGATACTGGCTACTGAGAGATGGCTTTCTAACATTTCAGGTCTTCAGTGCAATCCTCACCGATATTCTCGGTGCCTTTATTGTTGGACTGGAATCCATTGCGAGCCCTTGAGCTAAGTCTTTTGTTGCACTTCTTAGAAAACAGGACTTATTGCTCCCGAGAAAATTCTTTAAACTTATTATTTCTTTGGATTAGCAGGTGGTATTTAAAAATCCACCTGCTATAATTTCAGTAACTTTGTAACTGCAAGTGTATGTGTAATTAAGAGAAATATATCAACATTTGAGTTAATATAATGGAAAAACAATACTATAAAGGTAAAATAATGAAAATTAAAATCTTTGGCAACGCAGCCGATTGCCACAAGAAGAAATGTGGTTAGCTCGATGCATTCCGATGTATTGTGGTGTCATTATTGACCAACGCCTTAATTGCCTCAATATGAAATACATTGCAAATATCTAACTATATGATAAAACATCAATACATTTGTCAAAATAATAGGTCAATAATAATTTATGAACAGGCGCATTTCTATGGTGGAACCAAGTTTCTCTTCATTTATAAAGCATGTTGCCATTTATTAATTTGATTTACTATAAATAATTAATAAACAGATAGATGTTGATGAAAATGTATTAACTGAATTCGAAATATTTTTATAACAGATGTAAAGATATTAATTGACTTAATATTTGTAATTTTGTTGTTGCATACAACAATATATTTGACCTATCCTTTTAAGATTTTGTTAACATTAAAAATTGAGGTAATAATTTCTATTTCATTTCATTTTAAGCCTTTAGTACTTTAACTTTATCAAAATGCTTGATTATGGCCATGCTTAATGGTAATTATCAGAAGGTAGTAAAAGTCAAGAGAATTTATTAGACATCGAAATTCAATTAAAGAAAGAAGAATGTCGGTGGAATTTCCGAAGTAATTCTGACTTCTTGATAATGACCAGAAACTTCACGTGTATCTTCGAAACACGACTTTGATAAAGTCAAAGACTTTATCTCGGTAAATTACTTTATTACTGCTTCGCTCTGTTATTCAGGCAAGAAACAATATCGTTGAGAGGTTATAAAAGCAGTAATAATACTAATATACAATGGCAACTGATTATGATGGCAGTAGTTGACATGGGTCAGCTGATTTGTGGAGGCCATCTTAAATTCTAGTTGTTAGAGTAGTGAATACTGTGGGATGTATGGATAACTCTTGATGAGACATCACAAGTGGTTTGAAACATGTAGAGTGAAGCAGAAATATAAGCTTACTTTGAAAAGTACGTCACGCAGGGGCCGCTTTAACTAAGCAGATTTCCCACGTGTGTCACGTCTTTGCATTTATCTCAAAAAGTAAATGTTCAATGAGAACAATATTTGGTAGTTACACTTGAAATAATGTGCTTCATAATATAACAGGTTATTGACAAAATGGCAGTAGTAGGAGTCAGGGAATATCTGCGTTCATAATCAATATAGTGAAAAAACGTACAAGAAACCATTATAGAACATTATATTTGTAATAAGATTGGCTCTATACAATATTTCGATCCGACACATAATAACGGAAATATTATGATTTTTCTAAACACCCCCTCCCACTAGTCGGATTTCGTCCGTTAACGAACTCGATCTTTAGTTTTTCATAAAACGTTCAAATATCGAATTTGGTAACGATTAAATAAAAATTGCGTCCGCTAGAGAAAGGTA
Organism: Riptortus pedestris; assembly: GCA_019009955.1. Lineage (NCBI taxonomy): Eukaryota > Metazoa > Arthropoda > Insecta > Hemiptera > Alydidae > Riptortus > Riptortus pedestris. The sequence goes on along the minus strand of CM032232.1, from coordinate 124,862,846 downwards.
ATGAGGTGCGTTCAAAATAGTAGTAAATATTTTGAACGGACCTCATTTTCGTCGTCTCTTGGGTTGGATCGATGGACATTTGAGGAAATCTGCTAAAAAGAGTTTTACTCTTTGACCTCCGGCCTATACACACGAGTAAAGTAATTCTGTTTACCCATGAACACGGGTAGAGAAGGCTGTTTTGAATTTCAAATACGAATAAAATATGTAGGGGAGGGAGGTGGTTTTATCTGCTATTTAACCTAGGATTTAATAGAATACGACAGAGTGTAAGGATTTTCCCACGTCGAAGAGCTTCCAATAAATTTAAGCTATCTGCCCCTCCCGCGGTAGCTCCTGAAGCGCTATTTATTGAAATCCCGCAGAATATAAATGGCTCGTGAAGAGCTAAGTCTCCACCCACCTTCACCACACTGTGCTCGACATCCTGTTTTAATCATTCATAGACGACGTCTTGGGATATTTATCCCGATGGGAGTACGTGTTGCCACATTGACGCCCGAGTGTTCATCTTATCGGAGAACGTGAATTTCAACTATGTTAAGCGGTATAATCTCACAATATACGACTAGAAGCTCACAAATAATCTGACGTCAGAAGTAAAAATCCGAACGACAGTAAAATATGTCTGTGTAGCTCATCGAACCTGGATATTCAAATTTTAATAATTAAACAAGCCATATATCAACGGCTCGGGAAATAGCTCTTCTCACTCAAGAGATAAATAAACAATCGCCTTTTAATCGTGTGAATGAACATCAGTTGATACTTTACTCGTTTATCATAAAATTACGTTACAAGAGACTTTGTAAACTAAAACACACCAAAGGAAAGGCAAACAGATAGTGTCATTTTTACACGATATTCCTTATTTGCACCTTAAGTAACGATCCGGGCCTACATAAGCCAGAATTAACTTGGTCATAAGATAATAAATGGCACAGTAGCTAAACGTGCACGAGGAAAACGGAAGAGCCTGTTAATATTCATTTTCCCGAAAAAACAACAGTTACACATTACAGATATTTACGATTGTATATTTGGTCCCTACCCCAAACCCATACATTTTTCTTGTCTGATTCCAGACATTAATGAACTTGCTATTAAGCTTAACATGCGGCGTTTATATATCGGTTTAGGTGAACATCGAACGAAATTGGGCTCGCTATACAAATTTATTCATATAAATAGAAGAATAGATTTTTTTTTATTATTTTCAAATAAGGCACTACCTAATTCTAACAGGTTTCTTCTACACAGTAAGTTCATATGCTCTTGGTTTTAGGATACCAATTAAAAAGAGAGCATTTCAAAATCAATTATATAAAACGAAAATAATAATATGAATAATTAAAATTTTGAATTAGTTAACAATATATTTATTTATTTTCATTTGAATTAATTAGCAGCAGGGAGCTCAGGTTAGCCATATGAGTTAAAGCGTTGGCCTTAATCTGACATGGTAAACGTAGGCTGGCAAATTCGATTAACGCCTGGGTAATAGGAGTTTATTTAGTGACAAACTCATTAAAAACAATCCTTAGTCCCATTATAGCTAGAAAATACTAGTAACCTGAAAAGAACCTTTCCCAAATAGTGGACGTTAGTGAATAATAATAATAAACAATATTAATCGTATTTTAAAAATTCATTTAATAGTGTAAATGAAACTTTTCTTTTTTTTTCTCGATTTGTCCTAATGAATATATATATACATATATATATATATATATATATATATATATATATATATAGAGAGAGAGAGAGAGAGAGAGAGAGAGAGAGAGAGATGGATAGATAGAGATAGATAGATAGAAATATATAATTTTGAACAGAACTCATTATTTTTATCATCTTTTAGAATATCATCTATCAATCCCACTGAGTATAAATTTGTAGAAAACAGTAAACGCCCAATACCTCTTTCTGCTATGAAGATGCTTTTAGAAGACTACACAATCGTCTGTATTTTAACTTTCACTACTTTACTAAATAAAATTTCTTACAAATTAGAAAACTGACTACACTTTATCAATTTCTTCAAACTTTACGTCCTTCACGAATCAAAACCGAAGACATAATAAATAGCTCAAGACATATTGCAAAAGTGTGCCTAGCATGATAATAATAACTATCATTAATTATCAATATTAAATAGATAAGGTAGATCATTTAAAACAGATATTATTCAATATTAAATTTTGAAATATGGCAGTGTTTATATTCCCTTAATAACCCGAATAAAGAAATAAACTTAACAACGGTTTCCTTTATTCAGACCTTTACCTTTAATGAGTGAAATTAGTACACATAAGATATTGTTCAAACAGAGATGGAAAGTATGTGAGGTAAGTCTCAAGGCATCATTGTCGTCTTGGAAAGGGGAACTCTCCCACGAGAACTGCACACAATCATGGTTATTATGCAACCCATGAGAATACAAAGTAAAAAGATGAAATAAAAATGGTGTCAGAAGAATACTTAGTACCTAACTACATGCAACTAACTTTCATATAAGGCAGTACAATTTCACTTGAAAATAGACGAAAAGTCGCAAATATCGACTAAAAGCTTGTCGAACAGATTAATTATCATTAATAAATTAAAAATATACATAAAGTTCTACTTGAAATTTTGTTGTTAAAGTTATATTTAAAATGTCAATGAAAAAACACATATTTCTGTCATGGGTGAGTACATGTGAGTTCTACTGTGAGAGCGGAAGAAAATTGTATGTCTAGCTTTTATTAGATTTTTGATTAGCCATTGATGTAGTTGTGTTGTCTATTCAAAATTGCACCCAATTTTTAACACTTTAAGGAGGTCTACTATGCCTATGGTGCTTCTTGTTTTATTAGCAGATGTTTAAGAACACTGGAACTATAATAAAGGCTATTTTTTATGCGTTTACCAAATTTCCACTAAGAGAAACTCAGCTATTGAGGTCGTACTCATAAAGTGATTTTCGAAAAAATGTTGCAAATGTACATCGATCCTACACAGGAGATAACGAAAATGAGGCACGTTCAAAGCTATATATATATATATATATATATATATATATATATATATATATATATATATATATATACATCACTTTGTCTTTTAACGCTCAAGCGGTCCCATTTTTTTGCTTCATCGTTACCAAACTCGATATTTAAACACTTTCTCTAAAACCAAAGATAAATTTCATTAATGGTTGAAATTTGACAAATGGGGAGAGGGGTTAGATGGGAGAATTTCGAAAATCCTTAGTATCTCCGTTATTATGCTTCGGATCGAAAATTTTATAGAATCAATCTTTTAGCAAATGTAATGTTCTATAAATGTTGTTATGTAAGTTTTTTCACTATCTTGATTACTGACTCACGTCATATTATCAAAAAGCTGTTACGTTATGAAGCACTTTATTTGAAGATAATAAAAAGTCCGTCACGCAGGGGCTGCGTAAACTAAGCAGATTTCCCACGTGAAGTTATACAATAGAGAAATCTGCATACTTTTAACACAATACCACCGTGATTAGATAATGAGAAATCTTTCACTTAATTAAAATAAATACCCAACTGAAACGGCTTCTGAATTGTAAGAATAATTTATATTTTAATAACTCAAATTTTAGTAGTCCAAGAACTAAAGAAGGTGGGGGGCGGATGAACAAAACGTATTTGCATAAATCTCACAAAGTAAGGAAGGTAAGGTAAGGTTAAAAACGCCAGGTTAGAAGAAGCTTCCGCCTGAGCCGAGAAATGACGAAGATGGCCGACATAATCCGAACTATACCCCACCACAGACTTCATAAAAATGCAAATATCTCGGTTAATATTCAAGATAGAGAATAAATGTATATAACAATATTTATAGTAAACTTAATTTGCAATAAGATTGGTTCTGTACAATATTTTGATCCGATGCATAATAACGGAGATATTTCGAATTTTCAAAAATCCCCTCTCTAAACCCCCCCTCCCTCTAGTCAGATTTCAGCCATTAACGAACTTGATCTGTCTTTTTACATAAAACGGTTAAATGTCGAGTTTAACAGACAAATATATACGAGTATATATATATATTATTTTGAACGGACCTCATTTTCGTCATCTCCTGGGTAGGATCGATGGACATTTGAAGAAAATTTTCGAAAATCGCGTCATGAGTACGACCTCAATAGCTGATTTCCCTTAAGGGAAATCTGCTAAAAAATCTATGAAATAGTGTTCTGTGCTTAGTGAGGGAAATCTGCTTAGTTAACGCAGCCCCTGCGTGTCGGACTTTGCCAGCTTAGTAGTTTATATTTGGCATGTTTTAATTAGAGATATTAAGCTCCTGAAGTGGCTTCACAGGATACAAACCATGTAAAAATTGAATAAAGGAGATGACGTACCGAAGTTAGTATGTGAAATTGATCATCTACCCATCTCTTCACAATTGAATAAGATTGGTTTTCGACTTCATTAATATAAACTTGACGAAAATTGAAGGGCGATTCTACTATGTCTGATGAGAAACCTACGAAACGACAGATTGAGTGTTAGATTATGAATTCATGGACCTAGCAAAAAACACTCTCTCTGTTCGATCTGGTGTATAAAAGTTTTTTTATTTAATTTAAATGTGGTCTTTCTTGTTGTGACTTGGTAGTTACATAAAAGTTCTTATGATACAAATCCAAATTAGAGAATACATACTTTATAAATGCTATATATAGTAGTTTTAAGTCGTTTTTAACTTATTGTTAGTAACTAAGGTGGAAGTCTATTTAACAATTAGATGAGTTCGTTTTCTAGAATCTAAAACATTTAATATTACTTCCAAATTTCCAAAAAAAGATAAATAATTACGAAGTTCATAATAAGAATTACTATAAGGAAAACATTCATTTAAATATGAATTAGAAAGTAGGTGAATATGTAAATAAATAACCTGACTTTCCCTCAAGTGGGAAGGCATCAACGAGGTTGAAATCTCTCGACACAAAATCTGACAGAACCAACGATTCATTTATAAAACCCACTCAGTAAGAAATTGTAGAAAAATATATATGTAAAATACTATGCCATTGCCGCACGTGTATTTCTTGAATGGTCCAATATTTTTTTTTACTATTTGTCACAAGCTGTGCTTAGCTTGATTTAATATATTCACATTCCCACAGTACGATTGCTTTATTTCTAGCTCCTTGGAACAGCTTAGTAATGTCTAGCTCAACAACATTATTATCGAAGTGAACTGCATTTATGCAAATTAATTTGGCAACGTTATTTCATTCTTCAAATTACTCGAGAAAAAGCGATTAGTTGCAATATACTCAACAAAAACTTTATTAAAATCATTAAATTGTATACATTTCATTAATCATTATATCCTTTAATTAGCGCCACTAATATTAAGGAAAACCTAATTCTAAAGTGAAACTTCAAATTTATATACAGCTTTTTGAATTAGAATTATTTTTGCGCACAATTTGAGTTTAAACTTTTGCCGTATCCTTTAAAATTGTAATATATATTCTAACAAAGCCCTGACAAAAATTGTGTGATTTCCCCCAGTTATCCAGTTTACTTGATAATGAGTTTATACAATATTTATAACTCTGTAAATTTGAAGAGGCTCTCCAAGAAGCGCATGAAATTTAAAGAGAAAATAATTTTATTTTTTTACACGCTTACAATAAAAAGTTAGAAGTTGTAGTACTTATTTATTGGTTAACACTTGATCATTTTATAATTTAATAGAAAAGCATCCAGATGAAAACAAATTCAATTTTATATATATATATATATATATATTATATCAATTAAATGTAAACGCATGGATACGAGTATTTGTAAAGTATAAATTATATGACACCCTTCTACTGGCTTCCAAAGCCGAACGCGATTTCCATTCCATTTTTATATTTCTTTCTACGAAGACGTCAGCGGAATTATTCGTTTTAACCCCCAGTGAATCCATTTTGACTATTTCGCGAATTAGATGATGGTGACCAATTTCTCAGTAGCTTTTAGAGATACAGAATATTTGTACTGATTAATTTTTGTATTTTCATATAAAAAGATGTGTAAGTTATTTTATTACATTTTTTGATACGATTTATTGGGCCGGATAAATACTATTTTCTTCACATGTACAAGGATCTACCCAGGAGATAACGAAAATGAGGTCCGTTCAAAATTTTATATATATATATATATATATATATATATATATATATATATATATATAATAGGTGGGAGGAATGGGTGGGAGTTTAGAGAGGAAAAATTTTGAAAATTCAAAATATCTCCGTTGTTATGCGTCAGATCGAAAAATTGAATAAAATCAATCTTATTGCTAATATAATATTCTATAAGTGTTGTAACGCACATGTTTTCTATACATTGAATATTAACCGAGATATTACCGTATTTTAAATCTTGGCCTAACCCCCACTCCTAATCTTCGGATTTTTACATATAAATAAAGAATACGTGGTTGGTTATAAGAGATCACAAGTGTTATTACAGCTCTTGGAAAGTCTGCTTAGTTTATGCAGCGCCTGCTTAGCAGACTTTATCATTTTAAATGAAGTATAAAAAAGCGCTTTGTTTATTTCATTGCATAGGAGAATAAGGAAGTCGTGTGTTGATCAAATCAGATTATTTCCAGTTGATATTTAAGGATTGAATTCTTTCCCACCATTGTAATCATAGGGGTAAAATATTTAGTTTTACTTTCCCTTGGATTTAATAGTTCTCATAACTGTTCTGGAATTAGAAATATTACCGACTCTTAATAATAGGTTAAAATAAAAACCACGTTAAAAGAAATTAGCACGGGATAATGTCTACTCTTATATTAAGGTAATACCTTGGTTATTCAGTAAGTAACTATATATGGGGAGCTGGCTTTCTGACACACACACATTAGCATATAGGTGTGTAGTGAAGCAGGCTATAATTTTCAATTCCCTATTATCATTATACGACATTCACCAAGAATGCAAGGTTGCTTTTGATAAGATCGTGTCCTTGCCTAGCAGAGACGTTTCTCCTTCAAACAACAGAAATGAACCTTCATTAGTAAAAATATGAAGAATACTCACTGACTAGTATTGGAACATGAACTGAAGGCGTTAAATGTAATAAATTCGACTTATACTGATTTTGTGATCTTAACATATCATCTATGCAAATCAACACAACTTTCGAGGTGAAAAAAGTGTGCATATTGCCAAAAAAATGTAAAACAAATCGCTTAATCGACTAATAAAGAAGTCCAACCGAATAAAAACAAACAACCATTAGAAAGCAAATTCAAACCAGTTCCTCTAATTTCTCCTCACAATTTCCTTACTCAGAACACAAGCACAATGGGAAGGTTTCACCAAAAAACAGTTATTATAACCTGGTGTTGTGTAGAAAACTCTACATCGCCGACCAGTCAAGCTTGGGAATACATATAAATAATTTTATCCAGCACAACCTGAATTCCGCATATGTTTCTCATTGTTGGAGCACACTATCATTGCTTGTTAGATGTAAAGTCCAAAGATATTGAATAATAGTTATTTAGATTCAATGGATTTAGTTTCATTAGGAAGTTTTGTATTGCACTGAAGGATAAGTCCGTTTGTTTGTCACTGAAGGACATATAATGGAAATAGAAACTGAATTTTCCTTTAAATGCGAACATTAATTGTTGGACGGTGTCAGAACTGAGTAAATGTTGCTCACAACACTCAGCTTCATTGATTGCAGTCACGTCCGTTTAAATGAACACAACCGGAACAATGAAGAGCTCTGTTCGATTCAGGAAGGATGTAACGGAAGGAAGTAGCACTGCATACAGCAACCATTAGCACCTCATCTAGTGCGTGTAAATAAATAGACCAACTAATCGCTTTGATTGCATTTTATAACGATTTATTATTGATTTTTTATATTTCCTTTTACCAGATTTTCCTAAGAGAAATTGCTCATGCCCCGATTTTGGAAAAGCATCTTCGAAATCGGCTGATCCTTTCCTGGAAATGACAACACACGCACACACACCCTTCTTAATGCACTAACGACCAAATTGACTCACGACTTTAGTTTATTAGTTAGATAAGTAATAATATATACAACAGTTAATATCGTTATTAAACATAAAGTCTTAAATAACCAATTTCGGCGATAAATTAATTTTCTTGCTTAACTAGTCTATGGTGGAAGGTCAACGACAATGTCCCAATGCAAACCCCGACTTGAATATTGGATCGTGAGATGTTCAGCACAATAATAGCTTAATTGAAATTTGCAATTGAAGGAGGTTGGAGGAAGGGCAAAAGCAATATTAATATTCGAGTCAGATAAAATTCTCCGACTGGTACGGCTAGTGAAAGGTCATAGAGAAAGATGTAGCAATTAGTTTAGTTTCTTTGTGGAGTAGAACTTCTCCTGATGAGGCGTCAAAAGAACGCGAAACTAGTTGAGAAATAAATATGATTTGTACCTTCCGCCATAGACTAGTTAAGTAAAATTAAAAAGGTAATTTTTTTACAATTATTTTTCTGTAGTCAGTTTTCTTTACATTTTTCTCTATCTCCAATATTAATTCATTTTTGCTTTTGGCCTTCCATAACCCTCCACCCTCCTTCAATTACAAATTTCAATTAAGCTATTATTGTGCTGAATATCTCACGTTTAAATTTTCATTCGGGTTTGCATAGGGAAAATTGTCGTTGACCTAAGGAAAAAGTAGAGTGAAATGTGGCATAACGTCATCTCTGTGTCATTCCGACGCGTGAGAAATATTCGCACTTCACACTGCCCTCCCGACTTTGAATACTTAGTGAAATATTCCTCAAATCGCAAAATGCGATTAATATACAATAATAACCTTAAAATAACAATAAATTATTATATTCTTAATATTAGCTAGACGTTATTTAGTATGCCAACCGCACGGCTTGCATTGCCAAAACTCGTCACCACATACCGTATAGTGCTAATCTATTGCTGTCACCACAAAGCTTTCGTTATTAAACTATAGCTGTCACCACTCACCGCTAAATCATCAATGTCTTCGGACACCTTAAACTGCCAAAGCACTCCCCACACCTCGCATATTACTTGGTTAATCTACCTACTTCCCTATATATTCAAACTGACACCCTCATCCCACACCATACATTGGCAAACTAGGTAGGAGTGGGGGTTTACCTGGAGGCCAAAAACTAAAACATGCAAAGATCTCGGTTAATAATCGAGGTAGTAAAAAACATACATAACAACATTTGTAGAACATTTAATTTGCAATAATATTTGTTCTGTACACTTTTCCGACCCGACTCAAAATAAGGAAGATATTTAGAATTTTAGAATTTCGTTATTAAGTGTACATAACTAATCGTATTGCGAATAAAAGGTACGAATAATATTTTTATGTACATCTATTCTCTATCTTTAATATTAATGGAGATATTTGATTTTTTTTACTTTTCATCCTTCAGTAAACCACCACTCCTAGTTATGTCATAATATCAATAAGCTGTAATAACATGAACCTCTATATTCTAAGCATAAATTATTATAATAAATTATTGTTTTTATGAGGCCATTATTATGCGAGATAAATGCAATTTCTTTGTGCGATAACATCATCAATTGAGTTCATTAAATTACACCATTCTGTTTAACCGTTTCAGTCAATACTAAAGATTGTATTTGTTAATGGCTCAAATCTAAATTGGAATAGTGGGGGGTTTAGAGGGGTTGGAATATGAAAATTAAAAATATCTGAGTTAAAATGAGGCGTATCGAAATATTTTATAGAACCAATCTTGTTCAAATATTGATGCTCTATAATTGTTGTTCTACGCATTTTTTTCGTAACTCAAATATTGAATGAATAATTTGCACTTTCTGGTTTTCACCCCTAATTAACCTTACTCCTTCTACTCATCGGTTTTAGCAGTTTTCCCTTAGGGGAAATCAGCTATTGAGTTCGTCCTCATGATTTTCGAAATTCTTGTTCAAATTTCCATCGATCCTACCCAGGAGATGACGAAATTGAGGTCCGTTCAAAAATGTATATATGTGTATCTAACCCCCACTCCTTCTCATCTCATATTAACAATATGCGATTATCTTATAAAGCACTTTATTTGAAGCCTAAATATCAAATATTGTTCTCATTCGACATTTACGTTTTGAGATTAATGAAAATAGGTAACGCACGATGGAAATCTGCTTAGTTTACGCAGACCCTGCGTGACGGGCTTTTATACACAGAAATAGAGAATTAGTGGTGAGGTGAGGTCACAAATATGCTTTACTAGCACCTGGGAAATCTTAGTTTACGCAGCTCCTGCGTGATGGACTTTTTTTTCATCTCCTAGGTAGGATTGATGGACATTTGAAGAAATTATTCCAAAATCGCATGATGTGGTACAACCTCAAAAGCTGATTTCCTCTAAGGGGAAATCTGCTAATATCTTTTAGCCGCGACATAAACGAGCTAAACTGGGAGGGATCAGCGATGATCTCAATCTTCTGAGATATGCAACTAGCCCAAGAGATCAGCTGGAACCTGTTGCTATATTTGAGAACGGTACACGGGGCATGTGATGCTGGGTCAGGAGAAAGCGGCCCTCGCGCATGCTCACTCAAGACCCCTGCTAAAATCTCACACTCTCCGCTCATCATCGAGGACATATGAACTTTCTCTGATAGATTTTAATACAAATAGAAGTTTCATTACAGAATATTATTCCCAACAAAAATTTAATTATATATTTGACTCCCTTCAGTCCATTACTCGCAGGTTCAAACACCCTACATTTATTATTTCTTTGTAGAGTGTAGATAAAAAAAAGGATGAAAATAGGAGAAAAATGAGTTTATTAAAAGGCTAAATATCTCCTGAAATTAACCAAAAAAAATAAAGTTCATTACTCTCCGAGGTACAAAAACCCTCTCGAATATGGAACTAATGAAATAAAAGTCCATCACGCAAGCGTAATCTAAGCAGATTTCCCACGTGCACCACGTATTTCCATTTATATTCAAAAGGAAAAGTTGATACCAAAATATTTGGTATTTCAGATTCAAATAAAGTGTTTTATTATATACCAGATAATTGTTTATGTGACATTAGAAGGGGTGGGGGTTTACTGAAGGCTGAAAATTAAAAAAAAAAGCAAATATCTCAGTTAAGATTGAAGTCAGAGAATAAATGTATATAACAACATTTATAGAACATTATATTTGTAATAAGATATATTCTATACAATTTTTCGATCCGACTCATAATAACGAAGAAATTCGAATTTTTAAAATTCTCCCACTCCCCAGTCTGATTTCAGCCGTTAACGAACATGTTCTTTCTTTTTACTTTTTTAAATATCAAGTTGGGTTACGACCAAACGAATTGCGATATCTAGATCGGTTACAGACAAATAAATAAATAGATAAATATAATTTTGAACGGGTCTCATTTTCGTCTTCTAGGTAGGATCGATGAACATTTGAAGAAAATGTTCGAAAATTTCGCTTTGAGTACAACCTCAAAAGCTGACTTCTCATAAAGGAAATCTGCTACGTGATTAAACTCGTGCTCTGTATGACTGTAAAACGCTGATTCTTTGAAATGAAAACTGGTTGCTTATGGTTTGGGAAAGAGGTGCCTCCCAAAAAATATTTGGCAGGAGTCGTCGAAAGAGCGGCGAAGATGAGGGGTTAACGCCTAAACAATGTAATCATATTTCGATTTTACCTCATCTGTTCTATCTGCGGTTTCTGAGACATCTTGGAAAGCCGAAAGACTGCCCAAGATCAAGTCATATGGTACTCCGGAAGGAAGTAGCTAAGAAGACACATCTGCAGGTTGTTAATTACCTGGAGGAGGACTTGCGGAAATTAGGCATAAGCAATTGGAAAATGCCTTGCGAGAATCTCAACATATGGTAAAAAATGGTGGTAGCAGAGACCCAGGTCCTTCCATGAATCGCACCTATAACTCCTAATTAATAAGTAGTATAAAAGAAATCAAAATAGCAAGAACGACGAACCTATTAATGATAAAAATATCTGCAGTAATAACTGCATCAACGGTTATTATTTGTAATAACCTAAAATGGAAATTTTTAAGCCTTTGTTGATCTCATGACATAGCTTCTCTTGGTTAGTACAAAGAAAAATGTAACGCACTATAGTTTAAAAAAATCTCCGAAATACTTATCTATCTTCCTCTTATCAGAGGCTCTTGTCAAATACATATGGACCATTAAAGAAATTTATAAGGAATATTTGTTTTAATAAGTTGAAATTCATGAGCGAATAAGCCCAAAAGACTTCATCATTGAACATTGGAAGCCTGCAAGTTGTCACCAGAAAGTCCGGAAGCCGACGACGGCGTCAGCTTAATGCGGCGTGGAGTACGGAGGAGTTGGGTGTGGCAGCACCTACACGACATAATTATATGTTACATTCGAAGGTTTTTCATTGAGGTCACTACCGGCTATTTAAACGGGAGTGAACAAGCTCTTTCCAATAGTCACCTTGTCGAGCAAAAGTCGCCAAATGAAAGACACATGTCTTTTTGGGGCTAATTCTTTTGATTTATGAAATTGTTGAAGTGTCTATACGTAAGCATTAAGTGATTCTTAGCAAACAATATACACAGTTCCGAAGTAATAAATTCTGATTTCTGGATACTAATTCAAGCTAGAAATCCTTTGTCATTGATACCACTTCTCTAAAAAAGTAAGTCCTTTTAATTTTTGGATACTTATGACCGCTAGAAATTCTACGACAACCAGTTCTTTATCGGAAGGAAGTCCATTTGATTTCGGGATACTAATTACTCTATGCAAGTAAATTCTGTACAACAACAAGACGTTTTATAGCCCAAACAAACACCCTACTACTATTCTCTGACAACTATTCTTGATCACATGTAAATACTTTTAATTTCTGGATACTAAGCCAAGCTAGAAATTCTATGAAACGAATATCAATACTTCTTTAACTTTATTATGATATTAACATCAACAATTCTGATCGCATGTAAATCCTTTTCATTTCTGAATACTAAGCCAAAAATTCTCGTTCTGGAAACTAGCTAGAAATTTTTCTGCGCTAATTATACATTTCTGAATGGCAAACTTGAGATCTCCTGAAATATTCGGAAAGAATAATTCACTGGTTGTTCATATTGACAAGCGGTTCTGAAAAATGACACATAGTACAATTGGTGTGGCAAAAACGGACGGCAGAGATGTGTCATTACTTGGCCTGAGTGACTTGTTGAGACTGTGGGCAAGCAATAAGTGAATCACTAGTTAGCCTCAGATAGAGTGCAAAAACTATTACTTGACTACACTTTATATTGTTTTTATCAGATTTTCCTTAAGGGAAATTACTATTCAAATTCGAAATATCTACGTTACTATACGTCGTATCGAAGAATTGTATAAAAACAATCTTAGTGAAAATGTAATGGTCTATAAATGTTGTTATATACATCGTTTCTCTATATTTTAACGAAAAATTTACATTTTTTTCCAAGCCTTTAATAAACCTACACTCCTAAAGATAAAGAATAGATTGTTAGATGAAATTACCAGTCTGTTTTCTAAGACGTGCTTAGTTTACGCAGTACTGCATGACTGAGTTTCTTATTTCAGTAAACTTCTTATTGACCATTTGGATATCTGCATATTTCATCTGACAATGTGAAAATGGTGGAAGGTCAAAAAAAAAATGAAAACTTTAAACGATTTTTATTTCTAAGCTAGTTTCGCGCCCATGGCACCTCACCATTAGGAGTTCTGCTATACAAAGGAACTCAACTAAAAGCTACATATTTCTCAATGACAATTATCAATTATAAGTTCCTCATTCACGATTTAGACTACACATCAATTAGGTATGATCGATATATTTTCATTTCCTGACGTATCAATATAAATCAGCGGACTTAATCCGCCATACTTTGCAAGCCATCCGACAGGTACTGCTAGTGGAAGGTCTTACAGAAAGATGTTGCCGTTAGTTGAGTTCCTTTGTGTAGTAGAGCTTCTCCTGATGAGCCGTCATATGGATGCGGAACTATTTGAAAATTAAGAATGATTTCTTTTTGTTGACCTTCCACCGTTGAGATTAGTTAAGTTAATCGTGTACTACTATGTGAATATATTTGGCACTTCTGGAGATTTCGCGGGGAAATACAACACTAATCAGCTGGGAGGTAGTAATTCCCGCGTGTCCGAGGCGAGCTCGGATACACATTCAAATCGCCATTGGACAATGGCGGACAAGATGGTCTGCTTACCCTTAGGAAGAAGCTCCACTGGGAAGAAAGGAGAGAGATGGAGAGAGGATAAGGTCGTGCTCGAACCGACCTTTAGCGAGTGAAAGGGAACGAAGAGGATCCTCTTCAAAAGCCTTACCATCCGATGGCCGTCAGACCTCGAGGCGATGCACGAGCACCCAACACAGTACACAGATTGCACCTAGCACCCCCGATGCACCTATTATGCACATGCAACTAAACAAGGGCTCGTGACAGTTAAATGTAATAGTTATTCAAATCGCAAGGTAAAATCCTTCTTATTCATAACGAATGCGTTCGGACGCTAAATCACTCGAACAACAGGTCATTGTACTGTCGTTGTAAGAAATATGTAAGTGCACATTTATATTAGTCACAGTACACAAGACGTCCGCTGGGGCTGTGTAAACTAAACAGATTTCACATGCGCTGATATATCACACTAGTGACTTCACCTAACCATATATTCTCCATGTCAAAGTAAATAAAGTCCGTCACGCAGGGGCTGCGTTAACGGAGCAGATTTCCTACGTGAGTCACGCATTTGCATTTATCTCAAAATGGAAAAGTTTCAATGAAAACAATATTTGACATTTAGGATTGAAATAAAGTACTTCTTAATATGACAGCTTATTGTTGATAAGACATGAGTAGGAGTTGGGGTTTACTGAAGACCGAAAACTAAAATAAAATGCGAATATCCTGGTTAATAATCAAGATATTAATAAAAACCGTTTATAACAACATTTATAGAACATAACGTTTGCAATAAGATTGGTTCTATACAATTATCCCTCTCCCACTGGACCGATTTTAGCCGTTAACCAACTTGATCTTTATTTTTACATAAAACGTTTAGAAATCGAGTTTGAAAACGATCAGACAAAAATTGCGACCGCTAGAGCGTTAACAGATATATTTATATATATATATATATATATATATATATATATATATATATATAAAATAACGAAATAATATATATTTTGACCGACTTCATTTTCGTTATCTCCTGGGTAAGATGGATGGAAATTTGAAGAAATATTTCGAAAATCCCATCATGAGTACAACTTCAATGCTAAAATCAACATTTGGCAATTAAGCTTCGAACAAGAAGGATACGTTTCCAATTTTTGAAATTCCCCCTCTCCCATTAGTCCGATTTCAACTATTAACGAACTTCATAATTAGTTTTACATGAATCGTTCAAATATTGAGTTTGGGTACGATCAAAGAAGAATTGCAAGAGCTAGGGCGTTAACAGATGTTCACAACAAAATTAGATGGCTTTAATTCCCAATTTAATATTTGAATTCATTTACTATTGGTGGAAAAATGTATTTATTTTCTACAATTTGAGTTCTAAACAACGTTAACTAACAAGATTATTCGAAGAAAGTTCATTTTTGAATCTCCTCTTAATGGTGGGAGTTAGGACTTATGGCTTCATTTAACTTAAAATTTAATACTTTCTTTGGGCTTTGTTTTTATTATTTTCTAAAAAAACGAACGAAAAAACGGAAATATTGATTTTGATTGGAGTTTCATAAACTTTGTTAGGTATTTATTAATATTAATATTATCCATATAGTTGTGATACGCATGCCGCAACTGGCTTTAATCATGTCGCGTTTACTGAGAGACGAGTCCCAACGCTATTTGTGGGGCTCAGGTTATCCATTTAAGTAAAGGCGTTGGAATTAATAAACGTTGTAATAAAATCCTTAGGCTCGTCCTGGCTAGAAAAGAGTGGTAACCTGTTGATAACCCGTCTCGATTAGCCTTAGTAGCATACAGCGGTCGTTAATAATTAGCATAATACCTAATTAAAAGTCCGTCACGCAGGGACTGCGTAAACTAAGCAGATTTCCCACGTGAAGTTATACAATAGAGAAATCTCCATACGAGAGCCGAACAGTTACGGCAAAGGACCCAACTAGCTTTTGGAGGGAAACTCCTGCTGTCGTCTGTTACGGCCCAAATTTAATAAAAATGCAAATATCTCGGTTAATATTCAAGATAGAGAAGAACTGTAGAGACCAATATTTATAGTAAATGTAATTTACAATAAGATTGGTTTTATATAAGTTTTTGATCCTACGTATGGTAACGGAGATATTTCGAATTTTCGAAAATCCCCCTCTAAACCCACCCCTCTCCCACTGGTCCGATTGCAGCCATTAACGAACTTGATCTGTCTTTTTGCATAAAACGTTTAAATATCGAGTTTGGTAACGATCAAACAAAAATTGCGACCGCTAGAGCGTTAACAAACATATATATATATATATATATATATATATATATATATATATATATATATATATGTGTGTGTGTGTGTGTGTGTGTGTGTGTGTGTGTGTGTGTATCTATATATATAATTTTGAACGGACCTCATTTTCGTCATCTCCTGGGTAGGATCGATGGACATTTGAAGAAAATTTTCGAAAATCGCGTCATGAGTACGACCTCTCTGCAAATAGTCTTCGGTTCAGTTCACTCAACGTTTCTTGATGTCGTGAATTATTGGATAATCTCATGCGGAAGTCTTCGGGAAACCACTGAGTCCTCTCGAGAACATCATCTCTTCAAACGCCTATCTTGTCTCAGCTGAATTAACGGTTATAGTTAGAAAGAGCCAGTATTCGGCCCATTACATTTTCGGAGTCTACCCAAAAAAAAAGAAGAAATGGTGCTTTTTAATAAGGAAAATGTTCCGGAAGAGTAAGTGCCCATTGTTTGCAGGAAGCAACAATGATACGCAAGGATTCGCAGAGAAATTGAGCATGATGCGTAGAGTTTTGGTTGGTTTAATGAGTCTAAGTCACTTATCATCTTATCTAGTCACAATTTCTGATTTCGGGGCAGTCACAATTTAGGAGAAAAAAAAAAATCTTAATGGGTTCCTGTTTTAATCCAATACTCAACTCTGTAAATCAGTCGGAACAGGGCAGGAAACGAACAATTATTATAAGTAGAAGGAAGAGATAAATTAAACTGTGACCCTAACTCATAAATTGACTAGACAACTAGCCCCAATTAATTAGCATTAATAATTAAATAATAGCTAAGATTTATGACATAAAAAAATATAATCACAGTGAGACCGTAAAAAATGAATGGTTTAATTGCCTAATGAAAACGCCGACAGCCTTAGCTGCTACAAGATACATTGACATTTTTATTGGCGTATAGTTACAAGACTCTGCTAAAGATCGCCAAGTACCTGAATAAGAGAATCCCTGGTTTTCCATTCATACTTTTAGTATATCTTAAAATGTATGTCCCAAGGTGACGAGAAAAAAACTTTTTGGCTTCAATCGTTTTTTTATATATATTTAAACCGCTTATTATTCCTGTGAAGAGGGATTTTTTCTTTTAATCCACTATATCTCTACGCAGAGGGATTTTATCTTTTCTTCAGACCCCACGTATGTTTACGTTATACGTTAATTATGTTAAATTTACAGGTACATTCAAAAAGAATGAACTGATTTCAAAGCTTTACACCAGCATCGCAGCAGAACACGTTGTGATGCTATGCTGGAAATGGAACATGATGATGATGACGCCATAAAACTTCAACACCGGTTAAATACATGTATTTAATGCAATATTATAATACTGTCTGCTAATAAGATATAGTTTAATGAAATCGGTTCATTCTTTTTGAATGACCCTGTATTTTACAATCATATGAAATGTAAAATATTAAAACTGAAAACATAAAACTACTTCTAATCTTTACTATATGCTTCGCCCCATTCAAAGAATTTCATTAACAATTTTTTTTTAATTTTCCGGGTTGCAAGTGTTTTTTTTTAATTATTATTATTTTCCTTTATTTTAGCCAAATACTCGTAAGCTAAGAGACAGCACAAAAAAATAATTTAAAAGTTTTGGTAAATTAAATAACATATATTTATGTTATGTAATTAATTGGGGGACAGGGCAGGTTACCCATTTGAATAAAGGAATTGACTTTAATCATTCTATTGACAGAAATCGTTCTGCATAGGCAAGATAAATTTTTTAACGACGAAGTCACTAAAGAAAATCCTAGGTCCCTCATTTGGAAGAAAAGGGTGATAACCTCTCAGGTAACCAACCACTATTAGGAATAAAGTGAATATTAATGAGTAGTTTAAGTATTTATTTGGTTATATTTAGTAATTTCTTATGTAACTCTTGTTGGAAAATGTGTATTTTTGGAATTTTTATATTGGCAAAAAAAAGCACAAGATTACCGCAAAAATAATTAATCTTACCTGCGAAAATATGTTTAAAAGTCTTCCTGTATGAATCTTCAAGAAAATAAACTAAAAACACAATTACTTCTAGGGATTTTTTTTAAAAACAAAAACCTATTTATTTTTTAATCTACTACTTACTATACATCCATTTTTGATCGAGTTATTCGAGAAACTTGGTCTATAAAATAGGTCAAATACTTATTTTATACTTCATGGTACTTTCTATAATGGGAGAAAGGATATTTCATTATGGCCGATATAAGAAAAGCTCTATTATTACGGAGAAGATTGTGTCGGCATCGTTTTAAGTATGTGATGACGCTGGTAAATTAGAAATTCCAGATGATTGTTCTCGGAAGGTCCGAGACTCAGGTATAAGTGACAACTGCTCTGCTCCTATTAACATTAAACAGCCCAAGTGGTCATTAGTAATAGTTTTTGTCTTGGGGTTTTTAGGTTGTTTTTTTATTCAGTTCAACGTTTTACATTTGGATTCCTACTTCAGAGTCCGTTCTGATAATTTTAAATTTTTTGAACCTCATTAAAATAATCATATCCCTTGGAATTGTAAGGCCCCTGGATTTTAATGAAGCATCTGTATATTAAGTTTATAAATGCATCCCTATATATACTCCACCAATCGTTCCATCAATTCCTTAATATTGAAATTTTTAATAATATTCATAGAATGAAAAATACATTGCTCTTTACTGGTTACTCAGCCATGTGGGCATAACTCACATAAGTAATATAGTAGACAAAGCAGTGAAACTATCAACTGAACTTGAACAAATTGATGTTTTGGACATATCTCCCCAAAAGTCTTTCACTGGAATAAGAAAACTCGTAATTAATGATTGGAATAATTTATGGTATAACTCTGACAGTAAACTTAGAGAAATCAAATCGAATAAGCTAAAGTTGGCTTCAAATAATAGACACTCTAGAAAAGAAGATAGTACTTACACGCCTGCGCACAGGACACACTAGACTAACACATTCATATCTAATAAGCAGGGAAGATAAACCTATACTATCCACTACTGCGACAGAACGCTAACTGTAAACACATATTGACTGACTGCACACAAATAATAATGTAGCCATGGCCCAGAAATTTATGCGAACTTCTAGCAGACAGTAGCCAATTTATAGATTTTAAGTATTTAAGAAATAATGGATTATTTGATGAAATATAAAGACTAATAGTTATCATTATGTAACCTCATATATAGCAAGTGTATTTGTAGAATATAAGATTTACCTCCTTCTACTTTAACTCTTCATAGTTTTTTCTCTTTCTTATGTTGCAAAAATACTAACAACTTTATATTTAATTTTTCTCATTGTATTTATTTTGTACATTTGTAAAATTTAATTATGTAGATTATTAATATTTATTTAATTTTGCAAAATTATATTCTCCCATTTTTCAAGATGAATCGTCATTGTAGCGGTATCTCAAATAAATATTCTACAATGTGTGTGGCTACTCAGTGCCCATGTGCATTATGTCAAATGATCGAAAAAAGCTGGTAAATTAAGAAGCATATTTTACGATGCCGATTTTAGTTAAAGGGTTATTTCAAAATAACTGATTAACGCGGAAGTTAATCAGTTAACCATTTACTGTAAAAGCCGCAAATGGCTCACTCAAAAGGTCTTCTACAGTAATCGAGGTAGCGGAGAGTTTTTGTGGTGAAATCCATGATATATGTTCACATTACTGAACATGTTATATAAAACCCTTACAAGGAAGAGCTTCACTCCCATCCCTTTGTTTCTGTAAAACATTCCACTGAATGTAATGTAGCTACAGATGGAAGTTACCTAACTCTAAACCTTCTCCTTGCCTCGCCAGGGTTGTGTCCGAATGTCACACTTCTATATATACAACATTAAAAAGTTAATTCGCTAAATTTGACATGAATGTGTACACCTTGTTATCACAAGCTATAATCACTTCTGCAAAAATTCCTCTTACACGGGGGGACTAAATGTTAAGGGGTAGAACATGGAGAAAATTTGTTAAAATCCACTTTACTGCAATGCATACGTGGAAAGTATTCCTTAAGTCCGTATTTTTTTCTTTTCATTTTGAATAATATTTCTTATTTGCATTAAATTATAAACAGCACTTATGACATCCTTAAATGACAAATGTTTAGAATTCACTTACAAAATGTAAATTACAACCTTCACTAAGAATAATTAAATAAGTCCTCCATCAAGGAACCAACGTTTGACTTTTTAAATTCCAAAATTTTGGACAGATGGACGCCCGAATTTGGTATTATCCTCTTTCTTTAAACTCTGATTCGATGAGATATTATTGAAAATCTTACACTTAGTATAAAATCATGAACAAAATGTTTAAAAAAAAATTGATTTTCTTTGATAAGTTTAATAATTGAAACCTTTCCAGAAAACCATTTGCAACTTAACTGAACTTTTGGCATATATATTTTTCTCTTTTATTTCAGACCGATAGAAATAAAAAAAAAAAAAACCGAAAGCCTAAAATCTTATTGCAAATTTAATTTTCTATTTTTTCAAATGGTGTTTATGAATTGTTTCTTAAAATCTAATATTAACAGAAATATTTGCATTTTACAGTTTTCAGCCCCGCTTTTGCTCGTCTCACATTACCAATAAGACAACGAATCACGCAACTTCTTCTTTAGAGCTTATATGTGGCATATTTATGGAAAAGCGTGACCAGAGAAGGAAAAGCATTAAAAAAAAATAGAGGTGTCTCCTTTATCAAACAAACTTTGTATCAAATAATTTTATATACACAAGCTTCCTGAAATATTAATATTATACAATATCCTGAAATGTAATATTATACAATTTTTGTTCTTTATAGTTTATTGTAAATCTAAAATAACCTGAGTTACTTTATTTTTAGCTTTCAGTGTTTACTTACCATTTCTACTCATGCAATATTTAGTTAAATAAAACGTTCTCAATAAACATATGGTGTTCAGCTTAGATTTCAAATCTTGTTTGATTAGGATTGGGTCAGAAGGAAATTTAATTTAGACTTTCAATAATTGTAGACTTATTTTGAATTTGCATTTCAAGCACTTGTTTCAAGTTTGATAACCATATGCCTTGGATAAAGGGAATAAATGTCTCGAAACATACGCCTAACTACTGTTTTTAAGCGTGAGGAAAAACCTCTGAACTTATTGCACTTCATTTGAGCAAAAGTCATTAAAATTTGGCTTACTTGGTATCAAAGTCAATCAAATAAAGTTAAACATTGCCCCATATTGACGTTCCCAGTAAATTCATTGAATTAGCATATGATCCAGATTGAGAACAGCTGATGTAGAAGGAGTCGCTGAGTTAACTGTGGGAGCGATGCGTGATTCTGATTGGGCCGCTAGAAGTGCGTCAACCCCTTTCTTACGGTCCTTTCTAATTCAGCCACCATTGAGCAGGTCATGTCTTCCCATCCTCTCACTCTCCATGGCTACACTTCAATAAACTCTCATTTACACTTTCAGACTGTTCCCCCCCTAACGAGCTAAAGGGAAATCCGCTGTACATATTGCACTCATGAAGATTTTTCAAAAAAAAAAAAAAAATAATTAATATGAGCACCAGATGGCTGCCTCTTACTACTAATGAAGTAAACAAACAAAATTTTTGATTGGATTTCATTTAATCATTTGACAGAGATGTACAATATCAGAGTGCATCGGATCGAAAAAAGTTGTAGAACATAATTTAAGATATTAAAGTGATAAATAGAAAATATGCTGTATGTCTAATACATAAGGAGAAATTTAAATTCGTTTCTTTACACCCATTCCCTTAACCTCCCTCCCTCCTTAGTCGATTTCGATCAAATGGTGAGGTGCTCAACTAGGTGTTACAATGAACCCCCAAATATGAAGTTCCAACATTCTATGATTAGCTGTTTTTGAGTTAAGTCAAAATGGATCCTAGGAGGTTCAAAGCGGACAATTCCGTTAAAATATGAAAACCAGAGGTTTTCACAATTACAGTTCTTCCTTTACTTCCTACGAATCTGCCTCGGAATAGAGCTTAGTGTACAGCTGTAAATAGTTTAGCTGATTAACCACGTGAAGTTATACAACAGAGAAATCTCCATACGAGAGACGAACAGTTACGGAAACGGCTGAACTAGCTTTTGGTGGGACACTCACTCGCCCGTTAACCTCCCACATTTAATAAAAATGCAAATATTTCGGTTAATATTCAAGATAGAGAATAAATGTATAGAACGATATTTCTAGTAAATTTAATTTGTTATAAGATTGGATCTATACAATATTTTGATCCGACGTAAGCTAACGAAGATATTTCGAATTTTCGAAATTCCCACCCATCTAAACTCCCCCTTCCATTGGTCAGATTTCAGCCATTAACGAACTTGATCTGTCTTTTTGCATAAAACGTTTAAATATCGAGTTTGGTAACGATTAAACAAAAATGGCTACCGCTAGAGCGTTAACAGACAAATACGAGTATATATATAATTTTGAACGGACCTCATTTTCGTCATCTCCTGGGTAGGATCGATGGACATTTGTAGAAATTTTTCGAAAATCGCGTCATGCTATGCGTTATGAAATCTGCTAAAAGAACGGAGTAATCGCACATGACTTTTATGTTGTCTAATAACGTCCACTTGTGCTACTGAAGCTAATTAGGACGGGTTGCCTTCAGATTACCATTCTTTTCTAGCAATGGTGGGAGTGATGAGCGTCATGAGATTGTAACTAAATAAATGTCTATTGTCCTGATGAGAATTGAACTTGCCATCCCAAGTTTACCAAGTAAGATTGTGTCATTCTCTCACATGGCTAACGTGAGCTCTCTGTCTTCGAATTGAAATAATTTTAAATGAAGTGATGTGAAACATTTTATTTATTAATTTAATAGGAATACAAGGAACTAGTATCCACATCGGATTTCTTTACAAATTAACACATGCAACACTTTATAGAACAAATTACCTGTATTGATTGAATAAATCATCGGTTGTAAGAACGTGTTTTATATCAATCAAAAAAATATTTCGTGTAGTTACATAGTTATAGAGTGATGTTGAAAATTAATTTCTGAAATTTGTAATATGTTTTCATATATTTCTAGATGAGGATTCATTTCACATATAGAACTAATTAATTAATGTGGGAGCGTGAGACACAAATAAAATAAAATTGAATGATTATTTTATAACTACCACAAAGTAAGTATTAAATCCACTTTTCTGTTCATTTATCTAACCGTACAATGGAATTAATTACATTGCCTCAAAATCATGCAATTAAGTCTGATTCGATCAGAAAGAGACTCATTAAGAATTTCCATGGCCTGGAAGCGAGGGAACTGGCCCAGTTGCTGAGAAGCTTTGTCGGTGGTCCGACTTGGAATAAAGAGGGCACGGAGAGGTGAAACGCCGGGGAAGAGGAAAGCTTCTAATTACCCCTGGGCGAGAGTGGTCTGCGGCTGCGGGAGAGAAAACCTCAGGCATTCACGAGCGAGCCTTCAATAGGTGTGAACAGTGGCCACCGAGGATATAGGATCAGAGGCAATCTGTGTCAATAGTCCACACAAGCTGCAATCAAGGCCGTCACCATCGACCCAAACATCATCAGGCAATATCTAGGTTGCCAGGGAGAGAGTACAAGTAACACAATTGGCAATACATAATGAGTTATTTTATTTATGAGAGTACTTGGCTTAATTAGCTGGCCTTGACAGACTAAATCCACCATTTTTTATTAAGGAAGGGTTCAAAGTAACCATTATAAATAACTATAAAGACAAACTCCTCCAACAATCCTTAACCCACGAATCAAACTTATTATCGGCAGATCTCCTGCTGCCTTCTTCAGGACAGTCATTGCTATCTCTCTTTAGATGGCAGTTAGGAGACTAAATTTATAATTTTATTATTTAAATCAGTTAATAATTTTTTAGGGTTCACATAAATCCATATAAGAAATAACAAAGAACACAGCTTTGCAACCGAAATTTCATTTTTATTTAGTCCATTGTACATTCCGAAATTTAAGTAAATTATATAATTTTCAAATTATAGAATATACAATATGTTATAAATTAGAAAGAAAATTTATGGAAGCAATGGAGTTTTGATGTTGACAGATACCTAGGGATACCTTTATACTTATATTGGGCTGTAAAATAGTTCGTAGCGTTTTTTACTGGAGATTTCAATAAAAAATTCAGATTCTTGTAAATATTATTATTGGACTGTATATGACACATTTTGATCTATTACATGTTGCCCAAATCTGGGGTCATCCCATTACTTTTAGAGGCAAAGCTCAAGAATTCGAAAGTAGAGATTTTTAGGAAATTTATCATCTGCCAATGAAATTGAAATAAATAATTATTAGCAGTAAAATACGAAAATTATCTGAAATGATGGAATAAACACTAACCAACATACAAAAAACGTTAACAATCTGGAACTGGTGTCCAGTTAAAATATGAAAAAAAATGTCAAGAAGACTGCAAAACATTATCAGGAACGTCCTCTGGATGATAGCATTTGCTGAATGAGTATTATTATACAGGAAGGTAATGTTGGCATGGCTGACAGATGGGTTCTCTCCTTGCGCCTAGCATATGTGTGGCCACATGGCCTGATTTTTTTTTTAGACTTCCGAAGTCCGGTAGTAATTTGACACTGAGTGACAGTCTGCACGTGCCCCCACACACGATGTTGTAGTAGGTAGTATGGGAATAAATAAGCACTGCAAACAAGTACATATCATCAATATGACAGAAACCTTTTAAGATAAAGTATAAAAAAAGTATAATAAAACATTATTATAACACTGAATGACTTCTTTGTGGTCCGATTAAATGAAATATACATTTACGATATATCATTTTCAAAAGAATGGAACCAAAATATATCATAGAACACAAATCGTCTTTTTTAAGATAAAGGATCTAAGGTCCCGTAGAAATATCCTGTTTCTCTGCTCGGTATGGACATTTTTTTATTTTCGTCCTCTTCTAAACCCAACCTCCCCTTCAGTGGATTTTAATCAACTGAGAATATACAAAACTGTACGTTACACAAATCTTAAATATGAAATTTCAATATTCTAAGGCTATTCTATTATAAGTTATGTAAGAAAACGTACAGACGACACGTGCAACTTTGTCAATATGGATTCACAAAGGATAAGGCGGGCAATTGAGTTGGCATGTGAAGAACGAAATTGTTCACCACCACAATAGTTCAATTAATACGTAGAGAAAAATAAAATATTAAACATAAAATAAAAATGTAACTAAAGAATACTATACCTAGTAATTGGAGATTTTTTTTGTAAACAGACATTAAATTTATTGCATGTAGATAGCAAACTTTGTTACTAGAAATAACAAGATGGAGTGTGTATTCTAATATTAGGTACTACAAATTAAACCATAGTAATTAATGTTAGACAGTTTTAAAACGATTATGAAGTCCATTCAAAAGTAATATTATATATATATAAAGCTCTCAATAAATAATATTATTTGTATTAACTATAAAAAGTAAGTCTATATACTACAGGAATCGAACTGTATACGAGTATTGAATGTTAATGCATCTTGATTTAATTGAATTTTTAGTTTCATAATAATGATCACAAAGTATGCCAAAACGTTTTAGACTATTCATCATGTGAGGTTCCATTTAACCTTTTTTTTTCTTGGAATATCAGCTGTTCCAATATCTTTTACTACTGATAAGTTACCCATGTCTCAAATAAACTATTTCAGAATTCAGACATTTCGGAGTCGCCAGACTGGATTAATTTTTCAAGGCCGAAAATTCAGCGTAGGAACCTCACTCATAACATTCTCATGAGTTTTCATTAGTGACAATGTAACTGCAGCATGTTTCTAATCCATAAATGGAAACCTTTGGTACTACATCCCACGAAGGGCCAGGGTCTGCCATACGGCATTGGCAGGAAGACAAATTGGCAGTTCAATGACCACGCGATAGTAAGACTTCGCCGAGGAAATGGATAAAGCTCAACTTTATAGCAATTCCCGGTTTCACCAATAAATTGATCTATAAAACGATTTATAAATCCTTCGTTTCGATACCTTGGATAGCCCATTACTCCTTAAGTGTTTCTGGAAATCGAAATATTGCGAATTGGATGTCAAAATAGAGATATATCACTTCCTCTTCGTCATTCCAGGTAAAAGACAAGAGAACTTAGGTACAAGAACTATCGTAGGTACTTTTCCTGTTATATGTACTATCATCAACAAAGACTCCTCTAGGAAAGAACAACAAACTTCTCCACTTCATTAACAACAAAAAATAAGGTTATTTTTTTATAAGCAAAACGAAATAAACACTTAGAAGTACTTACAAGCTACTTGGAAGACTTGTCATACTGAAAGTCAACAGAGGAGCGACCGTATAATATTTTGTCACGCACGATCTTTATATTAACCATCAAGGGCTGGAACATTACTGTACTGAAGAATTTTTTTATCAAGTAAAACCATGAGAAATAGAGCAACTGGCTTCAGGAGTCGAGAAAAAAAAAATCCTTTTTTTTTTTGGATAACTTGCATGTGACTGACATTTAGGGAAAATCAGTTATGTACGGTATTAAAGTATTAGGATAATAGGTCATAAATAGAATCATTTTACAAAATATAAATGAGTCAATAATAAACTACTTCAAGCTGCGCTAAGTTCTTTTACAATTTACTGAATATATAATGAAGTTAAGTAATTAAAAACAAATATTTAAATTAATAGAAAATACTCATTTAGAAAGAAGTGATGAATTATGTACAGGTAATCACAATGATAAGTGTGTTAATATTTGATATTTTCAAGCCTTGTAAATTGTTCCGCTAGTTTTAAAAAAAAACCTGGGGCTCAGGTTGGCCATGCGAGTTAAAGCGCTGCCTTTAATCTCACATGGTAATCCTAGAGTGACGAGTTCGATTCCCGCCTGGGCAAGGGAATTTATTGAGTGACTAAATTCATTAAATAAAATCCTAAGTCCCATCCTGGTAAGAAAAGGGTGGTAACCTGTAGATAACCCGTCCCAATTAGCGTTAGTTGCAAAAGTGGACGTTAATAAATAATAATAATTATAATAGTTTTAAAAATTTCAATTAATGATATCTAACCAACTCTATGCATGAATCTAATTGGCAAAATAGAGGTCCGTTTAATGCATCATTTGATATTTAAGTTGCGAATAAGACATTTCATGAATATTGACTAATTGTTGACGTGCAATGACTAAAAATGGGAGTTTAGGGACGCTAAAAATGACAAAAATGCAAATATCTTGGTTTTAATTCGAGAAAGACAAGAAGTGTGCTGAACAACATTTATAGAAAATTTAATCTTCAATATGATTGATTCTTTACAATTTTTGGATCCGACGAACACTAACGAAGGTATTTCGAATTTTCAATTTTCTCTACCTCTAAACGTTCTCCTACCTCGGTCCGATTTCAGCCGTTTGCGAACTTGATCTTTACTTTTACATAAAACTTTTTCATATCGAGCTTGACTCGAGCGACCGACAGAGCGTTTACAGGCATATGTATAAGGATATGTGTTTGCGTCTATATATATATATATATATATATATATATATATATATATATATATATATATTCCGTTACGCAGGGGCTGCGTAAGCTAAGCAGATTTCCCATGTGTTGTAATCTCATCTCACCACATATTTCCTATTTCTATGTAAAACAACTGATCAGTAGAAGGCATGTATCTCGCACAATAAAGGTCTCTTGAAAACTATATTTAATCTTAGAATAATGTAGGTTCATGGTATAACAGCGTATTGCTATTCTGGCATGAATAGGAGTGGTGGTTTACCGAAGGCTAAAAACAAAAAAATTTAAATATCGCGGTTATTATTGAAGATAGAGAATAAATGTATATAACCATTTTTATAATACATTTAATTAGCAGTAAGATTGGTTCTATACAATTTTTCGATACGGCTCATAATTACGGGGATATTTGGAATTTTCAAAATTCCCCCTCTAAACCCTCCCTCCCACTTGTCCGATTTTAGCCATTGACGAACTTGAGCTTCAGTTTTGCATGAAACGTTTTCATATCGAGCTTTGGTTACGATCGAACAAATATTGCGACCGCTAGAGCGTTAACAGACAAGTGTACGTATGATTTCTTAAGGGGAATCTGCTAAAACTTGACCGATTCTGAGTACTTAGATCGGAATGGGGTGTTGGTGCGTGTTGGACACGCGCTATAAATGTGGGCCAGACTAGGATGTAGGCACACCTCTGGGACTAACGGTCCGCGAATCAATGGGGACACAGCCTCTACCGGATCGAACATCTCTTAGCCAAATTATACTCACCTACTATACATTCCGCCTATTAGCGCTTTTCCCTTAATAAGAGAAATCAGCTGTTGAGGTTGTACTCATAAGGCGATTTTCGAGTTCTTCAAAAGTCCGTCGATCCTACATTGGAGATGGCGAAAATGAGGTCCCTTGAATAAATACACTCCATGCTGCCCACGCATTAAAGACAAAGTCCGTCAAGTGGTGCGTTAACTAAGCAGATTTCCCACGTGAAATAATACACTAGAGAAATCTCCATACGAGAGCCGAAAAGTTATGGAAACGCCCGAACTAGCTTTTGGCGGGAAACTCATTCGTCCGCTACCGGCCACATTTAATAAAAGTGCGAATTCTCGGTTAATATTCAAGTTAGAGAATAAATGTATATAACAATATTTATAGTAAATTTTATTTCCAATAAGATTGGTTCTATACAATTTTTCGATCCAATACATAATTAAAACGTTTAAATATCGAGTTTGGTAACGATCAAACAAAAATTGCGATCGCTAGAGCGTTAACAGACAAATATATATATAATTTTGAACGGACCTCATTTTCGTCATCTCCTGGGTAGGATCGATGGACATTTGAAGAAATGTTTCGAAAATCGCGTCATGAGTACGACCTGAACAGCTGATTTCCCTTTAGGGAAATCTGCTAAAAGTCCTTCAAGGCGTGAGTTAACTAAGCGGATTTCCCACGGGCGTCACTTATATGCATTTATCTCAAGTTCAATGAGAACAATATCTGATATTTAGGCTTCAAATAGAGTGATTCATGATATAACAGCTTGTTGTTAATATGACATGAGTAGGAGTGGGGTTTTACTGAAGGCTGAAAACTAATATATGCAAATTATTAGTTTTTGAATTCCGTTAATAATCAAGATACCGAAAAAGGAATAAAACAACATTTATAGAACATTTAATTTGCAATAAGATTGGTTCTACGTCTTCTTCGAACCGACGTAGAACAACGGAGATATTTCGAATTTTCCCCTCTAAACCGCTACTGGTCCGATTTCAGGCGTTAACGAACATGATCTTTATTTTTGCAATGAACTTTAAGCATCGAGTTTGGTAACGATCAACAAATAAATAAATATATGTCTATTTGGGCCTCATTTTCGGCATCTCTGTGGGTAGGATCGATGGACATCTGAGGAAACTTTTCGAAAATCGCGTCATGAGTACAGCCTCAATAGCTGATTTCCCTTTAGGGAAACAGAAAAAGGGGTGGAGGAGTTGGGAAGAGTGAACGTGAGGAAAAGTTCCAAGGAAAACAAGAGAGCACATAAGAAAATGTTGTGTCGGAAAGAGAGGGAGAAAGAGAGTGAGAGAGAGAGAAGAGAGAAAGAGAGAGAATATACAGCTGAACGGACCGTTATCTGCCACTGATCAGCTATGGGAGAGACAGGTCACTACCGACACGGAGTCTCAGAGGAACTACACAACTTCAAGGGCATTCCTTAATAATAAGTTCATACCGCTTTGGGCTGGGCAAAAGGTCAAATGTAACACTTCACTTATATGAAACACTAGTTTAATTTATCCACTCGTCTCGCGTAATAGCTACGCCTCTTCAGGAGTAGTAAAACGCTTTAAGCTAAATTGCAACCATACGAAGAAAAGAGGAAATAACGAACACGGCCAATTATACAGTCAGCTGACATAATCGAAAAATACAAAGTTCAAGGAATTTTTAATACCTTGAAGGGGGATATATGTTGATATTCTAACGAGTTCAACGAAACAGATTACTATCTGATATCACTTGTAGGTAAAGAGACAGACAATATTTTTCCCCCACCAGTTGACCCCGCTGTACCTTTCGGTTTCCCCATACCAGCGGTCTCCATTTATTAAGAGATATAAAATTCTGAATAGCTTAATTGGGCCAGGTAACTCAGCCTAGCTCACCGAGCACAGCTAAGCATAAAAGTGCAATATTTAAGAGATTTAGTTTAAGTCCGAAAAGTCCTAGGGGGACTCGCAGCTGCGATTCCTTTTCCTCTGTTCAGAGAAGTGGCAGCAAGAGCCCAACTAACTAGCCTTCACTCCTAAAGCCTAAATACTAGCCTAAACTCACATAAACAATACATATAATTTACAAGAAATACATTTAGACTTAATAGAAACACTATTCCTCCTTCATTCACATTATAAAACTCTACACGTTTCGCGTTCTTTCCTTCAACGTCCTCGTCAGGAGTACAACCCTTAATACTAGAAACGGAGTCAGCCCATGGCCTAAAGAGACATCCTTCCTCTAGCCCGGCTTCGTTTATACTAATAAGAAGACCCAACCTGTATCTAAATACTACTGCAAATCGATATATTTTTACAATCGATATAAATAAAATATATGTTTTGGTATTATAAAACAATCCCCGATTGGACAAAAAAGGACTCTTCAAGTGTCTAATCTCAGTTTTTTTCTACTATCATTTCAATGTTTTTAATACATATTAAGGATGTCCTCTTTCATTTTTATTTTAGATTTGTTAAGAAACCAATCAGTTTTGTTTTTATAAATGGTTCTGTTTATAGTGCGTCATATTTTTTTTGGTTTTTAAATATTTTCTTTAATTTTTATAATTCTTACAAAGGTCTCAAAATTCTATGAGCAATCTTAAAGTGACAGAGTGTCTAATTTTAATAAAACTTCTTCGCATGATTTTCCAGTTTTCTTTACTTTTTTTACTCTTACATTTTTCTGTATTCAGAACTCCACTTCATCAAGCTCTCAAATAAAAATATTTGTTGGTTTCACAGCACAAGGTCCTTTGGGTTCCAGCGTCCCAATACATCAATATGGCAAAGAAATATTGAAATATAAATTAAATTAAAGAGTGTGTGATATTATTTAATAAATATGTGTGAGTGTATGTAAACTGTGTTTTACGATATAATTTAACTCAATTTTATAATAAGCAGTAATTAAGAATAGTTGACGAGAAGAATTCTTGCAAAATTGGTAACCAATCAACAGTTCTTATTGTTGTACAACCAAACTGAATTTTTGTTAATATAAAATTGGATTAATTAAAAAACAAAAAGTCGACATTACCTTTCCTAATTAAGCAATATATTTTTCAGATTAAAAGGAAACGGTGCCTAAATCTTTGACAATGAGTTCTAGCCCAACTGGTGTGTTTGAAAGAGAACTAAATTAAGTAGAAAATAGAGAATAATCTTTATTTTTGAATTATTGAGTAAGGACAAATATTTTTAAAATTGGTGAACTGGATAACCTGCCTTTATTTTTGTGTTGCTGTAGTGGCATGTTATTTATTAACGTCTAGTTTGTGCTACTATTTCTAATTGTAGCGGGCTATCTACAGGGTGGGATTTCGGATTTTATTTAATTAGTTCCCCTCTAAATAAGCTCATATTTCCAAGGCGGGAATCAAACCCGCCGCTCTAGATTTACCAAGTGAGATTTAGATTAACGTCTTAACTCACGTGGCTAAGCTTTACTCACATAAGTAGTGATAATTTGGCATTGCTTTGTCTAGCCTAAATCATGTGCGAATAAAATACGATGCCCATAGTTTCTTAAAAAATATTGATTAAAAATTGTGATATAGTACTATATATAATATAACTTCAGCTTATGACAATTTCTGGGTACTTTGGCTTATTTATACACGAGTGTACACATACAGTAACTTTTAAAAAAATCATATGAATATGACTATAAATAACGAGAGATCACAGTGTGCTCCACCATGATGGTAAATGTATGTACGTTACGTCCAAAGGCAGACTATTTTGAATGAGGAAATGAAGTCTGGCAGAACATAATAACCCCTCTAATGACCTCGAAATTTAGTTGAATTACTTAAGTCAATTTGTACTAATGCAGGAACTAATAAAGAGATACACGAACAACATTAGCTGCCATCAAATGGATAAGGTGGAACATTGTGCAAGGGAACACATTAGCCACCTGTTGAATATTGTACAAATTACAAGAACAACTGTGCTAACCAAATCTATTAAACGAAAAAGATGTTCGTGGGGGGGGGGGGAGGGGGGAGCGCAAACTGAGCAGGTTTCCCACGTACTGTATGTAATGCCCCGCAGATGACGCGACCTCGCATTCTCTTCTGTATAACTCCATTAGGAGAAAACAATGAGAAAACATGGCTTGACGTTTACGCTGGGCCTGAGACGTTCAGTGATATAAAGGTTTTAATTGTTCATCAGGAGGAACATTGGCCTTATCAACAGTGACCCGAAGACGTGATCAAGGAGAATCAAAGTTCTGAGTCAAGGTTTACTCACTTAACTTCAGCTTCCACACCAACACTGCGACACTAGTGCGCTATTATAGCGACTCGACTTCCTAAATTTTAGCAAATTTCCTTTAAGATAAATCAGCTATTGAAATTGTACTCATGACGCGATTTTCGAAAAATTTCTTGAAATGCCCATCGATCCTAACGAGGAGATGACGAAAATGAGGTCTGCTCAAAACTGTATTTATTTGTCTGTTAACGCCCTAGCGGTCACAGTTTTTATTTAATAGTTACCAAATTCGGTATTTAATCGTTTTAGTAAAAAGAAAGATCACGTTCGTTTATGGCTGAAATCAGGCAAGTGGTGGGGTTTTAGAGGGGAACGATTTTGAAAATTCGAAATGTCTCCGTTATTATGAGTCGAATCGAAAAATTGTATAGAACCAATATTATTGCAAACATAATGCTCGATAAATGTTGTTACGTACGTTTTTGCTCTTTCTAGATTATTAGCCGAGATATTTCCATTTTTTTAGTTTTCGGCCTTAAATAAACCCCCAGTACTACTCGTACCATATTGACAGTAAGGTGTTATATTATGAAGCACATTATGTGAAGCCTAAATACCAAATATTGTTCTAATTGAACTTTAAAGTTTTGAGAAAAATGCAAATACGTGACGCACATGAGGAATTAGCTTAGTTAACGCAGCCCCTGCGTGACAGAGCTTTTAACTTTCCTGGAATAGAGCCTACACCTGTTTTGCACCCTCAGCTTTCTGAGGATAGTGGAAGACGTAAACAAGACTTAACGTCCTATATATATATATATATATATATATATATATATATATATACTCATAAACATACATATGTATTTAATTATTTATAAACACATCTATAAACAGAAGGGTTCGAAGAAAATGGCTTAACATAAGAGAATTTCTACAATAACTTTTACCCATTTATACCCAATAAGCAATACAACAGTAATAATAATTGTCATTTGCTTCTTTAATTGCAATAATAACATTTTGCACATGTATTTACATAACCAAAACTGAGTTGTTTGGGTGAAATATAGATATTTTAAAACCCTCCAACTCTGCATAAATAATCTTCTAGCATTGTTTTCAATCTGCAACATGCTACATATTTTCTAATTATTGTATGTTTACAATAATATTGGGTTACTTTGCAAAAATATTGCAACAAAGATCCTATTCAATTGATAGTATGAGCTTCAAAATATTAGGACTGATACATTCATAATTCTATTCAGAAAATTAATTAATGTCAAGCTTTCTTCATATTAATTAGTTCTTATTTACACATAAACTTGGAAAAACATATTTCGGAATACCGGCTGACTTCCATATTATTCACAAAATGTTTTTTCCCTCGACTAATTTTCATTTATGTAAAACCAAGCCGTGGAAGTCATATTAGTTCCCCAATTTAATATTATGTAAGTACATTGTAATCTATTCAGAGCATTTTTCAAAATGACCCAAAACCAAAAGCGTCAGTTTTATTTTTCAATTCCTAATTCTCGAACGTAAATGTTTCATAAGAGGCCATATAAATATTTTCAGAAAGGGCTTTCTAATTCCCAGATTAATATTTGATACAGCTTCTTGCGTAATAGCGTATCCCTTTCCCGCCTACGCTATAGGACTGTTTTAACTTCTAACTTAAATATTACTCAGTCGAGAACTTCACCAGTTTTGTTTGAAAAATAAAAAGCCACAATGCAGAAAAATATAAGAAATAACGAAAACAGAAATATAAATGACGATTTATTAGCTAAGATCTGCATTTAAATTGCATCAATTGCCTGCGATGTTTCCACAACATAAATCATCGAGTCATTCCAAAGCCAATCGGCTGATAAAAGATGTAGCAAGCGTTTGTTGATAGCTTATTAATTTGTTTAGTGCCAGAAGGATGTTGTAAAGCTCTATGTTGTTAATAGCTGTGATTTTATTTTGCTAATGAATTAACCAGGGAGTCTGGCAAATAATTCCCCCAGGAAATTTCGTAAGTATTAAGAGAATTTATGTATTAACTTATGGTAACTTGTCCGGGATAGCCACAAGACAACCCTGTTAATTTGTGGTATTTATCTGTATTTAATATGTGACTTCTCTTGGTGGAATTGGCCCCAATGTACCTTCCTTTGGCTAATCCAAAAGATTTATAGAACTGCTAAGTAGATTTCGAGCAATAGTAAATGAACAGCAAAGCAGATACTGTAGAGTCAGGTTCAGGGAATGATCTATCTAGGGACGCCTGTTTTATTTTTTTCTTCCCGTGAACAGAAGTCCAGATTTCCTAGAACGAAGAGGAGAAGGAACAGAGGCGCAAGGACAAAATGTAGATTTCTGTTTGCCATTTACATGAGGCTGTACAACAGCAAAAGGCTTCAGGAATAATGGGAACTTTCCCGCGCGAGACTTGCCGCCTCCGATGTATACCCACTCTTGGCCCCACTGACATAATGCCAGAATGGAGAAAAAAAGGAAAAGATACACGAAGGAATGCTGTGGTTTATTTATTACTGAGGAAGGCATGAAGGAAAAAATAATATACTAAAGATTAAGACTGGAATAATCTTAAAACATCGTTCAACTTGACCATAAACAACGCAAACTACAGGGTCATTCAAAAAGAATGAACTGATTTCAAAGCTTTATGGTGTTTTACACCAGTAGAGCATGTTGTGATACGATGCTGGAAATGGAACATGATGGTGGTGACACCATAAAACTTCAACACCGGTTAAATACATGTATCTTTATTGCAATCTTGTATTACTGTCTGTTAAGAAGATATAGCTTAATGAAATCGGTTCATTCTTTTTGATAGACCCGGTATAATAATTCATGTAATGAAGCAGTTATTAGCATTTCATTAACTGCTGGAGGTACGTTTCTATATTCCAAAAAAGGAATAAAAATTTGAAAAACAAAAATGTGGAAAGCTTTATATTTATGGAGGATTTCCGGCGTTTTGCTCTGCAGGTGGAATTCTCCGGTATTCTGTGGTCATCTTCTCTAAGAATTATTTAACCCCCAGATTGTCGAGTAAGTCTTTGAAGGAATAGCAGGTTGTTCAGTTATGTGGCAAAATACTTAAGACTTAGATACTTAAGATAAGTACTTTATTATACATGAACATACCTTTTTTTGGTATCCGATAACAGACAAGAACTTCAGAGAGGTCTTGAGAGTAGTTGGAAGTGCAATTACTTTAGGTATGAAGACACACGCGGGGAAAATGTATCAATACTATTGATGTCTTGACGTTACGGCTTTGCGGAGAGCTTGAGCGAGGCGGACGACAGAGGTCGGTTGCTCGGCACAGACTGGCGTTGAGTCGGCCCCCACCTTCCCTCCACCTGCTGCGGCTCAGGGTCAGGTGCACTCACACCTTCTCCCACTGCATTTCTCCGACAACCCATATCTCAGGCCCGGCTATGCTCGGGGAGACCCTAGCGCAAGGGGATGAGTAAACCAAGCAGATTTCCACCGCGAAGATTTACAATAGATAAATCTACGCACTGGTACACACTTAACAGCACCGTAAATATTAAGTGACTAAATACAAACAGTAATGGGAAATATATCAGTCAATTTTAATAACCTCCCAAAGGAAGACGTCTGAATTGTAAACAAACAGGTCTGCTAACCTCTCAGAGCTGAACAGATAGATAGAAATATTCTTTACCAAAAAGAAAAAAAAAAAAAAGTTACTGAAATATATCTGAATATAACATACTAATTTTATTAAAAATTATTTATTATATCTAATTCTGTAATTTATAAGTAATCAGAATAATTTTTATATTAATCACTCAAATTCTAGTAGTACAAGAACTTAAGACGGGGTGGGGATTTACAGAACGTAGTTGCATATATCTCACAAAGTAGAAGTTGCATATATCGTATAATAAGGGTCTCTTGAAACCAATATTTGATATTTAAGCTTCGAACACTGTGGTTTATTATAAAACAGAGTATTGTTTACGTGACATGAGTAGAAGTAGGGTTATGCTGAAGACAAAAAACTAAAAAAATCCAAACATCTCGGTTAATATTCTCGATAGGGAAAATATGTATGTAACATCATTTATAGTAAATTAATTTGCAACAACATTGTTAACTTAAATTAAAGAAGATATTTCGAATTTTCAAAATTCCTCCCCTCTAAACCATCCCTCCCCCGTCCGATTTGAGC
Source organism: Riptortus pedestris (assembly GCA_019009955.1). Lineage (NCBI taxonomy): Eukaryota > Metazoa > Arthropoda > Insecta > Hemiptera > Alydidae > Riptortus > Riptortus pedestris. Next base: position 124,825,420 of record CM032232.1, on the reverse strand, counting down.
CGTTAAGGAGCTTGATCTTTCTTTTTCATAAAACGACTAAATATCGAGTTTTGTAACAACCAAACGATAATATGTCTGTATATATATATATATATATATATATATATATATATATATATTTAATTTATTATGATCGATGGACATTTGAGGAAATTTTGCGTATTTTCCCTTAAGGGAAATCTGCTTAACGTCCGCCGAACAGGGACTGAGTAAACTAAGCATATTTCCCACTATCTAGCATGACACACTACTGACCTCTTCCCACAATACATTCTCCATAACTAAATAAAAATCCGGAGGGTAGAAGTGCGTAATGTATAAAATCTTAATTGATAACGGTATCACAGAACGTATTTGCTTGTATCCAGTAAAGATCTATTGTAAACAATATTGGATATTTAATCTTGGAATAAGGCGTTTCATGATCCAACGAGTCATAATGGAGGTATTACGATTTTATGTTAAGCCCTTCAGCCGAGGGTCAGGTGGCGACTCCTCTCACACCTTCTCCCCCTCCATTTCTCTAGCAGGGAACAACCTACATCCCATCCGACTCCCAGCTCTGCTCAAAAAGAGGATATCCACCTTAGGGCGGATGGTAAAAATATATGGTTCATGCCGGCATACTGGACTTTAAGCTGATCATGTAATAGTAAAGGCAAAACGTCCTCACACAGAAGCTGCGTAAACTAAGCAGATATCCTACCAGCTGAATATGACATCCCATGTTCTATTTTCTGTTTCAGCAGTGATTAGACGGCCATGTAAAAAGGAGAATGAATTTTAGCTAGGCATGTTTAGTGGCTGAGGTGTTCGAAATGAAAGTCGCATAAGTAAAAGTGGAGGATAAAAATACTAAAAACTATAAGGGTCAGAGAAAGGCTATATAGAATAATAATTGTAAAACATTACATTTCCAATAATTCCATTTTTTGATTCCGCTCATAATAATGGTGAGATAGCTCTTCCCAATTAGCCATAGTAGCAAAAGGTGGACGTTAATAAATAAATAAATAAAATAATAAAACAGTATTCCAGTACCTTCCAGTTTTAGTCAAAATATGATAACTACATATGTTTTATAAATCATAAAAACCTGAAGACGACCTTTAGAGAGGTTGCATTAAACAAGGATACTTCCCACATGCGGGAATGGTTCACAAATTCACTATTTCTCACTTACTAACAGCTCAATGTAAACATGAGCTGGACATTAAGGTGAACACGAGCTGTTTAGTGATATAATAGCTTGAAGTGAAAATCTTATGAATAGGAGTATGAATCTTTTAAACAAAAGATCAATGGCTGAAATCGGTCCAGGGGAGGGGGATTGCGAAAATTGGATATATCTCCGTTTCTTGAAAAACTAAAGATAATATTTGGTAATGGTTGAAATCGACTTTGGAATAGGAGGGTGTGACGGCAGGAGATCAAAAAGTCCGTCACGCAGGGTCTCCGTATACTACGCAGATTTCCCTCATGAAGTTTAACAATAAATAAATCAACAAGATGGTAACACAACACCGTGACGAACGGGAAGCGTCTGAAATGTAAACAAGCAGGTCTGCCAACTTCTCACCGGAAATAAAAAACAATTATTGAAATATATCAGAATATTGCATATTAATTTTTTTGAAAACTGCTTGCATCTAGTGCTGTAATTTATAATGAATCAGAATAATTTATCAATGAAGTTTTCGTAGTCCAAGAACTTAAGACGGGGGTGGGGTCACCAGAACATATTTATTTGGATGTATCTCGTATAGTAAAGGTCTCTTGAAAACAATATTTGGCATGTATGCTTCGAATAAAGCGGTATTTTATATAACGGCGTATTGTTTATGTAACATGAGTAGAAGTGGGGGTTTGCTTCCTGGCTGAAAACTCAAAAATGCAAATAACTCGGTTAATAAATGAATACAACAATATTTATAGAACATTTAATTTGCAATAATGTTAGTTCAATACGTCGGATCGACGTTTAATAACGGAGATATTTCGAATTTTCAAAATTTTCCCCCTCTAGACTGCCACTTCCCCTTGTACGATTTCAGACGTTAAGGAACTTGATTTTTCTTTTTACATAAGACGACTAAATATCGAGTTTGGTAACAATCAAACGATAATTGCTACCGCTAGAGCGGTAACAGGCAAATATACAGATAGATTATTTTTATTTATTAAATAGGCTAGGCTAGGCCAATTGGGGTGGGTTATCTACAGGTTGCCACCCTTTTCTAGCCAGGGTGGGACTAAGGATTTTATTTAATGAGTCGCCACTGATTAAATTCCTATTTGCCCAGGCGGGAATCGAACTCGCCACCCTAGGTTTACCATGTGAGATTAAAGCTAACGTTTTAACTCACATGGCTAACCTGAGCAAGGAAGGAATCAATCGGTAAATTGTAGGAAATGTTGTATAAAATAGAGGGAAGTTTGAAAAAGTTGTTTGTAAATCACGCCATGAATACAAACATTTGATGATTTTTCTTAATATAGAACTATAGAAATGGTTCAAAAATTCAAGTGCATTGTTTCATGAATATGGTGCTAACGGAAGATTTCTATTTTATATGTTCAAATACAAAACAACCGTAGTCTAATGAAATATAATGTCGAACAACAAATATTCGCATACGTATCCAGTAATATAAAAACAGATAAAGCATTGATTACGAGAAGCAAAGAGAATAAGAGCGCAAAATATTAAGCAGGCACATACTTGTATTTGAAATAAAGTATTTATTTATTGAGTAGAATACAATTCTTCGGAAAGGCCGATTTACGGGAAATGTAATATCTTGCTGAAAGGCGGAACCCAAAGGAATCTAGATAACTTGAGGGAGTTCGTGAACGCTGCAAAAAGCCAAGTACCCCAAGACATCGCGTGCACATAAGTACAAGCATCAGATGAGATGTATTTTGAGGCTGGATACCACAAGGATACAAGCAACGAGCAGACAGATGTGCAATATGGCGACGCTAACCATCAAGGAACATATCGAATAACAATGGGGAATACTCCCCACGCAGGACCTGCAGAAGTAGTGTCTTTTAGAGTTTAGGAAATATATTTTAGTTCAAATTTCCTTAAACCGCTGTTTCAAATTCAAAAAAATCCGTCACGCAGGGGCTGCGTAAACTAAGCAGATTTCCCGCGTGAAGTTTAGTAATAGATAAATCTACATACTGCTAACACAACACCACGGTGAATAAATACAAATTGAAATAAGGAATGTTTCAGTAAATTTCAATAACCTGCCGACAGGAAGCGTTTGAAATGTAACAAACGGGTCTGCACGCCTCACACCGGAAAGAAAAACAATTACTGAAATATATCAGAATATAACACATTAATTTCATTAAAAACTATTTACTATATCTAGTACTGCAATTAATAATAAGTCAGAATAATCGTTATCTCGATCAATCAAATTTTAATAGTCCAAGACCTTGAGACGGGGGGGGGGGGGGAGTCACCAGGCCATATTTGAATGTAACTTGTATAATAAAGGTCTCTGGAGTACAATTTTTGGTATTTAAACTTCGAATAATGTGTTTTATTTAGAGTATTGTTTATGTAACATGAGTAGAAGTAGGGCTTTGCTGATGGCTGAAAAAGTCCGCCACGCAGGGGCTGCGTAAACTAAGTAGATTTCCCACGTGAAATTTTACAATAGAGAAATTTCACGAGAGTCGAGCAGTTAAGGAAACGGCCAAACTAGCTTTTGGCGGGAAAGTCGCCCGTCCTTTAGCCGCTCAGATTTAATAAAAATGCAAATATCTCGGTTAATATTCAAGATAGAGAATTAATGTATATAACAATATTTATAGTACATTTAATTTGCAATGAGATTGATTCTGTAGAATGTTTCGATTCGCCATATAGTAACGGAGATATTTCGAAAATCCTCCCCATTAAACCCCCCCCCCTCCCACTGGTCCGATTTCAACCGTTGGCGAACTTGACCTTTCTTTTTACATAAAACGACTAAATATCTAGTTTGGTAACAATCAAACTAAAATTGACCGCTAGAGCGGTAACAGACAAATATACATATATATACACACACAGTTTTCAACGGACCTCATTTTCAAATATCTCGGTTAATATTCAAGATAGATGTATATAACAATATTTATAGTACATTTAATTTACAATAAGATTGGTGCTATACAATAGTTCAATCCGATCTATAGTAACGCCGATATTTCGAAAATCCTCCCCTCTAAACCCCCCCCTCTCCCTTGCTCGATTTCAACCATGAAAATCGCGTCATGAGTACGACCTCAATAGCTGATTTCCCTTAAGGGAAATCTGCTAAAATGTTTATGTCCAACCCTGAGATTTGAAGTGGCACCTCTCCCATTGTAATCCAGTACATTAACCACTATATGACAGCTTAGACAGGCTAAAATGACTACAGATATTACAGTCAGTTGGAATGCCTTGCAACAGGCTGAAGAAGTCGACTCTGGCAGCTAGTTTTTGTATGGCCATAACAGAAGTTGGTGTCCCTGACAGCTTTGAAGTTGTAACTGTCATAAAATGAAGTGGTCCCACTGTTATGTGCGTATACTGTTTGTCCCTGAAAGTGTCAATCCTAAAACTGTGGTCAAACCCTAGAGGTACAGTATGCCAAACACTCACAGAGCATATGATATATGCTGACATCACTGCTAGAAATAAAGCAGCATTGGCAGGTGCTCTGGAGACTTGCAATACATGGTGGAAGATCCTGGGTTGATTAGGGGTGGTTTAATTTTGGAAAAGATTATGTTTATGACAATCTCAAAGTGGATGGGGAGACTGATAGTCCTGCCTAACTGGGAAAGTTTGCTCTACTACTATTCGTTAGATATTTGATATGTGGGATTGGATATAGAAAAAAATGCGAAGACTGAAGGCACTGATGTAGTGAAACCGGTAGTTTAAGATTTAATGCAGACCAGTAGTTAAAAATAAAGATTTAATGCAGAAAGACTCTTCCTGCAGAAAGGATCTTTCTTATCCTAAACTGCTGGATGCTATGATTATTGGAAGCCACTGAAGCGGCCTGGTTCAAGCCACTATAGTGGCTTTGCGCAATTAAAGGGTTAAGAAAAACATATTGTCTCGAATATCAATAAAAAAATCATTTATATCATAATCATTGGAGTCATAATGAAGCAATGCTTGAAGATAGCAATTCATGGTATCTGCCTGCAGAGGATATCGACATAGTTTCTTTTTCTTTAATTTAAGAATTTCCTAGAACTCATTAAATTTGGAAGACTTACTTTACTTTAAATAGCTAATAATGTTCCTTATTGTAAATGGAAAAAATCTTCATGTTTGAATAACCAAACTCGCAAGTTTTTGATATAATCTTCATTCTAAGACTTAGTAAATGTTACTTTAGCACAAAACCACCAGAACTAGTTAGCTCAGGAAAAAATCAAATGTTGAAATTCCAAAAGAGGTAAGTAAAATTACAAGTCCAATCATAGGCACAGAGAAAAGGAAGACTAACCATACTGGATACAAATAACCTAAATAATAATTTCATTATAATTTAATTTGGAAGCAAGATTATGGCAAAAAGATCAAAGAAAGTTATTTTTCCACATCATCAAACTGCCTTGTACAATTAAATGAGCAGAAAAATTACATTTCATTTAACTAGATTTCATTTATTAAAAAGTTGATCAAATAAATTAAAGTTCAAAGTATTCAAAAGGATAAAGGAATTTATAAGTGAAAATAAAAGAACTTTGCGGTTAAATAATTTATTTTATTTTTTTTTAATGTAAAATATATCACATAGTATTCATTAAACTAAGAAAATAAAAACAACTGATTCATATTAAATGAATTCTATAACACATAAATTATTCAAAAAAATTCCATTTAAATAAAAAGAGAGAAAAATGATTACCAAATATTTTAATAAAAAAAAAAGTTATCACTACAATACATTCTATATTTTTTTTACATTTCTTGTATTGTAACTAACTATCTTTTTTGTGCTTACTCTTCTTAAACATATGTACATCATTTTTACATCAACATGAAATAGTAATTAATACAATACCACTATCTCTAATTTAAAAATATCACTAATTTAAAGATACATCTCTTAAACAAGTAAAAAAATTTAATAAAATATAAATATATACATATTTATCGCTGCTGAGGATCATTCGAATCAGAATAGGAAGGAGTAGGAGAGTAAGTAGCAGAGGTTGGGGAGTAATGGGAGCCACCAGTTGGAGAATAGGTAGTGGATGAGGTCGGAGAGTACTGTGAACCGGTTGGTGTGTACGTTGGTGAGGTAGGTGAATATTTGGTAGAATAATGGGGGCTTCCTGATTGGGGCGAGTAAGCGGGGGATGTTGGGGAATATGTCGGTGAAGTTGGTGAATAATGCTGCGAAGTTGAAGAGTAAGATGGAGAGGATGGCGAATAAGAGGGAGAAGTTGGAGAATATGTGGGGGAAGTGGGTGTGGGGGATGTGGGTGTGTACCTCGGCGAGCCAGTATTGTACTGAGGGGAGCAATAACTCGGACTTGTGGGAGAGTATGAGCTGGTAGGTGAATACTTTGGAGATGTTGGTGAATAAGATGACGAAGGGGAAGTAGGCGAATAGTGAGGAGATGTAGGTGAATATGAAGGGGAAGTGGGAGAATAGGTCGGAGAAGCTGGCTGGCTCGGTGAGCTTGGTGAATAAGAAGGCGAAGTTGGCGAATAAGAAGGAGAAGTTGGCGAGTAAGAAGGGGATGTAGGCGAATAAGATGGCGAAGTAGGAGAATACGAAGGAGAAGTAGGAGAGTATGAAGGCGATGTGGGAGAGTATGAAGGTGAAGTTGGAGAATAAGAAGGTGAAGTAGGAGAGTACGAAGGCGAAGTAGGCGAGTATGAAGGTGAAGTCGGAGAGTAGGAAGGCGAAGTTGGCGAATAAGAAGGAGAAGTCGGCGAATAGGATGGCGAAGTTGGAGAATAGGACGGAGACGTAGGAAGATACTGCGGAGTTGTAGGTGAGTAAGATGGTGGTGACGTCGGACCGTATACTGGAGATGTAGGTGTAGCAGATGGAGAGCTCGGTCCAAATATCGCTGGAGAATAGAGTGGAGACATTCCACCACCAGGAGAAGAAATATAAGATGATGGTGATGAGCTGCCATGGGCAGGGCTCCACGATGGAGAAAAGCTAGGCTCACTACTTGTCGAAGGTGAAAACATTGGTTGGTCATGGCTCCATGCTGATGAACCTAAAAGTAAAAAGTAATTGTATTAGACTTTAAAATCAAACTCAATTTTTTTTTTATTATTATTTGGTTTGTGCCCCATATTGATGGTGATTGGCAAGATCTCAATTAAGATTAGTATTTAGAATAATATATTTATTCCTTCATGTACACCTTGGTTGTACTTTAATTATATATTATGGAAAATATTCCTTAAATATTTGAGTGTTTCTCATATCCGTGCATTGTCTAAATGAATGAACAAAAGTTATCCCTTTTAAATCTTTTTAAGTATGTTGTAGACCTATTCTATTTTATACTATATGTATTTGCAAATGTTTATATCTGTCATATCGTAGGGTATGTGAAGGTTTTTTCATTGGATGCAGCCTATCAGTTTGGTTTATCGTTAGTTGCTTGTTGGAGTATTTGCATATAGGGTTATTAGTTCTTGTCATTGTGTCTATGTGTCACCAGGTATGTGTGACCGATCCTGAGTCTGCAAGAACTTCCTCCCGTCTAGTACTCCTACGGCTCGATGGCCACTCCTTAATAGTACTTTTGATACTACGGAGGTGGTTCAAACTTAATTTAATTTAGTACTAAACTATATATATTGTTCATCGCCATAGATTAACTTCATAGCATTTTATCTGGCAATACAAATAACGCAAATTTACTGCCCTACTGGATTTTGTGACTTCTAATTTCTCAAAAGATTTTAGATGCTTAAATCTTGCGCATATTAATCTACCAATTTGTCTCATATATTCCATATGTACATGAGATGTATAACCCATGAGGGCATCACTGTAAATTCTTGTTAATCTTTTACAATTGGCAGCCCATTTTCCAGTCAGTAATAGAGATGGTTTTTACATAATTCTTGAGAATGCTATTTTTTATGTCCTTTTACATAAGCGATATTACCAACTAAGGTATTGTATTAATTTCTTAAGAACCATCTTCTACTTCTTCATTCTTTAAAGTGTTTGTCATATTAACTTTATAGTAAATCAGTTCATATGTGTAGCCATTCATTAAGTCTTCTTCACTTTCCATCCAATTTTGTAGGCTTTGATACCGTTTTTAAAATTTTAAAAATCTGGAACTACTCACCTTATCACCATTAAAGAACATAAAAAAGACGAAACATTATGTTTAGCTAAATTCTTATTTAACAATCTAATATGTTTTTATATAAGGTAATGAAACTTCACTAAAGTATTAAGAAGAATGTGAAGAATAAAGCAAAATACTGTTCATAAACCACATTGGTGATTGTTTCATAAAATGTTCAGTGTGTGAAGTAATAACGGATCATACCTCCACCAGGAGACCAAGATGACGCAGATGCTGGAGTTGCACCAGAGGACCAAGGAGTTCTGGACGGTGATGTCTGAGGTGTTGATCCACCACCAAAATAAGCTCCATCGGCTCCACCAGTCATGGAAATTTCTATACCTTCCTTGCACTTTTCAGCATCCAACAGAAGATCGAAACAACCTGAAGAACAGGATTTATAGTAATTAGTGAGAACAATGAAATTGAAAGAATCTTTATATTTAAAGCTCAAAGCAACATGATTCCATCCAAAACTAAAATCTCCTCAATAGTGAAGTCCAAATTCCTTTCAAAATAAGTTTTCTGACCAAGATGGCTATTCCAATGCCCTCCGGATACTTAATACATTTATACCTGCTGTACAACAATTCTGCAACTGTGTTGCTCTAAACAATTCTTTACATCTAACTATGAGGAAATTGATAGATCTCCTAATAGCAGAATGCTCATCATCAAACCTGAGTAGATACAAGCACAAAATCAAAATTAATCATTATCTTTGCTGCCATTGATATCACAGAAACTAAATAATATAATGTTATAACAATGACCTCACAATACTTAAGTTCATATCAAAGGAGCAATATCAATATTTAAAAATAATTTACATAATAATAACTGTTTTAACTAATGAAGGGGCAGGTTTTATGAAAGTCATATGAACAATCTTTGTTTATGAACAAATACTTCCCGTGATTGAAAACAAAATCATTAAAAACTTTTTTTCAAATTAATGAATACTTCTCCAATATTTTTTAACTGTACTTTTGTAGCTGCCCATTTATATTCTTTGTAAGCATTGTATCTCTCCACTGCGATATCTATTAGAATTGTTCCCCATATTAAATTTCATCCAAAATATAAACTTGGGAAGGGAATAACTGTTCTTTCTTTCGTTTTTTATCTGGTATTTAACTTTAAATTAGGGTGGTAACCGCAACAGATTCTATCGACATAGTTACACACAGCAGCAAATTATTGTAAAAGGAGTGTTAATTTATTAAATAAAAAAATAGTTTTAAATTATTTAAAATAAAACATTTACCAGTGCCCATTCGAGGAAGCTGGCCCATGATTATGTTCTCTGACACACCTCTCATTGGATCGACCTCAGCATGAGATGCAGCATCCATCAATACGTCGACAGTTTCTTCAAAAGAACATCTACAAAAGAAAAATGTGCTCAATTTCTTTACTAAACTTTTAATAAGTAAAAATTTGAAAATGCTATCTTACTCACTGATTCATCATAATACAGGCTCTATGGCATAACAAATCACTAAAAACACACAAAAACAAAATACTCCGCTTAACTAAAAGCTTACAACTCGTTTAGCTTAACTACAATTGAGCTGAATACTTCAAAAAGCGCTGTTGTTAATTAATTTTGAGTTCAATTATTGTATTGGTATTTCTGCTGGTGGTGAGGGCGACAAATCAGGTTTATCAAGAGAACAAACTTTGTAGCTACGCTAATTAATAAACGCTTTCAGCAATTTACATTGTCATATTCAGAGTTAAAAACAACCAAAGATACAATAAATAAAGATTTTTGTCTAAAAGTTAAAAATATTCACCAAGTCATGTATAAAAACAATTAATTAAAGTAATGAATCTTTAAACAATAAATTTTTTGTTATTTAAAATAGAATAAATGGCAATTACCATTTTTATCATACGATTAAAAGAGATTAACATCTACCTAGGCAGTGCCTATGCTCTCAAGTTAAATTTGAATATCTTTAAATTGTATGATAAAAATATAAATTGTAATTTATTCATTTTTAAAAAAAAAAATATTTTAATGTTAAATATATCACAAAAAATTAATTGTTAGGGTTCTGTAAATTTATGAATAGTTTTTATGCATGATTAGTGATGAACCTTTATAATTTTAACTTTAGGACCAAAATCCTTATTTACTGCTGTTTTTTAGCAGACTTCCCTTAAGGGAAATCAGCTATTGAGGTCATCCTAAAGACGTGATTTTCAAAAAATTTCCTGAAATGTCCATCAATGATGGAAATAAGATCCATTACAAATTATATATATACATTTGTCTGTTAATGCTCCACCAGTTGCAATTCTTGCTTAACTGTTATCAAACTCAATATTTAAACGTTTTATATAAAACTAAAGATTAGAACAAGTTCGTTAAGGTCTGGAATCTGACCAATGGAAGGGGGAGTTTAGATGGGTGGGAATTTTGAAAATTATTAATATCTCCGTTATTATTAATTATTGATCAAAAAATTGTATAGAACCAATCTCATTGCAAATGTGATGTTCTACAAATGTTGTTATGTGTTTTTTCACTATCTTGATTATTAACAGAGATATTTACACATTTTAGTTTTCGACCTTCAGTAAACCACCACTTCTACTCATGTCATATTAACAATAAGCTGTAATATCCTGAGAAACATTATTTGAAGCCTAAATACCAATTATTGTTCTCATTGAACTTTTACGTTTTGAGATAAATGCAAATACGTTACGTGACGCACGTCGGAAATATACTTAGTTAAATGCCCCTGCATAAGACTTGTTTGTAGCTCTGAAGATGGCAATGTAAAATGCTGAACGCGTTACGCACTTATCAATGTATTGCGAAGAGCCACAAAGTTTTGTTCCTGATATGCTCAATTATTGTAGTCTGATTCGGACTTTCAATTAAGATACCCTCAGAAAGGAAGCAAAATGTTAGTAGAAAACGCCATGCCATGATCATAAACTCAAGACCTCAGTAATAAGAAAAGAATAAATCACATATTTCAGGCAATATAATAATAATAAAAATCCAAAATAGGCAAAATAATAATAATAATAAAAAGCCATGCAAGAGACAACAAAATAAACATTTGAATAAAAATATTTTTTAAAAAACCAACCTCATTAGAGCCCCAGTGTCCTGCCTATTAATACCGTGACGGGTGATAGCCATAAGATGGCCCTTGGCAGTCATAACGTCACAAAGCAAAGCCAAATGTCGGTAGTTTACGTAAAGACCGTAGAACTGCAAGACGTTGTTCATTTCTTTCTCCACTGATTTTCGGACAGCCTCTATTCCCAAAACCTGAAATAAAACATAAAGACAATTAATTGAAAGTATTCATATCTATGGCGCCTGATAAGTAATTTACTAATATCAAAAAAGGATTTAATCAGTTGAAAATTGTATAGGAATGTCAAGTTTACCAATCATTCTTCCTACACCTCCTTAAAAATGAAGTTTAAATTGTATCAACAAAATATGACAAGCTACTTTCAAAAAATATTATTCACAGGCAACATTTTTACCCTAATCCTTTTTCTCAATACATGGTAAACCCATAATTCAGTGTTCACCATCACTCACTCAAACACATAATACCAATAAGCCACTTTTTAAAAAATAAGTTTAAAAAAATATATATTAATTGACTTACAGAGAAAATTTCACAAATATCGTTGGAAAAGGTTCTCACTGGATCGACATCTCTTTCACTAAGAACTTTCATTAAAGAGGTTCCGTCAGTTTCAAGAAGCCAATCTGCTATAGCTTTAAATTCACCAGTTTCAGTCATGATTATTCTCTTCTTAGCGTCAGTTTGAGGCAGATGCATGTATACTTTGCTAATAGCTTCAATACCCTAAAAAAAAGAAAAAAAAGGATTTAGCTATGACACCATTATTACGGGGTGTGGCTAACGAGACTGACGCTGCTACAGAAGAAGTGCGCATGCGTCAAACGCCAGCAACTAACAGCTGTTATCGTGAAGCTTCCTCTTTCGAATATAGTGCCTCTCGCTGTACAATCAGTACAGCCGTAGCCTTCGTTTGCATTAGAGTTGTTTTTTTGTTTCGCCGGAAAAATGTTAAGTGTAACAGTAGAGGAACGAATTGTTGTGAAATATTAATATTTAAATTAAAGTAAATATAATATTACATAATAATTTTAACATGCAAAAAGTGTGTGCCAAAATGGTGCCTAAAATTCTCACATTTGAACAACTGGAAGCTCGCAAAAATGTTTGTACTGACACTTTGAATGCCATTGAAAATGACCCAAACTTACTGGAAAGGATAATAACATGTGACGAATCATGGTTTTTTATGTATGATCCTGAAACAAAGCGCCAATCCATGCACTGGAAGAGCCCATCTTCACCGAGAGACAAAAAAGCTCGAATGAGCAAATCAAAATTCAAAGTAATGTTGATTGTTTTTTTTTTCGATATTCATGGGATTGTGAACCTTCACTGGGTTCCTGTAGGTCAAACGATTAATCAACATTACTACCTTCACGTTCTAGCTGAACTCCGCGAAAGAATAAGGAAAAAACGACCTGAATTGTGGAAGGACAAGTCATGGGTTCTCCACCAAGACAATGCGCCGGCTCATTCCGCATTGTCTGTTAAGAGGTTTCTAGCCAAATTCAGCATCCCAGTGTTAGACCATCCGCCTTATTCGCCGGATCTTGTGCCGTGCGACTTCTATCTGTTTCCTAAGGTGAAATCTGCATTAAAAGGAACAAGATTTGAGTCTGTTGAAGCTGTGAAAGAGAAAGCGGCACGCGTCCTGAAGGAGCTGACAGAAAAAGACTTCCAGCACTGTTTCGAACAATGGAAGGTTCGCATAGAGCGTTGTAGGGATAAAGGAGGGGTGTATATTGAAGGTGATAATAAGTAAAAATGTATGAAATAAAAATAAAATGTTTTACAGCGTCAGTCTCGTTATTTAATAGCCACACCCCGTATATAGAATCATTAAGATATAAGTTGTTATTTTAATTAAGTTCTAAGAAGTTGAAGCCTCAGAAAAAGACTGAGTAGATTGAGAAATACAAAGGGACTTCTTTTTAATAGATTGCTTTGAGTTCCAAGGGATCAAACTCTAGAAGCTTTGGGCAAAGTAGTAAAAATAGTCAATACAGTTAAGTTGAATAGTGAAAATTTAGTTTTCACAAACTATTGTGGACCTCCTAGTAAGAATCAATGAGGCGCAAATCGTCAGACAAAATTTAGCAAACCATCATTTTTATTATGAGGCTCTTTTCTATCATTGTCACTATAAATGCTTGTGAATGATAGTAATCCAAAAAATCTTTGGTTTCAGATTTCAACCGATTTCCTTCTACCCATTTTGACGTATGTACATATAACTCCAAAACAACTAGCCTTGCAATGTTGAAATTCCTTTGAATCAAAATCGACTATGGTGGGAGAGAGGTTTGGGGAGGGGGGAGGGAAGAAATCAAAAATTGAAATTTCTTCATATCTATTTCAGATCCAGAACATTTACAATCATTTACAGTTAATCAGGTTCAATTATGTTCTAAGACATTTTTTCCAATGAATTGGAGATGTCGAGTATTACTATCAAATGTTATAATTTAAAATGAAGTACATCAAAACACTATGTTTAATCAATATAATATGATTTCAAGGAAACTGAGGAGCTCACACCGGATTTTTAATACTATAAGTAGGTTGTGTGAACTCACAGTTAAACACAAAACCATTAAAAATAAATGAATTTCAAAAGCTTACCTGAAGTGTCATGTCAGAGAGCATGTTGGCTTCTATACACCTGAGGAACATGTCGTCTTCCATTTTGTCAACCGATTCCTCTTCCTCGCCAGATTTACCATCATCGCTATTCATGATCCTAATACGCAAGACTAATTTCTCAGCATTGTCATCATTGAAAATACAATTTAAGTCATCACCAAAGCCTGCATTTATTTTTTCAGAGATTTGCTCCATTGTCAATTTTTTATCTGAAATAAGTAATCAGGTAAAACCAGTGTTAATATGTCATCAATTTTTATTTAGTATTTATTAATTACAGTTCTAATACATTTACTAATGTTCTTTAATCAGGGAGGGGTAAAACAGATAATTCTGTTGTAATCTGAAAACCGAATTGTTTGGCGAATACATTACTTCCTTTACTTTGTGCAGTATAAAGAAGTAAAAAAAAATAATGCTTTACTGAACTGCATTAAATAATCCATGATGAATTCACTGCAGAAGGTCAAACCGTTAGAAATCAATTACACAGAAATCTGAGATGATATTATGAATCCAATTAATAAACAGAAATTAGGGTTTGTTTCATATTTGAAGATAAAATGATTTATTAAAATTCAAACAACTTATATGCTAAACCACATCATTCTATTACACAAAATGAAATATTTCAGCTGATTGAGGCTGAAATTCAGTTTCTCCCTCGCCCTCCTTACAATCCGAATTTAGCTCCATTGAAATTAACAACTATTACAATAAATGGCTCATTATCTTCCAAGAAAAAAGTTAAATTTTCTATAAAAGGATCAAAATGGTGATGCAAAATTCTCCTGATAAAAAACCAAAACAGTGCAATCATGAAGAAATCCTAACAGCAAATCTCGGGAAGGCAACAATGACTATATACCTATATAGTAAAGAAAAAAAAAATATATATATATATATATAATGTCATTTCTTTATCCGATTATTAGTATATGGCAATTACAAGCCTTATATTGCAAAAGTAAAGAATATATTTAATTACCAGTCATCCTTTTTCTGTCCAATTCAATTCTTAGTAACCATGGTGAAATTCTAGTTGGATCAAAGTCCGGCATTTCATAGTAAACGTTAACAAATTCTTGATCTTCAGGGATTACAGTGTTCTGTGGGTCTGGATCATAATAAATAGCAGTGTTTGCAGTCACCTATAAAAGTAATATATGTAAAGAAAGAAATAATTTCAGAAGAAAAAGTTATTACTTTCAGTTGTAAGTTACTATATAAGTCCTACCAAGATTGCCAGAAAAAAACATAAAATTTGTTTTTGTAGAAATCTATGTGCAAGACTTTTGAACTCTTATTATCATACTATTATTCTGTTAGATAAAATGATTAAAAGAAATAATACATAGAAGTAATCTTAGATTTTAAATATATTAAAAATGTTTTGAAATAAGAGCTCGAAGTTACCTTTCTTAGAGTAGTGTGTTCTAAACGACAGAGTACATTTTTAGCCTTCTCAGCATCCCTAGCGGCTGCCCCAGTCAAGAAAACAGTCAGGGAAGGAGCTTTTGGTTTCTTACTGATGTTAATAATTTCCTGTAATCATAGAATATGGTTGTTTTACTACATAAACATATATATATATATATATATATATATATATATATATATATATATATATATATATATATACACACACATAATTTTTTAGATTCTAAAAGATTCTTTCTAAAAAGATAATTTCCATTTTAAATGTCTCATTAACCCTCAGACTTAACTGAATTTTACAAAGCATTACTCCTTTGGCATCAGTTAAAAATTGTTAACCTATCCACTATACAGTAGAACTTTATTTTTACCTGGTAATCTAACAAGGACTCCACAAATATGGAAAAGTAACTCAGAAAAAGATACTTAAGTTTGTCCAAAATTTTGCGTAATTTATTTTGAATTAAGTTTACACAAATCTTAATAACTATATCCGAGATTAAAAATTTCTCCTTTTATCAGATTGTTTCCTTTGTATAGTAATTCATTTTTTACTCTGCTACATTCATTTCTTTATTCCTACAATTATTTTGTTGTCTTTAAATTATCTGGCAACTATTTTATAATTATTCATGGGAGAAAATGAGTTTTTATTTAATACAAAAAAAAATTAGCCATAGTCTTACCTTCAGCCTAGGCACACCAAGGGTTACGTTCTTTGAAGACACACCAGCAAAATGGAAAGTATTCAATGTCATCTGAGTGGCAGGTTCACCAAGACTCTGAGCAGCAAGAGCACCTACCATTTCTCCAGGTTGAGCCTGTTGTAATAAAATAAATAATGATTAACAATTAAATAATTGTCAATAAGCTAAACCCAATTGATCACTTGATTAATTAGCCCCTCACTGCATAGCCCAGGTAATTAAGGCAGGACAAGATAACTTAAATGAAGAAATAAATATCTGATTATACACAACTGTAAACCTTCTGTTAATGATTTTCATGAAGTACATATTAATTTGCTAATCAATTTAAATTATTTTTTTTTTTAGCGTCTACTTTTTGCAACTACTGCTATTGCCCAGATGGAAATCGAACTCACTACTCAAGATTTAAAATGTGAGATTAAGCCCTTCACTTTAACTCACATGGCTAACCTGAGCCCCGTTACTAATCAATAATCCTCTCAAAAATGTAATCAAATTTTTATAATCAACAATAGAAAATTTCCTAATTAATATAGAAGAAAATAAATGGTTAATATTTCTTAAAACAAACCTGAGCTTGCTTAAATCTTGTTTCAATTTCACCAACAAGCCACTCAAAAGCAGCTGAGGAAAGGCGGAATTTTTCTGAAACAAGCTTTGTACAAAGTGTACTCCTAACCAAGCATTGAAATAGAAGAGTAGCGTTCTCATTGGCTTGTTTACTAAGATGGTCATCACCGGCCACAATAATACATTTTTCAAGGAGCTCTCGTACACCTGAAATCATAAAAAACCCAAAATGATAAAAGTGAAACAAAGAAAACATTTTGAAGTAAAAGCATTTTATATAACGAAATTCACCTTGAATTACTTTAATAGGGCTCAGATCTGTAGGTGAACGCATATTAATCTTAAATGTTTTCTGTGCATTCCATATCATTCTCTTTAAGTTACAAGGAAGCACCACTTTGCTTTCACCAGACGGGAAAATTTGTCTCAGAGCTTCTCTGTCCCTATTTAACTGTTCCCATTCTTGCTCGAGAGCAGATATTACTTCACCAGAACCAAGCAATTCCCGTAGAACATCTTCAGTAAATATCTTACGGAGATGTCTGAAAGATAAAGTAAATGCTTTATAGATGAACATTTTAATGAATCTATCTAATAAATTAACACTAATATCATTTTCAATATTAGTAATTTAAGAGTTTTTAAATTAGACACTTTACAACTTAATAAGATGAAGATGGAGATAAGTAAGTCAACAATTGCTCATAACTTACCTTTCATTCGAAGCATCAAATTTAAACATATTTTCAAATTTTTTGTTTGACAAATCAACAGTTTGAATTTTTTGAAATTCTACGGCTTCTCCACATAGCCCGTCTTCACCATATCTGAAACAACAATTGAAGGTTTAATTTAAAATAAAGAAGTACAAAAGAAGAATTTCGTGCATCAAGGAATACAGTTAAAAAACTTTTATTTGGAGGGATAAATGAGAAATGTTTATAATATATTTTTGCACTATTGTTCTCAAAATTAAGTCTAATATTGATAGTGTTACAAATACTTTTAAAATTGGTTCAATATTTACAAATTATACAAGACAATTTCACAAGATAGGAAATAAATATTTGACTATATGGCAGGTCCAAATAACCTAAAAATGGTGGACCTAACAAAGGTTTAAATAAAAATGTCATGCTTTATTTTGGGTCAGAAGTTATTCAGATTTAACAGAAAATTCTTAGGTAAAAGATAAAGATGGGACTCAGCAGATCCTAATCGTCACTTATAATACAGCAAAAACGTTTTTGGGTCCTTTTAGAGTTAAAAAATATTGATTTATGTACTGAGTTAATTTCATCTAATAAGTATTTTGAATGTTTTCAAGCCAACATTAAAATAAAACTATTAATATAAATTATAAATTATTTCAAAGAACGTACCTCAAATATTTTCAATCTAGAATAATTCTAATAGATTATACATTTTCAAATAATAAATAAACTTAATTCACTTTTACATATAGTACATAACGTAAAATTATGAAAATAAACAAATACCTCAACTGAATGAGCTGGCCAACAGAATTTCTCACTGTTCCATCATAATGTACCATTACACTCTCCATAGCCTTTATCAGACGACGCTGGATATAACCTAGAATATAAGAGAGCAAACTTTAAAGCATTAATATTCAGTTAGAATATTTTAAAACAACTGTATAGTGAAAAAATAATATAAAACACACATTCAAAAATATTGTTAACTCATTTTTAAGGAATAAAACATAAATATTAGTAAGAGGACACTAAAAATTTGATAAATAAGTAGATCCTTCAACAAAGATTCTCCTCAAAAGTAAAAAAAAAACATTGTTACTAGGGAGCAAACCCGAGTTGATGATGTGGACAATAAGACCAAGCTTATATGGTACATTGGTATGGTCAACAGCCACTCAGAAGATATACAATGGCAAATATCCAAAGACTAGACATTATTGGTATAAAAAAGGCTTTTAGAACAACAACTAATCTTGCTCTTGATATACCGAGTACATTATGCCCACTGGGTATGTGTATTAAGGGGAGGAGATGCAGGCATGGAGAAGAGTTCAAGAATGAGGACAGTGATTATCATTCACAGTATACACAAATACACTTATTAAAGTTGGTGACGAAAGAAATTGAAATTATGGATTAAGTGGGACAAAGAGTGAAGAAAATAGCACTCCAAGAGATGTTACAAATGAACTGTTGTTTGACTGTTCTCAAAAAAAAATTTAAAGTAAAAATGAACAAACCTGTTTCTGCAGTTTTGACAGCTGTATCAATAAGACCTTCTCGACCTCCCATAGCGTGAAAGAAGAACTCTGAAGGGGTAAGGCCGGCAAGGTATGAGTTTTCTACGAATCCTCTGGATTCTGGACCGTAATCATCCTTTATGAAATGGGGTAAAGTTCTTTTTCTAAACCCAAAAGGGATTCGTTTACCTTCAACGTTTTGCTGACCCACACAAGCAATAACCTGAAGAAATATTATGATTATTTTTTCCCCATTCAAATGATAAAGAAATATAGACAGTAAATAAATGTTCTTATTTAAAGGAATGCTTAAAATACCTGGGAAATATTAATATTTGATCCTTTTGACCCTGAAACCACCATAGCCTTTAAGTTGTTATATTCTGTCAATGATTTCTTAGCAGAACCACCAGTTTTGTCTCGAGCATCGTTTAGGATTCTGTTTACCTACAAATAGAAACAGATTTTATACTAAATACTAAAAATATATATAATGTTAAAGTATATTAAATATAGAACCAATTTATATTCTAAAGGGATAATTTCATAACTTTCCACATTAATTCACTCATTGATTTAAAGTCCAACACAAACATTGGAAATAAAAATTATTTTTAACTTGAAACTAGCACCTTTTCAATGGGATAAAGGTTACTAATATCTCAGAAATAAATTATTTCTCCGTGGGAATACAAGAAATAACCTATATTTAATATATTAATTAAACTCTGTAATAGACACAGCTCATGAAGGGCTAGGTCCAATTATTCATGCCATTGGAAGAAGGAAAAATGGCCACCATATCTCTCTTTCCTGATAAAGTTTGACAATTATTTATATTTGCCTTCATTAAAAAGAATCCATGATTGGTAATAATTGCGACTTTTAAGTTTTTTATTTCTTTAAAATGAGAAGAAAGTTTTTATTTCACTAGGATTTGAACCTCGGCCCTCCAAATTTTAGGCAGAGACCATTCCAATTGAACCCTCAAGTCATAAACCTTCCAACTCAACATGTCTAATAACTCAAATTCAATTCAAAAGTTTTTTCAATGGTAACTTCTTCCATATATAACTCAATAAAAACCATTAATAGAAATATAATTTACCTGATTTTCGAAAGTCTGCCTAAGTGTATTACCAGGAGTAGGCTCAAGGTCCATATTGTGAGCTTTCTGAATGACCTCTATGACATCTTGTTTGGCTTTCTTAATTGCTTTCTGAATTTCGAGATAGGTCTGAGGATCAGCAATAGTATCTCCAATACCGATAGAGTGACCTGAAAAATTAAGTAGTTTCCTTATTATTCATTGTTTAACATTCATTATAAATATTTTGCAATGTAATTTGAAATTAGATTAGTTAGTATACAAAAAAAATTACTAAAGTTATTTAAAAACATTCAAAAAAGCCCAAGAAATTCTAAAGATGTGCCTATTCAGGAAAACTACCATTTCAACTGTTGTAATCATCCACACAAAAGGAGCAGAACAAACACATAACAGAAAAAAAAAAAGTCCGTCACGCAGGGGCTGCGTAAACTAAGGACATTTCCCATGTGAAGTTTTACAATAGAGAAATCTGCCTAATAACAACTGTAGTAGTAAGAAACCTCTAAACCTAAAACATTATTTAAGGCGTAATAACCCAGTAGTTTTTTGCCCAAAAAAACAGTTAACCTAACCTAACCTCTAAACCTATTCAAGATGGACGAATAGTTATGGAAACGGCCGCCAGAGCTCTCGGCAGGAAGTCCGAACATAGCCAACTCCTGGCGACCACACGCAGAATACAAATGCAAATATTCAAGATACAGAATAAATGTATAGAACAATATTTATAGTAAATGTAATTTCCAATATTTATTCTATATAATTTTTCGATCTGACGCATAATAACGGAGATATTTTGAATTTTCAAACCCCCCCTCCCACTTGTCCGATTTCAGCCATTAACAAACTTGATCTTCCTTTTTACATAAAACAATTAAATTCCGAGTTTGGTAACGATCAAACAAAAATTGCGACCACTAGAGTGTTAAAGACAAATATATATATATATATATATAATCTTGAACGGACCACATTTTCGTCATCTCCTAGGTAGGATCGATGGACATTTGAAGAAATTTTTCGAAACTCGCATCATGAGTACGACCTCAATAGCTGATTTCCCTTAAGAGAAATCTGCTAAAACAAGGGAAGGATGAAAGTTGTTTTATTAGCCTGACAATCTGGAGCATGATGGAAATTGGGTCTATACGTTACATCTTTCCAGTATGATTACATATAAAAATTTTCGTTGGATATCTTGCTCTTAGATTACTTTTATATTTGCAATGATAATCAAATATTTAATTGTAAGTTGTTTGAAAGTATGGCTGTTCAAAATATATGGAAATTGAAAGTTTCATATATTTTTGTTAAAACCTTTTCAACGTTACGTCTTCAAGTAAATTGTCGTATCTAATTTGATAAATGGTTATTATTACAAAACATCGTAATACCTATGTTAAAGACCTAAAATCGTTTTATTTTTATGAAATATAAAATAGTTATAATTACTCGGTACAATTTATACCTTCAAGGAGAAGCCAGTTGTTGACGACGGTCTGAATATTACCATAGAAATAACCACACTGCTCATGTCCAAGTTCCAGGAAACAAATGTGAAGCAAGGAGCCAGCTGATGTACCCAGTGTTTTTTTACATAAAATTCCCATAACAAGTTTTCCTGCTTCCACCATTACCTAGAGAAGAAAGGAAATTATTTTTCCTTATTCTTAACAATAAATTGTAATTAATATTTAACTTAAAGGAATGCATTATAAATAAAACACATAGCAATTAATATATAATTATTTTTAACTGATTAGTAACTTATTTACGAAACCAATGTGCATGATATAAAAAACCACAGTGTGATAAGTCATGAGATAATGTTTACTAAATATCAATTAAGTCAATACGTCTAATTATTTCAAAGGAAAGTTTACTTCATTTCGACGTTTCACTAAAAAACTCGATCCAAAAATGAAGTAGTCAGACTTCACAACTAATGTCATCAAGTATGCCCCTCTCCCTCTAAATGAAGGCTGCCAACTAAACTATACAGGTTGTGACTTTACATAAATTTTAATTCAAGGAAATTAAATTTAAAAAAAAATCTGTACATACATTTTAAAAAAATAAGATTAGAAAATCCTCTAAGAGTATGAAGACTTATAATGAATTAGGTACATTAAAGTGCTCCATTTATGAATACAGAGATCGTACAATTAGTTTAATTTTAAGGAAAGCAAAATTTGACGTTGAGTCAATGATACTAACATGAATTCCTATAAAATATATTAAATTGACAGTTTTGTTAACTCGTTTTTTTTTTAAATATTTCTTAAATTGATTCACAGAATAAGATGCATTTTTAGGAATTATTTCATTATATATTTATAAGAAAAATATCATGTAAGCTAAAATAAAATAAAAAATTAATAAGAGTTATACCTTTGTATCACCAGGAGATATCCACTTATATGGACCATTATCTTCATCATCTGGATGAGTTGAGTGAGTACGAATCATGTTAACTTCTCCAGGAATAATCAAGGAGAATACTTGCTTACCTGAAAGAAGTGGCACAAAGTTTCATTAGTATATTTCAGATCTATTGGTTCTTTTATTTAAAACAAAAAATCAAGGAATAACCAGAGGATTGTTTAGATTGAAAAAATTTAAGTCTGACCAATCAATTTTTTTTTTAATTTGTAGACTTTTATGGATAAGGAGGGAACCTCCTAGAAGAGGTTAGTCTATTGGCTTCAGGATTGAAAAACACTAAATATCAGAGGGGCACAGATTAATGTACCCTAATAGCAAAATATGGTCGCTCTTATTAACATGCATATTTGATTGGGGGTAATAAAAAAGAAAACATTTTGGGATTCTGTACACACTGTTTTTGGGTTCGTAAAGAAAGTTGAAGGAAACGTGATGAAGATGAAAACATATGAAAAAGTTCAACCAACAAACCAATATAGAGAATCATAAGTCTTCCACTTTTGATTATAAGCCATTCATGTCAATCTTTCACGACTTTAGAGGAAATACTAATATCAGTTAAAATTTAATAAACCTTGTCTGTTACTATGACATTTGAAATTCCTATCTTTATGATATAAGTATTAAATTGACATAGCATAAAAATACTTAAATAAAAGCTATACCTGTCCATAAAGGTTTAGGTTTGAGAATTGCAGGTATAGGCATCCTTCCATTCCAGCCTGGCAAGTGCATAAGAATATTCATCATTTGCTCCTAAAAATTAAAAAAAAAATTATTCTTATAGATATTTTAAAAGTGATGAATGAAATTAATATTTTAAAAAAATACATAGTAATATATACAGCTAGCAATAAAAATAGAAACAAGGAGTTTTAAACTTTTCTTTAATGCATATAATTGTAATATGCAACTGAATGGCAGACAACAAATACTACTAGAGAAACAAAAAGGTAAAAAATTTACCAGATAAATATCCAGTCAGTTCATGTTGATTTTAATACAAATGTCAAAACAAATAATTTTAGTTATAGAAAATGGGGGAAGGGGGAAGTATCATGTGAAAATGCCCTAAAACCAAAATAGCACCAAAATACTAGCTAAACAAAAAAACACAACTTTCAGGCAAAACAGACGGGTAGGTTATCAGCTTCTGTTACTGTAACATCTAGTAGATTTAAAATCCCAGACATTTACATGAAAAACTTTCAATAGAAAAATGAAAACATTTCTTTTCTAATGCTTTCCTAATGGGCAAATGACCTCATAATTTCATGCAATAGCATCTTCATGCAAATAAAATTAATATTCAAAGAATATTACATAACTAAATTCAGAACTATAGAAGTTTGATTTTCACCTTTTCTAAGAAGACATCTCTCTTTGTCATTTTCCTAACAGCTGTAAGAGTGTCCTGCACAATACCCATTACGGGTTTGTTTGACTGTGGAGTGATAATTTGTCGTGGCGTTACGTGTAAATTTTCAACCTCAGCACGAGTTTCCATAGACTGTGGTACATGGAGATTCATCTCATCACCATCAAAATCAGCGTTGTAAGGTGAAGTACAGCTGTGTTAACAGAAAAAGAAACCTGATAAGAAAATAAGTTGTAAAAAATGAACACCAAGAAAATAATATTTTATTTAACATCAGAAAATATTTCTTCATTAAAAAACACTTTATTTGAACTCTTGTAAAAATAAGAAAGTTAAGATATTATATCTAACCTTCATACCTTAATTATGAAAATATTTTCTTTAAATGTATAATCACTTTTAATGCTCAGAGATTATTCAAAAAAAAGATTAACACCACCACTCATTATTTATTTTATTTACAAAGAGGACACAGGGAAGGATAATTATCTACTTTAGATTGATTTTAAGACAACTGTCCCCATGAAAAACAAAGCACACTGGGGGGAAAAAATTGAATTCCATGCGTTTTGTATTGCGGTTTTTACTTTTAGATTTCTAAATTCTCAAATAAGCATATTATATAAAAAAAATCAGTGATTGAAATACATTCATAGACTTCCAGGGTCCTTGTCATTATTACAAATAAGATCTTTAGGTATTCAACAAAAACCTCAATTATAATTATGACAAGAAGCAGCTTCCTTAGGACTATGTCAGAGTCTAAGAGACATCCAGTCATATTTGTTTTTGTGTAAAAGATCTTTAAGGTAGTATGTGTAGAATAAATGAACTTCTACAGTTTTTCAAACAAAATGGGCTAAATAAATTATGGATATCTTAAATACCAACTCATATACAATAAATTACCTCAGGTTCATTCGAAATGTAGACCATGGGAGCACTTTTACTCTGTGACCCATCATACTCATTTTGTGTAGGGTTGGTTGTCGATTAAATATAACAAGATCACCATCACGGATATGACGCTCCACTTTGTATCCCCACTGTAAATGTAGATCTGACGGTTTAGGGTGAAATCTTAAATCAATTCGCTCGCCATTGTCCCGAACAATATATTTAGCACCAGGATATTGTGCATTTCCTCTCCTTACTAGCTCCAACATTCTGAAATAGCAACAAATATTTTATCATTCACAATTAAACATTTCAGGCTAGATTTTTAATCTCAAGATAATTTTTGACAGCAATAATAAAACTTAAAAAATTGAAAAGAAATAAAAATTCATTTTTAAAATAATAATTGTTAAGCAATGTCCTGTATAAATTAAATGTTTTCCTATACAATTTCTTCCCTTCGTAAATCAGTAATTCAAATAATTAAGAAAAAATTGAGATAAAGACTCCTTTAAAAATCATTCTGGTATCTAGCCATAGTTTATCTATATCTTTTTAAAAACTGAGATTTAACTCCCTATTCAATAAAGATAAAAATATAAATATTTAAGATAATCATTCCTTTCATTCATAAAATAACATCAAAATAAAGCCTAACATTTTGATTGATATATATTTTTTATTTAATTTGCTATTTGATGAAAATTTAAAATAATAATAGTTAATAGCATATCATTAAAAAATTAGCCATGACATTCAATTCAAGACAATTTCATCTTCAATGAAACAGATGAGAAACCGTATGTTCTCTACCTTTCAATTTTATTTTATTTATTTGAAGAGCTCCGCAACTAGGCGATGTCGCTCAGTACCATTTATTTGCATTCTCTAAATTAAATTAAAGATAAAATGTTTTCAGAATTATTAAGACATAGTTTAAAGTACATGGATATAAAATTAAGGAAATGTTAAAATAATGCTATATGGAACAATAAACTTTGAGATAAATCCTGGCATGAGGGTGATGGAAGTCTAAGACACTAGTTTAAAAATGTATTATACCGAGATATAAAACGTAGAGAAATGAGTGGAGTAGGTGAGGTTTAAAGTTTGTTGTAAATGTCTGTTGTCTTCAAGTGGTTTAATAGTGTATTTATATGTGGGCTACCTTCTGTTAATAGTTCGTTTAAGTCGTTGGGTAAGTTCAAATGTTCACGTAGTCTGCAGTCGGTCAGGAGATGTTTAGTGGTCAGTACTGTGTTACAGTGAGTGCATGTAGGTCGATCTTTACGGTTTATGAGGTATGAATGTGTTAGTAGTGAATGTCCGATTCTAAGCCTAGTTAACACCACTTGATCTCGTCTGGTTAGATTTTCCAGAAATTTTCCTTTGTTTGGGTTGTCTAGTATTTCTCGGAGTTTCTACCTTTCAAGAGGCCCCAGCATTGTGCTGCATCTATGTGTCAGTCCTGGGAACTACTCAGCTCCAGCTGTTAGCAGAGAACAAAAAGTAGTAGAAGAAAAAAAAAAAGACACGAGAAGTGAGTCTGCTTTTCTTCATGAGAGAGCACACGTTAATATAAGAAGTATTTTTTATTGTTAATATGCCTCAAAACCATGGCTAATTAACTAGCATTCAAGCCAAGGCGGGTGGCAGGAGAGAAGATATGGATGGAGAGAGAAATGGAAGAAATGAGGAGAAAAAGGGGAATGAATAACCAGAAGAAACTCAACACATATCTTCAGCATCATCACCAGTTCAATATTGTAACCTCTTAATTTATATATTTTCATTGTATATTATATGGATTATCAAGCAACATTTTTCAATAGTCTCATTTGTTTTATCACCATCTAACCACATTTATACAGTCCACCCTCATTAATACCAGCACTTGAATAAACCCAAATAGTGAGAGGGTAATATTCATTTCCAAATGAATTACCCCATCGCATTACACATGGTCCAACCGGGCATCGGATATTCAAAAGCAATTGTTTCCATATTACAACTCATGAATATTTTTTGTAATTTAGTAAATTTAAGCTTAATTTTAAACGTAAGCATTGCCATATTGAACAAAATAATTTCTTTATATTATTCCCAAGTAAAGGCTATTTGTAAAATTTATTTCTCAAATGACATTATATTTTTATTCAATCAATCATTTTAAATTACAAGCTTATCACTCTATTTAAATGGCATTACTTACTACTTCATATGTCTTTAGCTCAATCCATGCATCAGTCTAATTAAGTGTTCAGTTAACACATTAAAATTAATTTAGTTACTATGCTTCCTTCATGTAAAATTTAAGTTCATTTATTTGGATATTTCACTTTATTTATGTTTAATTCAATTCTAAGATATCATTCAATTACATCAGAGTAATGAGTAATATGAGTAATGAGTCATATCAGGCTAATATAGGTATCAAATCTATCACCAGTAATTATTCTTGTTAAAAGGATTAATATTAGCTATACATATATATTATTTACCATATTTATATTCATTTCAATAATTTACAAGTATATTAGGAACATTTATCAATATTTATGCCTTTACAAGGCATTGTTATCTTATATCTGTATTATATCCTTATTATATGTAACACATTCACTACCCATGGTTCAGGAAAACACAAATCGAACAAATTTTGGTATCTTGCTTTAATTATCACATAAACGCACAACTTGATAACATTAAATTCAACATAATCATTAGCAGCTTAATAAATAAAACAGCATTATAATCACTCACAAACACTTGAGGTTACCTTCACTGTTATCTTCACACCCTCTACTTTAGAGATAACCTTTCCAGGTACAGTAGACTCCCGATTATCCGAAACCCGATTAACCGATTCTCTCGCTTAACCGAAACATTTTGAGTTGCTAGGGAGGGGGAAAAAAAATTATGCGAAGACGTTGAAGAAACTGATGTGGGTCGATTCTGATGATAGATTTAGCATTACATTGACTGACGACATCGCAGACATTGTCTCCAAAGAAGAAGAAGATTATGATCCCGTCGAAATTGGAATAGAAGCTCGCATTACACACACCCAAGCGACAGATATTCTGGAGACGGTGCTTCGATACATCGAACAACAACCTACCTCCTGCCGTTCTGATATACTTACCCTTCAGAAATGGCGTGACTACGCATCGACAAAAAAAATTTCAGAAGCTCGGCAAAGAAAAATCACCGACTTTTTTAAACGATGAAGTTTTTTTTTTCTTTCATTTTTCTTTTTAAGTCTATAGTTTTATAAATACATATGTACGTAGTTATTTTAATTGTTAAATAAAATAAGCTTTTTTTCATGTACATAAACGTGTTTTTTATTCTAATTGATCCATTTTCACGCAGAAATTTCGGACTCCCGTTTAACCGAAATTTTTGCTTATCCGAAACCCCTCGGTCCCGAAGGTTTCGGTTAATCGGGAGTCTACTGTATATTGTTTGCTACAATGCGCCACCATAAAAACTCAGCTCTCTTATCCATTCATTATTTATTTACTATAATTATTCATTTATTACAGTGATTTTTTTTTTTGCTGTGAGCAGACACACCAGTTTTCCTTTCAAAATTATATGATAATACTATTGTATCATTCCTTGAATGTTCTCTAACGCATTCATCACTTATTAAGCATTGCTAATCACATGGACTTGTCTTCTCCTTTCATCAGTACCTTTGTACACCAGATTGATGTTAGGTCGTCCTATAGCCTTCGTTGCGTATTCCTCTCACCTTCTCTCTCTATGTTGTCTTATCTTCCTTCCACCCCTAGCTTGGCTTGATCATCATCATTCATTATGTCTGATATAGCATCACTTGAGCGCAAATTTCGTATTTTAAGGCGAAACATCTATGGCATTGCTTCAGCTGGAAAAGCCTGTTTAGACAAACCTGAAGATACCCTACTCTTCGAGGCCCGTTTGGAAGCTGCTACCGCTGACTTCGCTGACCTACAGACGTGTTAGGAGCAACTTCTGGACGCACAAACCTTAATCAATACCACACCCTGTGATGACTGGGAAGAAAGATATGATTATATCAGGGATGAACTCATAACAGCAAAATCCTACCTCATGGCAATCCGTCGCAAATCCATCCCTGCTGAAACTTTGCACCCTGCAAGCACGTCAGCTGCCACATTTAACACTACGAGTATATCACAGAATCCCACCTTTATGGCACCTTCCAAGCCCAATCTAACTCATATCCGCTTACCTCACTTTTCTGGAGACCTACTGAAGTGGTCACACTTCAGAGACACATTTCAGTCCATAGTTTACAATGACCTTACATTGTCGAACACAGAAAAATTACATTATTTACTGGGAGTCCTCAGTGGAGAAGCAGCGTTGTTAATATCAAAATTCTCAGTTCAAGAAGAATCATATGAGCATGCATGGAAAAAATTAAAGGACAATTATGACAACCCTCGAGTCCTCACTTCGCTGCATGTACAACAGATCTTGGAAGGTGGTTCCAAGGAATCCAAGACTGAACTTCAGCGATATGAGCGATTTTTAACCAACGTTCCAAATGAATTACCCCATCGCATTATACAAGTACTTTTAAACCAGAATAATTTTATATAAGAGAATGCACTTACTTATCAATGTTAAAAGGTGTGACAATTTCTGGAAATGTCATGTTCAGAGCAATAGTTCGAGGAACACCAACTTGATCAATTCTTAAATTTGGATCTGGCGTAATGACAGTTCGTGCTGAAAAGTCAACTCGTTTACCCATCAAGTTTCCTCTGATTCGCCCTTCTTTTCCTTTTAACCGAGCTTTGATCGCTTTCAACGGTTTTCCTGATTTTTGCATAGCCCTGAAAGAAATCAAATCAAACTCATCAATAATAACGAACATTTGAAGAAGAGCATATTATAACACAAATAAATACATTTTATGATTAAACAAAAGTTTGCCGAGGGAATCAATCTAACTATGAGACATTTATAAACATTAAAATAAATCATTACACAGAAAAAGATGCAATGAGCAAAAGTAAATTCTCCCTATTTATAAAACATCATTAATACAAGTGAGGTATGTATACAACAATAATATAGTTCATTTTTATTTTTTATTTTAATATATCCATTTCAGCTCAGCAAGATATATTCAAAAGAGATTCTATCAGCCGTTGGTCATGTTGTGAGGTAATAAGCTGATAACAGAAAAATTCCTATTTGCATGACAGCAGTTTTTAAACATAAAATATAAACTTGATCATGATTACCCAGAAATATTTTGTTTCCTATGAACAATTTTTTTGCTTGAAAATAATCAAATAAAGAAATCCTGTAAATTATCAAATACCATGAAATAGGTCAATATGGAGCATAATGGAATCAATCAAATATATTTGAAAACTTATAACAGGAGTGATTTTTTAAAAATACGAATGACAATAAAAGGTATTACAGGCAACATAAGAATATTGAGAATTGCTAATCGACATATTAAAATTTGAAAAATAC
Organism: Riptortus pedestris; assembly: GCA_019009955.1. NCBI lineage: Eukaryota > Metazoa > Arthropoda > Insecta > Hemiptera > Alydidae > Riptortus > Riptortus pedestris. The sequence goes on along the minus strand of CM032232.1, from coordinate 124,795,002 downwards.
AAATTTAACCAACCTCGGAAGGCCAGGCATATCATTATCAACTAAGGTAGCAACGTGAAATTGAAGCATCTTGATGTTCTCAGCAATTACGTGTGTCGCAGCACCAGACTGTTCGTTTCTCTGGAGCTCATTATTACATTTGATAATGTCAGCTAATTTGTGAGTTAAATCGTCCTGAAATAAAATAATAAAAGAAAGGTACAGTTTTAAAAATATGTACTGTAAATAATAAATAAGATATGATGGCAAATGTACTCAATTTATCATTTAAACAAAAGAAAAAAATTAAATTTAAAACTTAGAATACATATATATGGGGAATGAAGATATAACAGAAAAACAATCATATAAAAATCTGATTAGTCAGAGACTGTGAGTGTAATACAAAAATTCTGCTATCAAATTTAAATAACAAAGGGCAACATTCTTCCACAGGAATAAAGGATTTAAAATTCAAGGTAAGGGGCAATTTTATTAATGAATAACAAATCTAAGATGACTATAATAATACTATAAACACTAAGTACCGATTGGATGCATTAACATTTAAAGTAAAAGAAATTTTCAAAGTTAAATAATATTTGAAAACAAGATGAAGCATTTTAAAATTCAACAGAACGTATTTGCATATATCTCACTAAGTTCAATGAAAACAGTATTTGGTATTTAAGCTTGGAATGAAGTGGTTCATGATATAACAGCTTATTATTAATATAATATGAGTTCGAGTGGGTTTGCTGACGGCTGAAAACTGAAAAATGCAAACATCTCGGTTAATATTCAAGATAGGGAGTAAATGTTATAGCAATATTTATATTACATTTAAGTTGCAATGAGATCGGTTCTATACAATTTTTCGATCCGACGTATAGTAGCAGAGATATTTCGAAAATTCTCCCTCCCGCTATTCCGATTTTAACAGTTAATGAACTTGATCCTTATGTTTAATATAAAACAATTGAATATCAAGTTTGGTATCGATCAGACAAATATTGTGATCACTAGAGTGTTAACAGACAAATATATATATATATATATATATATATATATATATATATATATATATAAGGCGCGTAATATAGAGAGTGATTTATTAAATATATAAAATAAAAATGTTATTAAGCAAAGACAATAAAGCAGGTCAGAATATGATATAAATAAGTTTTTAAACATATTTGTACCTGATTTCTGGCAGAGCCATACATAACAACAGCAGGCCTCACAGACAAAGGTGGTACAGGGAGGACGGTAACTATCATCCAGTCAGGTCTGGCAAATTTGGGGTCCATACCAAGGATAAAACATTCCTCATCAGTGATATGTTTCAGAATCTCCCAAACTCTCTCTGCAGAAAGAGAAATTTTCTTTTCCTGTCCATCTTCATTAATATGCTTCCATTCAGCAGTTACCTCTAAACCAGTCCTACGTAAATTTGGTTGGTATCGACCGCAACCACCGTGTCCAGGTTTTCTATTCTGAAAAAGAAGAAACAGTCAATATATGAAGAAATCACATATATATTTTACCAAAGGCAACTTCTATAACTTTATTTATAAAGAGAAATAAAGCAATGAAATAAAAGGCTGTGTTTAATTGTTTTTTATTACATTACAAATAAATAAGCAATAACTAAATTTGGTCCAACAGTCTTATACACTTTTGTAGCTTTGAAGAAAGATACCGAAGTCCTCTGAAAGTGTCAACAACAAAAATGCACCATTTTTTTATGATTGAGTACTTCTTTTAACCAACTTTTATAAGCATCATTTAAGATCAAGTTATCAACAAGTTTACCTAAATTTATGAGGTTAAGACTAAGGAGCTTATTTGCTGATATTATCAAAAATTAAATTTCATATTAACACATTTAGTATGGACTTCAAAAAAGTGATCTATCCACAAGTTCCACACGGGGTCAATTGACCCCGTGGTGCAACTATCCACAAGTGTGTCACAAGGCCAATTGATCCCGTACTTATGTACCCTTTTAATGAGCTACTACCACTCGTAAAATGAACTAAATTGCTATATTCAAACATTTTTTTACTCTTAGGACATCAAAAAATATATGACAGTCGCAGGCCGTGTTTTCATCAATTTTTTGTTACGTGACTTAGAAATGAATATTTACCTTACATTTTTCATGATTGTAATGTGTCTTAATTTAAAGTTAATTCATATTCACCCATATTTATGTATAACAAAAATTAAAATCCTTCGTTGATCACCAAAATTATCACATAAAGGAGAAAAAAAATTCCCAACAAGGTTAACTTTTTTTCTTTGTGTGATAATTTTGGTGATCAATAAAGGATTTTAATTTTTGTTATCCATAAAAATCGATGAATATGAATTAACTTTAAATTACGACACATTACAATCATATGACCCCATGCCGAACTTGAGTCCAAATACCACTCTCCAGGCTGGCACGGGGTCATTAAGCCCTATGCATTTTTCAATGATATACAACGTATTTTTTGGATTTGAAATACATAAACATACTATTTCTAATTATATTTACTAGTACAAAGCAAAAACCGTCAAAGTATTTTTTGAACATTTATCTTCAAACCCTGGGAGACAGTTACATACGGGGTCAAATGACCCTGTGCCGCACTTAACGTGTTAAACATGGGAATCGAACCTATGAAAAAGAATTCGCTGGGCTGATAACATTAAAATGAAACATCTATTTCAAAGTGCAATTAGTCATTCAGGTCATTAATATTTCTTTTTAAGAGAAAATATTAATTCTTCTCTAAACTGGATTTCTGCTCCAGCGGTCTTCTCGTCACACTTCAAGACCACTGAAGCAAAAGCCCAGTTTGGCAGAAACCGCAGAAAATATTAAATTAAATATAAATGAAACATTGACATGTAATAATCAGAACACTACGAAATACTTACAGGGGCATTGCCTTCATCCATCCCTTCTTTTTGTATATCCATTTCATCACCACCCTCGCAAATATTTTTTCCTTTACACAAATCATAAACGAAGGTCAATCTTTTACGGGGTTGACCTTTAGATTTTAAAACTATCTCTTTTATTTTCGGATGACTCTGAAATAGAAATTAATATAAATACACAGTATCAAGAGTTTAAAATAATAACAGAAAGTGTAATGAAATACTCACAGGGCTAACAAGAAGTTTAGAACAATAAAAACAAACACAACGAAGGATTTTAATAGTTTTTGTAATGAATCCAATATGAAATACTGGTTTTGCAAGATCTATGTGGCCAAAGTGACCTGGACATTCTGACATATTTCCTGAAAAAAGAAAAAAAAATTAGAATCACGAGATAACATTTGCGAATAGAGAAAAATAAATAATCTTAAAAATATAACATTCTTATAAATAAATTATTTGATCAAATACCATTGTAAAAAACATAATCTCTAAGGCAATATAAACTCTTCTTGGGTCATCTCTCCTCTGAAACCACTCATCTAATTATAGCCAAATTTTCATTTTCAAATGCACTCTAAATTTGTTAAAATATGCCTCTATGCCTTACGTAGATCAAATTATTTTTCATTATTATTATTTAATACATAGATATGGTTAGTAAAAGTTAGTCAACAATTATTTAATCACAGTTTTCCATAGACGTTTATTTCTTAGAGCTATTCCTTTTCTTTCAGGATATATGGGCTACCATCTGATAGTAATTACTATTAATCATTAGGGACAGAGAGGTGGGTATGTTTTCTAGTCTGTTAGTATGTGGTTTATTGGATAGCTGTTTGTTGTATAAACAATAGTTTGTCTGTTTCGGTTATTAGGACTCTATGTGATGCTTTTATTAACTTTTATAAGCTATAGATACTCTTGCTAAAACTACTTCCTCATGCCATGAATTTCTATAGTTTGAAGGTTAAAGTCGGGTAATAGGTTTTATACATTAGCCCATTCACGAATGAAAACTTAACTCCTGTAACTTGATAGTATATTTGTAATTTAGGTCTAGAAAAAGGTAATAAAAAATATTAAACAGTCGGCAATGCAGTCTTTTTGATTTATAACACCCACTTGACAGAGTTTAGAATCGAGTCCATTCAAGTTGCCATGTCACATCATTCTTGAATTTTAAATAACATTTTAAATTTGAGAACAATCCAATGAGATCAATGGTTTGTCCGTCGGTATAAGTTTGGCGAAGGTGACAACACCCCACCATACAAATATAACTTCTTTACTAAGCTGACTTGATGTTCCCATTAGGTCTATTATTTCTATATATTGTTGCGAAATCTATGTACATAAAAAAGGACTCACAATTAATCATGTATTTAAGAAGTATGAAGTAGATGAAAGGAGCTGATCGATGAAAGCTGCAGGGCCGCTGGCACCAGTTACATAATTTTTGTAATAAACTTAACAAAATCAAGGGTTTCTTGTGTACAAATCTTCCCGAGAAGATAATAAATTACAAAATATCGTTATGTTATTCTTATTTATGAAAAATATCTAGAATAACCAAAAAAAAAAAAAAACAATTCTGCGTCCAAATACACTCAAAATAAATAGTTTTTCTAATATTCGAAAAAGGTGCTTACCTTGTATTTGGAATATTGAAATATAATTTTTAAAACAAGAAAAGCCTATACCACAAAATGGTCTCAACATGTTTTTGTGTTTATTAGTATCTCAGTATACAAAAGCAATTTGTAGAAAGGGTTTGCTATATTTTCTAGAAAACCAAAAACATACGGCCTTAATTTTTGCAAAAAAAAAAAAAAAAACCTCAAATTCACATAGCACACACAGATTTTAAAACGACCAACAATTACTGGTCAAAAGATAATTTAAGGGGATAAGATGAAGCAATAAAAAGTGATTCTTCGATAATTAGAACAAAAAAACTACCGAAAACCAAAAATTAGATGAAAACTTTACCTGCGCAGGTTTGACACCTGGACATTCTGTCAATGACACCTTGGCGGGGATCCATAAGGCCTCCAAGTTTGGGACGGCCTCCTTCCATGGTTTCGGGAAAGCGAATCCCGCCCTCCGTAACAGACATTCGTCTCTGTTCAAAACAAATCAAAACTTCAGTAACGCATAACAATGAACAAACTAATAAATTAAAATTAAATAGCTTTATTACAGCCTTAGCCTCAAAACTGTTATAAGCTTTGTCATTCACTAAGTGAAAGTTCGAGAATTACTTAAAAAATAATTCCAGTTTTTACACTGTTTCAGCCCATAAAATGTAATACTACTGATACGTAAATTATTCAAATATAAACTGCTAAACGAAAACCAAAAATAGTATGTTCAATGTGTGGGTCTAAAGATAACATTTTCATTACGGGGAATGCTACTTTGTATAAAAAAATTGGGGGAAATGAGATTTAACAAAAATTTTACTACAGGTAGAGGGAAAGAAGCTCACTATTTTATAAAATCAGTAATAGACACAAGTATGAATACATAAACATAAATATTAAAAGGTGTTGATATTAGAAAACTAGATGAATGTTTTCTGATTTTAATAATGTATATTATAGGACACAAAATCAAATAATTTTAACATAATAAATGAAAGGCATCAATTTATTTTATATCAACAGATTGTGAAATGGTACAGTTTTGAAATTCTGCAGAGCATCAAGAATTATTAAGATAAATTGGCTGTGAAATAAAAGAAAAAAAAAGTTAATACATTAGCTTTCTTTACAAGGGTACAAAAAACTTTTTATGAGCTTCTGTCATACTGCAGGCAGGAGATACTTCCGAGTTCTAAATATAAAATAATTATATTTTAGAACTGTAATATTTCCACTGGACTGGGGAATTAAATTAAAAAAAAAAAAAACATAGAAAACACTATAGAATTCTGCCGTTTAAAAAATGCCAGTAGGAGGTTACCTCCAGAGCTATTTTATTTTCATTTATCAAGTTCATAAACCTATAAAATAACATAATAGAATAATAAAATATAAAAAGGAAGTTAAGGAACTCAAGATGATTCCTGTTAACGTTCCAATTCTTTTAAAAAGACTGAAAACAATGTTGATCTCACAAAAAACTGATCAAGGGAATTACTTTGAAGCGGGTGGCATTTTTCCAAATAAAATTCTGCTTCTGTTCCTAGTAGACATAAACTATATTTGTGAAAAGGGCCTCTTTAATACACTGATTGCCTTTACAATGCCTAATTAGAGAGCTGAGTCTTATAGATATCGGCAGCTACAACATAATTGGCATTATAAAGGTATCAATCGCTTTTGATGATTTAGATTGAATTACAAGACTTTAAACATTGTTTAGTAAATTAATCAACCCTCCTATTTTCCTGTTGGGATTTCCTCCTATTGGACAAGGTCATGTTTGCAGAAATAGTACAAACTTCCTGCAACTAGAGAATAATTCCTCTTAAAAACAGCAATATTGATGAAGTGTAATACAGCACTTCGATAAATAATAGTAATCAGCAGGAACCGGATTCCATACTGAGCAAGCTCTTATAAGTTGATATAGCATATTTTTGTGACGCCAATGATAACAGTGTAACTTATTTGAATACATCCTGAAAAGATCCCAGTTGTTGCATGAAGCTGTCACACTGTGACTTCCGCTTTAAACTTATACACCAAGTCAGATTTTCTGTACAATTCAGGCCTGCATTGTTCAAAGCTATTAAATATGATCCAACTTACCAAATACCACAATATTGTTCAACATTTCACACTCATACGGTGTTGGCAATAACAAAAAGGGCTTGTATAATAATAACAAAACTATTTATTGAGGTATCAGCAAAAAAATAATATATGCTAAGATGAAAGGGCATTATATAGCACATACCATCAATGCTTACACATCTCATTTGTTTAGAAGGAAATTCATTCTTTATTTAATGGTGCCAATAACACAAAGTACAGAGTTTTTAATTATCACTATTACCAATACATTATCAACATAGTATTTTGAAAATAACATTTACTACTTTGTAGCAATTATAAACTCTATGATTAATTCAAAACTCTCCAAAAACATAAAAAGCCATTTCAAAAAATGTCTGAGATAAATATATAAAAATGAGTTGTAGTGGTAAAACTGTACAATCCTGTATAAGTATGAAGAACCATGAAAACTTTCCAAACATATATATACACAGAAAATATAAAGTAATAAAATCCTTTAAAAATGATTTTACACAGAAGGAATAACATACACATAAGAACAAAATAAATCAACATTTATTTCATTGTGTTTGTGTTCATATAAATTATAAACAATAAATGATATTAAAAAAAAATAAAAGTACAAGAATATTTCAAGTTTAGGTCAATTAAACTTTGATAAGACCCTAAACAACTACAATGTTTACACAACAATGAATGTCAACAAGGTGATAAACATGTCTTAGTTAATGATTGATACATATACATCAATGAACTGAGCTAGGATCGTCAAAACAATAATTAATTAAAATTACCTAATACTATATGGAAAAAAGGACAGTACTGGAATACATGAAAAGGAAATACCAATTGTTCACAGTTAATAAACTCGAGACCTAAAGAATTATAAAGAACAGTATTAATGACGAGCAATAACGACCCAAAATAAATAAATGTTAAAACCACACAGGGAAAACAAGACTACGGAGGCTCAACGTTCTTGGAACCTTGATAGCCATAACCAAGGGCCTCCCCAAACACATTTCACAATGAAAAATTAAGAACAAAACATTCTGAACAACAAGAAAATAGTTAAGTAAAGCAAACACATACAATTTCATCTGGAGATAAGATTCCAAACTGGACTCTTTTAACTTGTCGTATCGGAGCTTTTGAGTCGTTGGTCGCCATTTTCGCAAGCTTGCTTCGACTGGCGAAAGCAAGGAGGCGACTGAGAATTGAGACCAGCCTTCAAAATGGTGCCATCATGATTATATATCTAACAAAATGTTGTTTTATTTTTAGTTTAGGATTATTTTAAAGAAGAAAAATCTATTCTCGTAATTTATTAAATTAAATATATTGACCTAAAATCCAAGTTTAAGACTATTAACTTCAGTTTAGTTTACAATTATAAATATGGTGGCTTGGAGATAAAACAAAGAGAACCTTTAACGCAACAGACAACTTGGGCTTTCTCATTAATTCTTATTAACGCTACCATTTTTCTTTAAAATGTATTAGATGGAAAATTTCCAACATTTGGTTTTAAAACGTGACAACTCTGAATAGGATGCTCATATCTATAAACTACGATTTAATCGTCTTTGAGACAATATAATTCAGGATTTATTGGACAATTCCTCCTTAGTAATAGGACGACAATAGTCGATTCAAAATCTTATAGTGAGCGTGAAATAGAAATTTATTAAGTGAAGAATTCATTAAATAAAATCCTTACTACTACCATGCAAGAAAAGGGTGGCAACAATCACAATTTGCCATGAAGTGGGCGTTAAAAAAGAAAATTAAGACATTTAACCTATATGACCTCCCCCTTTTGGCGTATTTGATAAGGCCATACAGGTAGCTATTGTTATAAAATCAAGTTAGTGGAAATAGTTTACCCCAAATTAATCTAAAGGTGTCTCCAGGTTATTTATGTATATGTGATTCATGGTTAATTAAAAGATTGCTCCAACGGAAATGTACCCACGGGAAGTTCATTTCAAGTTACATAATTCATTTGAGTTATGTTAGTTTATATAGTCCATCCTAGACATTCAAATATGTAATTCTGTTGAGTTACATTGAAATTCCAAGCCTCGATAATGGATCTGGAAGTCTACCTTGAGCTAGGTTCATGATGAGATATTCCTTTTTGATGGAGGGGGGGGGAAGAACGATGGTCCACATAGTCATCATTCAGATTATTTGTTATAGAGATTAATTTTATTCTTAAGCATCAAATTATAGAGGGTTGATCGCCCACCTAGCCCTATGCCTATGGCTCAGTTAGAGAGAAATTGATTTTTTAAAACATTTAGTCAACCAATCCTGTTATTAGCATAATATTTTCTTCAATATACCCTCTCAACCAATTGTGCATACCGGACAACCAATGCAAGACATGGTAGCCATCTTTCTCCAGTTATTTGCTCCTTTGTGGATCAGGACTTCCTGCTCACTGAAGCAATCACTGGGAACATCTTGTAGATGATACACCACTGCCCCAGTTAGGAGAGTACCTACATATAATAGGTCGATTTTTTTTTTTTTAATTGCCAACCTAATTGTTAAAATATACTAAGCCATTCAATTGTGATCCAGTTTTGACCAGCACTAATATATGTTTGCCTAAACGCAGGCTAACAATAATGTTCTTCATTGGTTCTAATAACAAATTCATTTAATAATTAGTAACTTCATTGAATATTTTTAATTTAAGAGTCAAATTTGGCTCACCTTTCGGGAGTCGTCCAGCTGTTCCGGACACCCAGTCCAGCACTCTTCCTTTGAGCTACATGCAGGATACCCGTCCACTACACATATTTCTTCTTTGGAAGCCAAATACACCTAGTAACAATTTATAGATGAGGGACAAATAATTAACAGATAACGGCTTAAAGTAGGATACTCCTCCCTGACGGATATCCCAACAAAACTGCTGCAAAGAAATTCAGGCAATATAAAACATGCTGGGCGTCCTCTAACAGCCCCTCTTCTACTGAACTCTAATTCCTTTATCAGGGTTTATGTGGATTGATATGGGTGTAAAAGAAAATGGGTTACTGGTGACCCGTGATGGGTGATATAGGGTAGGTTTTTGTGTTTTTAATTTAATGTATTTTTTTCTGAGACCTTGAAAACAAAATTAAAAGAAATAAAACTCATAAGATTGATACATACATATAAACACCAGGGCTATACCGAGAGCCCACTTGTGCTGTATCAGGGATACTATTATAAGGGTGCGTTGTGTTTTGGTTTCTTTTGAAAGTTTGAGATGGTTGTAATTAAAGCAAGGTACCTGATGTACTCCTTGGCTCTGGCGATGGGGAATGAAGAGAAAAAGTATAAAAAGATAGGGAGAGAGGAGGTAGGAAAACGAAAGAATTGTAATTTATTCGTATTTAAATTATTTTTAATTAGATAGACAATTTTCCCCACTGGTGGTAGTATTCTCTCAAATTAAATGAATAAAATATTCCTTTTATTGCTATTTAAATCGAATTCACCAAACAATAGCCATGCTTCTAATCTGAATCTTTGGTCCTAAGTCACCTTAATTATGTATATGTTCGTGTAGAAGTCGAATAGGTTGGGTATCATTTATATCAGGTCAATCTACAACAGAACGTTGAATTAGGAGCATTTAATAGGCCTTGAGTTTGTGCAAATGCGTCGCAAGGACGTGAAACTATGAGAGGACATATTTTTTTTTTATATGACTTGTTGTGTGCATTGATTGACATTCTGCACAAAACCCAAATAAGGAAGCAGATCTGAGGCCACAATCAATTTTATCAAGCTCGATATCTTTGACAGTTGGTGGTAGGTCGTAATCAGAGAATAACTACACTATGGCTCTCTGTCGCTTGTGGGTTATTCATACTTCATTTAAGATTCAGATCTCGCATTCTTCTTACGAATTCTTCCATAGAACCAGCCAATTCTGGGATATGTATCCAATGTGGGGAAACGTCAACAAAGATGAAAAATGAATTTTCAACTATTTTTTTTCTCGACCAGTTTCGCGTGCACGTGAGACCTCCTCAGGAGAAAAAATAATACAAAGAGGCAAATAAACTAAAGGCTGCGTCGTTATATATGACTTTCCACTAGCCGTGCAAGTCAGAGAACTTATGGGTATTATTGTTTTCTCCTGGTGAGGCGTCATGTTGACGCGAAACTAATCGAGAAAAAAAAGGTTCAATATAATTTTTCATTCATTTCTGTTGACCATTAGATTGATTGATTAAAGTAAAATAAGGTTATATTTTTACAATTCTGGGATATTTCTGCCAGTGATGAGGAAAGCGTTTTGTATATTCCCACAACTTGTCACTTTCGTGCCCGGCGTTAATAGAGAGATTTTTACAGTTTAAAACCAGACTCGTATACTTTATCGAGAGTAAGTTATTTTGGCTATTGCTACCAGGCTATTGGTAGATTATTTTCCGGAAGGGTTGATACGAAGGAAGTCCATTATGTTAAACTCTTTTAGCAGATTTCCCTTGAGATATTGAGGTTGACGGCGCGCTTTTCGAAAAATTTCCTCAAATGTCCATCGATCCTACCCAGGAGATGAAAAAAATGAGGTCCGTTCAAAATTATCTTTATAAATTATATACATATATCATATATATTATATGCATAATATATATATATATATATATATATATATATATATATATATATGCATATAAGTGTTTCATGTAAAACTAAAGCTCAAGTTCGTTAATGACTGGAGTCTGACTAGTGGGAGGGGGATTTCGAAAATTTGAAATATCTCCCTTGTTATACGTAGGATCGCAAAATTGTATAAAATCAATCTTATTGCAAATTAAATGTACTATAAATATTGTCATGTACATTTATCCTCTATTTTGAGTATTGACCGAGATATTTGGATTTTGTAGTTTTCAACCTTCAGCGCACCCCCACTCCTGCCTATATCACATAAACCCCTGCTTGGCGGACTTTTATTTTCAATCTAGACATTGTAACATAGATATTTTAAGTGAGCGGCTTGTATAATACTCGAAGAGACTCTTCTCTGTTAACAACTTTCTCCAACATGCACGTCATTTTACCTTTAGCCCCAACTACTGACTGACACATTACATTTTCAGACCTTCGTCCACTCCTTTCTCTCTTACAGCCACTCAACATATCATGGCATTTGAGGAGCTGTTTATTAAAATATCAAAATCTAGATAAAGCCACTCTTGGAACATTTTCAGGAAAGCTAAACACATATCTTGTTTGGCATATATCGACACTTAATCAGATCTGTGTATCTTATTATATTAACTTTAATTATAATGAAGTTTATTTAATGTAACGATAATAATTACAATACTATTGTAGTCCTGCTCCTTTTAAAGTAATCTAGGAATTAATTAAAATAAAGCTAATATTATAAACTAAGTTTTAAAATTTGCTAAAGAAGTGTCATTAAATTTCAAGCTTTGAGATACAAAATGCTTTCAAATTACTTCAATTTAAATTCAAATTATTACGTCATAATTCTGACATTATTTTAGAACTAATTTTAATTAAATAAATGCCAATGTGTCTCATGCAAATCCAGTTACTGCTTATATTAATATTTTTAAAACATTATTATAAACATAGGACGATTATTAAATCATGGAATCCTTAGTTCTATTTATAAGTTTCAAGATGGATAGGTAACGAACTGAACGAAGTTTATTTTCTTTAGAACGATCATTTTTTTTATATAAGTATTTTCGAAAACACCTTTACACTAGGCGAGTACTTGCTATCCGCATTCCACGAATTGATAAGGTTACTGGTAAATGATATCACTTCTCAAGCGTAGCACTTCAAGCTTTCCAACGACTCCAAAACATTGTTTGACAAATGGGCACTCAACTTGTTTATGATGTTTTAAAAGTTTGTAAAACGAATGGAGAGTATTTAAATTATTCGTAAATAGTTGAAATTATCAGATTGTCACATGATTGCCCCAAGGTTGCTTCATGCTTTGTCCCAATTCTAGTAGTGGGAGATAGGAATGCTAAGAATGTGATAAACTATTTCTTTTCATGAGCGTACTGGTCCAAGTGTTCGCAAATTGTGAGTTGTTTTTGTTGTTTCTCATCAGTTTTTTATGAGGAATTTTTGTTTTATCATCCCTTAATTACGTTAATCTATGAACTGAGTGAAATTTCACTGATTTTGACATAATATTAATATGTGAATTTGTTGTGACTTTTTCATTTGATCAACAGGTTGCTCTATTTTACTTTCAGATTATATTTTTTTAAAACGAATTTATGTGATAACGAATAAATATGAATCCGATGCAGAAACAAGGAAGATATATGTCTTATTCTCCCTCAAAATCCCATAATCAAGGTAAGACTCTTACAAATATTTTATTCATGCTATTGCTAAGGATTTATAATTTGGCAAAAGTTATTCACCTTATGCCTTTTCATAGTGATTTGGAGATACTTTACATTACAATTGCATATTTTTGTGCGGGATATTCTTCTCTATGACTTCACATTTTAAATAGAATAATACTGGTTCTTTTCAAGATGATATTTTAATTTATTGCCATCTTACAATGTCCAGTATTTAGTTGGCAAATGAAATATTGACTATACTTTTAGCTTGACATCAAAATCTTTAGTGTAAATAATTTATGACTGATATAAATATTTTTATTTGAGACCTTATGAATTATCTAGTGATTTTTTTTAGGAAGTAAAATTCTCGGAAGTAGTGTCAGTGGAAGCGAAACTGATATATCTACATCAAACGAAAACCTTAGTCATGAAGAACGATATGTTATACGACATACTCCACGACAGGAACCACAGGGGCAAGAGAATATGTCCTATAACACTCTTATTATTCATGAGGATAGCTGGGCATCTAGGTAAATATTTTATAATATTACAAATAATGAATTAAAGAAAAACAGCTTTTTAAGAATTTTTTTTTTGGCAAATAAACAAAATAAGGCATGCTGTTTAATTCCAGTTCCCGTTTTCTTAAGGGTTATTTAAGTGTGATAGTTTGATGTGTATTGGCCTCGTCTTTCAGATTATGAATTTTATTTCACTAAGGACCAGTCCCAACAAATTTTATTAAAGGGAATAAAACTCTCCATTGTATACCTAGGAACAGAAATGTTTAGAGAGCAATTAAGGGGAATGATGATTCATAATCAAATTGAAATTAATGCCAAATTATTTGAATTTTGGATATGCAGTCTAATGACTGTGGGAGACATGACAAGACTGACAAAATAAAATGATTATTAAAGTCCTTGTCTAAGAAAAAGCGATAAGCATTTTGAAAAGTAAATCAAGAGTTTTGAAATTAAGATAATTGTGAATTGCATAAATTTACAATGTTGTCACCCTGTGATTTGTATTCTACAAAGTTTAATTAATTTATTATGAATTTTTTTCTCAGGTCACCCCATGAAAGAGCTCCACCCCCTGTTTATAGCAGTCACATTCAAGCAGATCGTGACAATGGTGTTCGTGAAATAACTGATATTCCTGATGATTATTTACGGCAATCCCAGGTAATTTGAATTGCTGAAACATTTCCAGACTAGTCTTATCTTTTGAGTTCATATTCATTTTAGAATAAGAAAATTATATTCTATGCCCAGTAGTGTAGATGTTTTGTGTTTCCTTTTTAGGTTTTAAAGCATTTGGCAAATGAAGTCAAACGTGGAGGTGAGAGCTCGGGTGGTGAAAGTGGAGGCAGCAAACAAATGTCTGGCCCTGGAACACGGTCTATTGGGATTGGAGGCAATAGGAGAGTGCGATCAAAGCTTAGCAAGAGTCAGCCGGATCTGTCTGCAGCTGATCGAGAAAATACTCTTCTTCGCCATACTCTTGGAAACACTCGGTACTAAATTTGTTTTAACCTAATTTAGTTTCTCTGATGAATGGCAAATTATAATGAATAATCTGTTCTATAGTAAACTATATATGCACTATGTATATAAGTACCTAGATACCGAATTTTTACCATGGTGTCTACGTCATTCCGTCCATCTTTCTGACACTTCTTATGCTATTTAAGAATTATCTTTTACCAACTCGTTGGTAGCAAGTAAAAATAGTCTTTATTGGAAAGGGATATATTCAAAACTCAGAGGTAAACGTTGGTCTGACCACCTATTTCAATTACTATTGAGTTAGAATCCTCTCACCTAAGAGTGTCAAATGAGTGATTAACAGACCCATCCTTGAACGCACTGAACATACTGAAAGGATTTTTAATTACTTATATTACATTACTTTCATATTCATTTTGTCTCTTAGTGTTTAATATATCCATGAATATATTCAGAGTATTGAATTTGTGAATTTGCATGTAGGAAAGATCAGCAACGCTGTGCACAGATGGTTGACCACCTAATGCAAGAAAATAATAGCCTAAAAGCTGAGCTTGAAGCTTGTTATCATCGAGTAGCGAAGGCACATAAGGTAATTGGTAATATTTTCTTAAAAATTAATGTAGGCTAGGTTAATTGTTTTTTTTGGGCGATAAAGAAAGTAATGTATATCAGTGTGTGCATGTTTTAAAAAAAACACTTGAAAAAGCAGACATACTGAATGCAAAAGTTGTTTTCATATCTTGAACATTAAGCAAGTTGTATTTATTTTTATGTTCCCGTTTTGAGTAAATCTTTACTTGGACTCGTTGCACATGATCCATGTGCCAATATACTGTGAAACTTCTTATTAAACACTTAAGTAGCTAATATTGTTTTCAAATATTTACTATGTGAGATAAATGCAAATACATTATGTCTGATGTCATCAATTGTGATTTTACGTTCTTCACTTTTGATCAATGCTCACATTCTCATTAATTAATCTCTTCATTCAACATTAAAGATCATATTCTTTAATCTCTGGTAAGACAAACAAAGGAATTCTTCTTCTTTCTCACTTGTTTATTCTATGCGACAGAGCGCTTTCAGAGCATACGTTCCATCATTAGTGCCCTCTTCACAAGGGTGCTACTGGAACCAAGAAATCCTTGTGATACCAAAAAAATGGATATTCTTTAATTGTTGAAATCGGAACAGGAAGAAGGGTAATTCACGAGAATCGAAAATTGCTTTAGTAAAAGTACTGTTAAACATTTAATTTAACCCATTAACTGTTAAATATTCCCTGACTAGAAAAGACTGGTAACCTGTCCCAATTAGCCAAAGTAGCAAAAAGTGGATGTTAATAAATAATAATAATGTTAAACATTTTAATTAAGCTCCTACTTCTTATCTGATTTTAACTTTAAGTAACTGATTTACTAAACATCTCATGTCCAGCTTATATTTAAATTCTTGTTTACATAGGCTTATTACCAAGGGAGAAATGGGAAAGAGGTGGTGAAAAAATATAACCCCACATAATGAATGACTCCATGAGGAAAATTGGTTAGTTTATGAAGTCCCTGTGTCACGGACTTTTATGTCTGTAGGTTATAATTAAACATTGCTGATTGTAATTGGTAACCCTGTATTAGGGCATTGGCAATCTCACAGCTGTTGGAAACAATTACTCCAATTTGGACTTTACAAACAATTGTTTCTATTATTAATCATTCTATCAAATATTCTATTTCCATTAATATAATATTTTTTTGACATCTAACATGGACGGATTATAAGACATAAGAATAAATTTAGAATAACTGACTGTCTATGGACTATCGCTTAATATATGTTCTATATTCAGATTCCCAGTGCTTTCAATTATACTTGAAATGTTATTATCATCTCCATTACATATATTTTTAAACATTTTAATCAAAATATTTTCAGCTTGAAGAAGAAGTATCAAAAGTTACTAGGGCTCACGAAGAATTGGTAGCTACCTGCGACCGTCGCGAACGATTAGAATCAGCTTGCATGGCCAGGCTCCAAGCTGAAGTAAGAAGGCTACAAGAAGCGAACCAGCGTCTTCTTGGGCAACAGCTTACCTCACCAGATCTTAGCAGAGTGCAGTTGGCCAAAAGGGAGGCACTTATTGCTCAACTTGTTACACAAAGTAAAAATTCCCTCTATAAATTTGACTAGTTAACTTTAAGTATATACAGCTAAACCTTCAAGGTTTGGGATAACATAGTGTAGTGGTTTTTGAATGCGAAATTGCTGAATGGCTGAGATTTATTTTTATGTGTGACCTCAAGTAGGTCAGTTCATGATTTGGGAGTATAACATATGCGGACGTTTTGTACCATGAAATATATTTTCATGATGTTTAGGATATTGTGACCCAAACGGTCTGTGTTGAATAGGATCTTAATGCTTGTAGTTTTGGTTATTTGAACTGATCTGATAGAAATAATATAATTAATTAATTAAATTAATTAATCTTGTTAAATAAACTAAATTAATAATTAATTTGGTTTATTTAACAAGATCCCTGGACATAAACTTTAAAAGACTTATCTAAGTATGCTAATATGTAGCTAACCTTGATCATTAACTACTGGAGAAATATCTTTTATTATAAAATTTCACTCAGACTAGGATCTTTTCTGCTGTTTATCTTTCTTGCAAATTAAAAAGTACTTTTAATAAATAATGGACGGATTCTGCCAGTACTTTTATTGTCAAAATATTCATGGAAGTCATCATCGATTTATCATGAAGTACACCTGGGAATTATTTTTGATAAGAGAGCAGAATTCTCATGCTTTTATATGTTGTACTGGGTAGTTGTTTGTCTATCTTTTGTTTATTAAGTCCTGAGGTCGCTATTTGTTCTTTACGTTTAAATCAGAGAATTTCTTCTACAAATTAGCCCTTTGTCCATTAGGGTTTGTTTAGATTGATACAGGCATGTTGTTTGCACCCTTTGATTAATTTTTTACCATGTAATGTCATGGTGTACACTTCCATGCTGGGCATTGTCTGTTTTGGTGCTTTGGCACTCAGCTCCATCCGCTTGTCCTTCAATAAAAATTATATCCAAATTTTTGAAC
Source organism: Riptortus pedestris (assembly GCA_019009955.1). Taxonomy (NCBI): domain Eukaryota; kingdom Metazoa; phylum Arthropoda; class Insecta; order Hemiptera; family Alydidae; genus Riptortus; species Riptortus pedestris. Next base: position 124,777,360 of record CM032232.1, on the reverse strand, counting down.
CTTCTACGAATTCCTTCCTCAGTTCTTTCTAAGGATAATTTAGTAGTTAGAAAAAAATGTTGTTTTTAATAATGCCTGAGGGAGTTTGCAGAAGCTCTGAAAATTGACATAACATTTTTATGTATGCACAAACCGCAGGAGCTGAAAGGCAAGACAGCTCATTACCCAAAACAGGCATAATGATGTATCTCATTTCATTTAGATGCCCCTTTTTTTTTTTTTATTATTATTTTTTCTCATTTTATATAGTAATTTTATTCATGAGAACAAAACTCTCCAATCTAAATATTAACAACCAAGGCAGGGTTTATTGAGGCAAGAGATTTTCCACCAACCACGTAGTGTAACATTCGGCAGGCTTAAAGATGACGACCTTGCATCTTAAGTTGTCAAGTTTACTTGACTATTAGCCATTAACAGTGGGCTCCATCGACAGATTTAACATTAAGAAAAATATTAATATTTCTTGATGGTCCATTTGATTCACAAAATAATGTGGACTTTTCTCATTTCTTTATATTGACATTTTTACCTGAATTTCTTTTATATTAGTTGAAATACAGGTTAATATTTTAAGAAAACAAATTTCAGACTTATATTTAACAGTTTTTACTACATGATTTTTACTTTTACATTTTTGTATAAGCAATTATGAAACGGTTAGGGAAATTTCATTTAACAAACATTTAATATACATGAATTTTATAAAAATATGTTTATTATTTTTTTAATCATGCTAATTTTGTTTTATTTTATTTATTTAGACAAAGAACTTGTAGCCACAAAAGAAAGACAAGAAATTGAATTGGCAGCTCAAAGAGCTACACTGCAAGAACAGAGAACACATATAGATATTTTAGATACTGCTCTTATTAATGCACAAGCAAATGTTGTTTTTTTTTTTGAATATTTGAAATATTGGTTCTTTTATTTTCTTTGAGCATAAGTATTATTCATAAGGTTATTAAATTAATAATAATAATTATTTATATTACTTTATCCTGCTAATGTTTACTATTTTCTTTTAATGAAGAACACTCATTTATAGGGAAATTTATGAATTTATAGCTGGTTTCCTGTGATCATAGAATATATAGCAACTGGTGACTTTTAATCTGTTTAACTTTTATTATAAGAATAAAAATAATAAATATTTCCTTCTCAGTGTCGACAAAAGCAAGTGCATGTTGAGCGTGTTGCACAGCTCCAGCGAGCTCTATCATCTCTTCAGCTTGCTTCTGATAGAAGAGAACAGACGGAGCGGAAACTAAGGCTACAACTTGAACAAGAGCTTCAAAATGAGAGGGCTAAACATACGAACAATCTTGATGCACACGGTAAAACTTGTTTTTCCTCATTATTTCTTACTTAATTAGAATGTTTGCTTGGTAGTTCCTGAGTTTTAGTGCTACTGGAAACTATGGATTGTTTTATATGAAACATTTCCAATGTTTTCTAATCTCTTATCAAGGTAATATATATTCTTACAGGAGTCTTGATATATTCTGTTTCTTATAATGCAGGATACTCTTGAATAGGTATGTTTCTTACCAGATTTCGTCACTTACTGTAACACATTTGAATAAACGAAGAACTTTGGAGGAAGAAAAACAAACATTTTTGGAATTGTTTGAATTTACTAAAGCAAAAGTTTTGTTTGAGAATGTGTTGTTTTAATTTGTTGTCTTCAGGAAAAAAGTATTTTTTTTTTTTTTAATTTTATTTGAAATTACTAAAACTAATTATGGGTTAAAAACAATCTTTATATAAATTCATAAATTTATTTGCCAGCACCTAAGAAAATCAAAATTTCTCTTTACGCTAATTTCTCTTGATAAGTTGCTTCTCCAAAAAAACTCATTACTCAAAGACTGTAGTAGGTCAATGTAAGCATTACAGCCATAAGCATATCACTATAGTGAGTTCCGACTGTCCTGTTGTCATTTAGCTATATTTTTGTAATATTCATTATTAATCTGTTAATTGTTTTGTTTTTTATTTAAAGTTCAATTTTATTTACTAAATAATGTTAGTATAATTATCAGAATATCTTAATTTCAAGGTGAGGCAGAATGCTTAGCTGAGCTAAAACGACAGTTGAGAGAAAAAGACGAAAAAATTATGCGATTGGAAGGAGAAACTGCTAAATGGGAACAGAAATATTTAGAAGAAAGTCAACTGAGGCAGGCTGCTATTGATGCGGCTAGCATTCCAAAGTATGTGTACTGAATTTGGAGAACTCATATATGCAAACAGACACACCTATTATCATTTACTTCATATAAACCAAGAAAAAAGTAATTTTCTTCCTTTGCATAATATTTATTTTTGGCTACCAGTTTTGATGTTTAGATCCTTCTCTTGAATGCTTCCTTCCAAGAGTGGCTTGTTTCATCTGCTCCAACTGGTTAAGGATGGTAATGCACCAAAATAGGTAGCTGTTAATAAATTTATGTATAGGAAGACAATTGCTTTTCTTGGTTAAGTTCAAGATAATCTGAATCTCATTATGTGAGAATAGATTATTTGTTTCTTCTTGATTTACATTTTTGTTTTTTTTTAATATGTTTCTATACCATGCTTGCACTACTAAATTATTTTATTTACACACTAAGCTTTACATCCCTTGAAGAAGAACCCACTAATATTTTAGCCCATTTCTTGCTGTCTCAGCCAAACTTTTCCTGATATAGCTTCTGCTCCTAGGACATCAAAATCCTTCCTTAGCTTGTGCTATGACTGTTCCTATTTTCTCCTGACGAACATAGAACATCTTGGGGGTAATCTCCAGGATTCTTTTCTATTTACGTACTGTGAAACGATCATATTCTTCTTCTATCAAAGGCAGAAATAATAGTTTTTACATGTACTCCAAAGGTATTGCTTCTGACACCACCAACTGTGCTGCTATTTGACAACTATACTTTTCTCTGTGATTCTTTTTCCTCAGATGATCTCAGATCATCTAATTCCATTATGAGTCTACTTCTATACACGAACTCGGGTGTTTATCACCATCACAATTTTGTATACTGAAAACATTGTTTTGTTTTAAAAGGTTATTAAATTGCTGAGCCTTCTGGTTATGACATTGGAAACTTTGGGCCCTACAACCACCTTGGATGTAAATTCTCTGTTAACCTATTGCAATAACGGTGTTGAATGATGTCTTCAAAACCATCATAATTCTTTACATCTCTGATCTGCCTTGATGTACCTACGTACTTTGTCTTTTTCTTGTTTAAGCCTGAGTCATGCACCTCATTGCATGCGGTTTTACAGAAACAGCCAATGTCAGAATGTCTCTGCCAGTAATTAGTATATTAATCGTTGCCATACACTTTGTATTGTTTGAGCCTATTGTATTTAGTAGTAAATATCAAAATTAATTTTTATTCTTGTGATCACCATTTCCCGAGAGAGGATAAACTTCACAGGAGGTAATGGTTCTCCTTATCTTGAACTAATTGTAATTATAAATCTATCTTAGGAATCGATTATCAGACTTATGACTGAGTAAATATTTATTCCATGAGATGAGTTATTACTTTCATAACATAAAATTCTATAACTCATATTATTTTTTAGGGATGCGAAGATAGCTGCTTTGGAAAGAACCAGTCAAGAAACTGAAAAACTGATAGCAGAAGCACGATCTGATAGGATTAGACAAATGGATGAGGTTCATGCTGCTCAGAAGAAAGTAACTGACCTTGAAGCTAAGTAAGTAGTGTTACATATATAATTTTATCAATAATGTTAGCTAGTATAAATGAATCACCCACAACCTTTAAACCATTGAATCTTTGTAATTAAATTAGAAATATTTCCCTCTTCTATATTATTAAGTATTTAATTTACTGCCAATTTGCAAAAAAGGAAAATTATATAAGAAAAACATAGTGCGTTTTAATAAAATTGCTCACAGTGTTCATTAATATGAAATTTTCAAAATTTATCTCTTATATGGGGCCCGCATGAAAGGGAAAAGGAAAAACTCAGCTGTTTTATACTTTGAAAACTCAAAAACATAATTTTTTAGTGTTCAATTCTAACAGATTTATTACAAAAAACATTGGTACACAGGGGCTGCGTAAACTAAGCAGATTTTCCAAGTGCTGGTAAAACACTTGTGATCTCATTACACTACGTATTCTCTGTTCATATGTAATAACCAATGAGTAAAAGAGGGAGGGGGAGGGGGAGTTAATGAATGCAGAAACAAGATAACATGAATAATTCGACTAATACTTTAATTACGAAAAAATGAATAGAATGACAATCGTAGATCATCAATAGCTTAAGAAGATTGGTTCTATAACATTTTATGATCCGACTCTTAATAACAGAAATATTTTGAATTTACAAACTCCACTCCCCCCTCTATACCCCCACTATGTCATATTTCTGCCAAAAACAAATATGATTTTTAGTGTTGACTGAAATGTTTATATTTTGCGTATGGTATAGATCAATATAAACATTTTCGGGTCATGAACTTACAGTTTGGTGACGTCATCACAATGAATTTGCATGGATCTCGCATAGTAAAGTTCTCATAAAAACAATATTTAGTATTTAGGCTTAGAATAAAGAGGTTCATCCTCTACAGCAATTGTAATAATAACATGAGTAGGAGTGGGGGTTTACTGAAGGCTGAAAATTAAAAAATATAAATATCCCTGTTAATATTAAAGCTGGAGAAAAAGTGTATATAACAATATTTAAAGTGCATTTAATTTGCAATAAGATTGATTCTACACAATTTTTCGACCCGATGCATAACAATGGATATATTTTGGATTTACAACATTCTCCCCCTCAAACCCCCCCCCCCTCCCCCCTTCCACACAAATTTGGAACTTACCTCATTTTCGTTTTCTAACAAGTAGGATTATTGGACATTTGAAGACATTTTTCAAAAATTCCATCATGAGTACAACCTCAGCAGCCGATTTCCCCTAAGGGAAATCAGCTAAAATGGATTTCACTGTCAAAAAACCCTCCATTATTTTGGGGCCCAATTTAAAAAAAATGTTTTTAAATGTCCATCAATGCTATTTAGGAGATGACAAAAATACAGTGTGTTCAATTATATTTTTGTTTGTCACCAAACACAATATTTAAGCATTCCAAGTAATATATAAAATTAAAATCATTAATGTCCGAAATCAATAAAGTGTAGAGGTAAATTTTAGCATGTACTTTGATATAATGTTCCTCTTTTTGTATTTATAGGGTGAAGGAGTTAGAGTGTAAGCTTGCTGAGCGAGATGCAATGATTCGAGTGCTCCAGAAGAAACACACCCTCGACAAGGAGGTTTCCAGTTCATATCCTTCCATTTCTCTCGATCCTACCCTTAATACAGACCTTAATGTCTTAGCCACTGATAATTTAGGTAAGCCTAACCTATAATTTTGTTAATATGGTTGAGTTAGACATATATATGTTTTTATGTAGGTCTACTCTTTTTATATCGTAGTGTTTTGGTGAGTAAATGCTGGTCTTATGATTCAACTTATTTCCTTACTAAAATGCTATCTCATTCTAAAAGTGTCCTATTTGATTTTCATTTTCACATAAATATTTGATAATGGCATTTCGCACCTCATTTTGATTTACAGCTTCAATAAATTGAAATCAACAAGAACTCTTTATTACTAATAGCTATGCCTACATTTTTTTAACTATAACTATTGAAACAAAATTATTGTCAAGAAAAATAAAGTTCTGTTTGTTTATTAATTTGTTTGTTAACCAACTAAATATCTCTTGTTGGAAAGTATGTGTAGGCCTATTGGATTTTTTTTTCTAATGATTTAAATTGACAAAACACGAATTATATTACCTTCCTAGGACAAATGTAAAAAAAAAAAAAAAAACTGCATACATGCACATATGCACTATGTGCACTCATGCATGCATGAACATACAATTTTATTTAGTCAGCTCATCACTAAATTACTAGTGCCCACATGAGAATCAACTGAATTGATCATGAACATTAAGACTAACTCCTACTTCCAAAAGACTACCTAGAGCTCTCTAATCTAGCTTTTATCTTAAAAGTTTTTTTAATGACCCAGTAATTCCCAAGTAAAGAGCACATGATTGCTAGGATTGATTTATGCAAAATAATTTTTTCCATAATTGTTTATTTCACTTTCTCCCCCCCCCCACATTATATCTTTATGGCACCTTTTCAGAAGCAAAAACTTCAAAATTATAATTTCAATTACATATTAATATTGCTTTGCATATATTGATCCTAACCAGTTTATGGAATGTTTTTATTAGTAATTGAAACTTAACGAGTTTCAGTATAATGCAAATAAACTTGTATTCATATTTTAGTATTTATTATTATTAGTATTTTAATTTGTGGCAAAATACCTGAAATCAGTTGCAGGTAGTCACATTTTTAGCCATAGATTTAGAATTAGATTTACAAGCCCCCAAAACTAATTCTGAGATGTTTTTTCACATCATCATATTGCTTCATATGGATCATATTTCATAGTCCTGGGTGAAGGGTTTCCCAAACTTTCTGATTATATTTTTTTACCATTTCCTAACAGGTGGTGTTTCGACAACAAGTGTTTTTTCAACAGTTTCGAGTGCTTTGACTAGTTCAACAGGGTTTGGATCAGGCGCTTCCTACACTGGTAAATTGTTGATTTTATTCATTAGACATAATTAAGTAAGCAATAGTTTTCTTAATAAATTCTTCACAATTTTATATATCAACTAACCACTGTCAAAAATTTATTATACTTTTCTTAAATTATTTTTTTCAAACAGGAAGTGTGGATTCATATCATCATAAATATTCTACGCCAACTGAAAGCTTTCATCATAAATCATTAGATGATCAACTTAAAGAATTAGATTCTCAGCTTATGAGCAAGGTAAGACGGATTGCTTGACTTTTAATTCAGTTTAGCCTTTAATTTCAATTGATTTTCTTTCTTTGCAATGAAGTTTGCACACAGAATAAAGTCGCCGAGCTTTTTTCCCAATAAATAAATATATATGTGGTATCTGAGTTGTGAATTTCTTCATTATAAGCAAAGTTGTATACAGAGACTTTAAATATTTGGGTTATAAAATAAGTTCATAGATTTATCAATATTTCAATTTAATCTTCTCTATGTTTATTGGATAATGTTTACATATTCTAAAAAAGGACTAACATATCTCATACAAGTGTTTCAAATCATTTTGGCGCTGCAGGATTGTTTCTCAAAGTGATATATATGGTTCCTCAAAATTGACGGAAAATAATTTATTAGACCACATTTTCATTAGTGATTCCCTTCTAAAGAAACCATGTTAATGATCCATTTTTAAAGAGGTTGATAACTGGGTCCTCTACAATAATATTGTGATGAAAAATTCCTGGGAAAAATGAAGTGACCCAATGCTAACAACTCCAAAAGCAGGTTTGCATCTAAAAAAAGATTATTCTATGCATTTGGTGGGATTGGAAAGGTGTCCTTTATTTTGTGCTCCTCCGTCATACCAGATCATTAATTCTGTAGTATACTGTGCCATTTGGAACAATTAAAGGAGCAAAAGTGTCCAGCATGGGTAATCGCAAAGGCATAGTTTTTCACACGATAATGCCCATCCTCACATGCCTTTGCAGACCCGGCAGATATTATTGGAGTTTGGCTGGGATGTGATCCCCACCCTCCCTAATCGCCAGACCCAACAGATTTTCACATATTTCGGACCCTTCAAAACTCTCTTAACGAGAAACCCTTTAATTCACTCGAGGACTACAAAATGCACATAGAGCAGTTCATTGCACAAACATCTGAGAAGTTCTGTGAGGACGGAATTAAAAAATTACCTGAAAGATGGCAACATGTAATAGATCAAAATGGATTATATATAATTGATTACAAATAATTACAAGAATCTGAAGTTTTTATTGAAATCACCAGTAAAAACCACTATGAACTTATTTTATAACCCAATAGTTCATCGCTCTTCATCCACTTGAATAATACTCAGAAAACAACACTGAGAACCAGCTTATCTCTCTGAAAGTTTAATTCTGCACAATATAATCTATATTCATAAAACCACAATTTGAGAGCCAGCATATCTCACTGAAAGTTTAATTCTGCACAATATAATCTATATTCAGAAAATCACAATTTGAGAGCCAGTATATCTCTCTGAAAGTTTAATTCTGAACAATATAATCTATATTCAGAAAATCACAATTTGAGAGCCAGTATATCTCTCTGAAAGTTTAATTCAGCAAAATGTAATCTATATTCAGAAAATCATAATTTGAGAGCCAGTATGTCTCTCTGAAAGTTTAATTCTGAACAATATAATCTATATTCAGAAAATCACAATTTGAGAGCCAGTATATCTCTCTAAAAGTTTAATTTTGAACAATATAATCTATATTCATATTTGGAATTCTTATTTCATTCATTCAATTTTCCATCAATTATTAATAGAACTCAGAAGTTTCCTTATTTTCTAAATTTAACATTTTTAAATATTTAATTATTTTGGCCCACATATTTTTATTTAATTATTCTTCACTCTGAATTTGTTTGTTTTCCTTAGCAGATAGCACGGATGTCTAAAAAATCTTCCAATTTCCAATCTTCCAAAATCCATATTTCCATTTTTAAAACAAACTATAAATTTGTTATCAGCTCTCTCGTAAAATTCAAGAAATACAGTTCTCTCATATAATACACTCAAGAAGTAGAATAAAAAAAAATAGTATTTTATGGGCAATTTTCATATTTAGAATTAAAAAAATATCATTTATTTAAAATTCATAGAAAAATTCCTGATAATACCTTTGATTATTGACGTGTTAATTATGCATTTTTCTTAAATCAAATTAATTTTTAGGCTCAAAATCTATGAAATTCTATTTAGCGTACCTGATATTTCCTGCATTTATTAAGCTTCCGATTTTATATTATCATTAGAAAAATAAATACATACTTTCAGGAATTTACTTCTTGGTAAAATTGAAACTTTATTGCCATTATAACTAAATAGATTTGTCTCTAAAATTTCCATTCATTGAAACCTTTTTTCCTAATGACACAAGAAACAATATATGTCCTGGAAAGTCACCAATGGTTTCATTATCTTGTTCTTTGAACTCCTGACACGAATTCAGTGCCATTAAGAATAATGATCTTGCAACATGATGTTTAATCGCAAATAACTACTAAAAATGCAAATTACTGAAAAGTTGCAGTTAATATTCATTACAAATCAAAAGTGTTATTCTTTTTACTATGGAGTTGACACTTCTTCTGTAAAGAAAATGATTTTTACCCATATTCTCTTTTGAGGTTGTTACTCATGACAACACCATTGTAACCAAAAAGTATTCAAATGACCATCGATCCCTCCTAGCAGTTGATGAAAATGAGATCAAGATGAATCCTCCAGTATAAACGGAGATGTTTATTCTAACTTTCAGTTATAGCTCATTCCTACTTCACCTTTTATTTCACTTTAAACTATGATATCACCTAACATCTTTTGACTACCTTAAATTTAATTTCTTTATTATGTAGTCCTATTACTAAGGGAAAAATAGAAATGTAATATAATGACATCTGTGTGTCATTCGAGTAAGTAACAAATCTGCTTAGTTCCCTTAGCCACTATCTAAGGGACTTTCTTGGACTGTAGAGAGAATTAGCTAAATTATTTTGTACTTGCATTATCAACAGACATCCTTAAGTAGCTATAATGTCCCATTTTTCCCATAGCCTTGCAATTTAAAGAAGTGTATAATTAAAGCTGAGGTTAAAATTCTTAAAAATTGATACTGGAATCATCCTATGTTTGTTCAGATACATGGGATTTATTAACGCAATACTTGGCTCATAATCCTTTTGTTTCTTGTTGTTTTTGTGCAATGAGTGCTGTAAAAAGTTCTCTTAATGTGCTCAACAATTTATTTTGAAATCCTAAAATACTATACTATTCTCGACGTCAAACATATTTAGTTCCTTTTGTCAATCTATAAAATATTTAAATTTTTGAAAGTTGTTTCTTCTTGAGATTCTATGTTTTATTGAATGACTAGTAATAGAATAGCAGGCATATCTTACAAAGATTTTGGCAGTTTTCCTTTCAAGTACTCAGGTAAAAGGCTTTTTTGTTTGTATTTATATTTCATTATTACACAAATAAAGCATGTATTTCCTTTAAATAATAAACCATTTGTTTTTCTTTTTTTTTATAAATAACAGTTTATGACAGTATTTACATTTTTACTTCTTTAGCCATGTATATATCTACAGCAATTTAGCAAACATTTTTCTTAGCATTATTTTAATGAGTTAATATATAGTTGTTTTTTGTTCTTTCTAATAGTCACATTTCCATTCAGAATTGTAAACCATTAATTCCTAACTTTATCGCTTTATCTTTTTAGCAGATTTCCCATAAAGGAAATCAGCTATTGAGGTTGTACTCATGTCACAATTATCAAAAAAAGTTCCTTAATTGCCATCGATCCTCAGGAGGTGATGAAAATGAGGTCCATTATATATTTTGATAGCTAGATATATTTGTCTGTTAACTCTCAAGCAGCCACAATTTTTGTCTGATCGTTACCAAAATCGATATTAATGTATATTTAAACGTTTTATGTAAAACTAAAGATCAAGTTCGCTAATAGCTGAAATTGGAACGGAGGGAAGGAAATAAAATTTAAAAATATCTTTGTTATTATGAGTTATTTATAGAATAAATCTTGTTGGAAATTAATTTTTTACAAATGTTCTATACTTTTTTCTCTATCTCAAATATTAACTGAGATATTTGCAATTTTCAGCTCTCAGCAAACCTCCACTCCTACTCATATCATATTAACAATAAGCTAATATATAATTAAACCTTTCAGTCCAAGCTTAAAAGAAAATATTGTTTTCATTGAACTTTTAAAATGTGACATAAATGCAAATTGTTGAGAGTGTGTCATCATTTAAGATTTTATGGAGTAAATAATATTATTCTTATTTCGACACCAAACTCAATATCAGTATTGTTAATGACTGAAATTGGACCAGTGTGAGAGGGGGTTTGGTTAAGAGAGAGAGGGGGGGGGCAAAGATTCAAAATTCTCCATTATTTTGAGTTGGATTGAAAAATTGCATAGAACCAACCTTTTTGCTATTTTTTTTTTTTTCTTTATGATTGTTATCCTATACGTTTTATCTCTATCTAATACTCACTGATATATTTTAATTTTCGTTCAATAGTAAACCCCCACTTCTTTTAATGCAATTTTCACTTCGAGCTTCTGAGTCACTAGACATCTCATTTCCAGTTTAAATTTCAAGACAGTTTTCCTTAGGATTCTTATTACAAAAAAAAGAAAAAAATGGAGAATTTATAGTGGCAGGTCCATAGTGTTCAGCATATGGGAAGTCTGCTTAGTGTATGCAGCCCCTCCTTTATGAGGACTTTTTTTATGGGATTTAGACAAAATTTCTCTTTATTAAATTATTAATAATTTAATTTGTTTTTATGAGAAAAAAAAAGTAATTTATTCTAGATCAGTGACGCTGTAGACACAAGTGATGGCTAATTCCATGAATTCTTTTCTTGTAAGCCGGCCAACACCAAATTTGAAGCCTCAGTGAGAGAAGAATTTATCGCATTAGCCATCATTTGTGTCTGTGGTGTTGGTGGTTGCACATTCGCCTGTATAGCCAGGAGGCCCTAGTTTGAGTCGCAACAGATTTAGTAAATTTAAAAAAAAATACCTATGTAAATGCAACGCATAACACCAAATTATGAACTAATAACACCAATAAAACATTATTAAAATTAATGAGGAATAATAGTAGTAGTAGTAGTATTTAATAGTAATTAAATTTATAGTTTCTTTAATTAAATAGGAAAACAACCCAAGCTCCCGTCTTTGTGAGTATATTATACTCTACAGCATGTTTACAGATAATATAACACATTATATTTACTTTGGCTACTGCGAAGATATTAAGGAATTTTTGTGTAATTTTGTCATGAGACCAACCTCAATAGCTCCATTTTCTAAAGAAAACCCGCTTAAAAAATGACTATTGATTTTTAGAAAAATTATTTCTTTTTCTTTTACTCTTATTTTATGAAACAGTTCATTTCAGCCAATTTATTAGTACCATTCTTGTGGTAAGTGTACAATAGATTCTAGACTAGTTACTGGTTTAATTTTATGAAAAATATAAGGTTATTTTGGCTTGATTGTTTTGAATTTAATTTGTGTTTCAAAGCTACCATATTTTTTTTTTTTTTTTTTTTAATTGAAATCATAACGAAAACAAAGCGTCGGCTTGGAGCATGCATTTTACTTTTGAGTGTTGTGTGTCACTAACATATGCTTTTTTTTTTTTTTATAAACCATCGAAATGGTAAGCTCCACGTCGCCGTGTGTTTGTTTTCGTATGATTTCAGAGAGGACTATGCTGTTTTCCAGGATTCACTCATCCAAGCACTCAGGCGAGAAAAGGAAAGATACCCCAGCCACTATTGGCGGGTGTGAACTCTTCTGCCGGAGGATGGGGTGAAGAAATGGTATTCATTTTTCTTTTCTGTTTTCTTATATCAAAAGTTATGATACTAAATCATATTTTTTCTGTAGTCTCTAAGGATTTTTGAAATTGTTATAAAGTCCTTTGACAATAGTCACTACTAAAATAAAGGGATTTGCTCAAGAGCAAAAACATTTAAAGTGGAAAGTCAAATATCCTAAAAATCCAAGAAACACATAGGCTTCTGAAATATTTACATTCTACTTTTAACAGAGTATAAAATACCATATCTGTGACTTATCAACGTTCGTTAGGGACCACATAGAGCCATCCCTACTCCTTCTTGGGTATCTCATGATTGTATGTCAATACTGGTATGTTATTTTAAAATAACACTTTTTAGTAGGGCATTTTTTTAAAAATTTCTGTCCTGAATTCGTTAATAAAATTGTATTTATTCAAAATATGGCGGTGTGAACTAAATAAATTAAAAGTGATTTGGGTTATAAAATACTCATTGTATTACTTAAGTTATGAGATTTTCAGAATATGCCATATCTAGCTCATGCATATCTTAAATATTTTGAAATTTTAAAATTCAAAATCTTTCTAACTCAAGTTTGTGAATCGCCAATTTCGGGGGTGTGATTTTAGGGAAATGATCTCACATGTTAAAGTACAAATTCATATTGCAAATTTATAAATTATCAAAGACCAGATACAGTCTGAATATCTCAATGTTTTAAAGTCATATATGATAGATCATATATTTTAGCCACTTCTACATGGATATTGATAATGTTTTTATCCTACCCAATTAAATAATATGGTGGGCTTAAATATTTCATTTAATAAAAAATGAAATACTTAATTCTAATTTGTTGTTAACATGTGATATTTCTGTATCCTCTTAAAATTCCACATGATAACATTACCAGTATTCCACATTATCACTAAGTTGAAACTTTGAATAAAAGGTCTCTCTTGATGGAACCATAATCTATGCTTTAATGGCTTTATTTTTATAACTCTTAACACTTTGCTTGTGTGATTTTTGATCAAGGAAAATTGTGGCATTTAAGAAAAGAGTGTTTCTTGTAGCTGATAAAAATGGTGTTGTTATAAGTCTATTATAATGGTATTTCCGTCCTTCAGTAAATTGCCCGTTCCTACTAATGTAAACTTCACTAAACTTTTATTTCACTAATCATTTTGTGCCCAGTATAAATATAAAACAGTGGGGTTACAAAGGGAGGTAGAAACTAGAATGTGAGAATATGCCACTGTGTGCCATTCCACCACGTGGGAAATCTTAGTTCAGAATTTATCCAATCTCGGTGTACAAGTTTTTTTTCTTTTTCCCTTTTTCAATTTCAGAGAAAATAAGATAAATTTTTAGTACTTTATGCAAATATATATAAAATATTAAAATGCTATTCACCTAATCTAAAACTTGTTAGCAACTGTTAGACAAAGTTTTATACAATTTTGAATATGGTTATAGGCACTAGATTCATAGTTTTTTTGTATTTAATAAAGCAAGTGTAATTTGTTTTGATCTACTGTTTAACAGTGAAGATTAATAATTTCAGGCCTCGAATAAAAGTCATTTATGTACATTAAAAATGATTAATTAGGAATTCAAGTTTTGGTACATCGGTAATACATAACTTACACTGGATTTTATTATGTAATTCATTATATCATGTGTTAAATCCACTGGCTAAATAAGTTCTTTCTCTAGTTGATAGTAAAAAATTCGAAACAAGACCAGGACAAGCAAAGGGTTTTAAATATTGTTACGCCAATTATTGTTGACCAAGACAACAATAATATCTTATTCTCTTTCAGACGTGAAGAACTTGTAGTATATAGACTAAGAATTTGCCACACCAAATTAACGTATGCCTAATTGATGACAAGGGCAGACAAACCAATATGTACAACTTGTAATGCTGAACAGAGTTAAACATTCAATTACTGGCTGAAGACTATTATTTGACTTACTAATTCCATTCGAACTATTGAGAAATGGGAGCCAATACATAACACACATTCTTAAAAAATATAAACATATACCAGAAATTCTGATAGATTTATGGTGTAACTAATCTGAATTAGTTTCCAAAGCAGTATCCAAAGAGCATATATGTTTTAATAATCATAATAATAACATAAGATAGGAAATTTGAATCTTTTTATTTTACCATTAAAGTATAGATAGGGTGTATACACTCTTATCAGCATCTTCCCATTGACACACCACTATGCTTTTTTTCTAAAGCATTTTGTTATATAAATAAAATTATTCTCTCTGGTTAAATTCAAAAATGTTGGATGCATGCATATATTCTTTTATTAGGTATTGTTGGAGAAACAAGGCCTTTGTTCTCAGGCGACGCGGCAGCCACAGGAGAGGTCTGCTTCACTCCCCCCGTCATCGCTTCCTCGACCTAAGCGAAGCCCTGGAAAGAAATTTGGAGAATACGGCCGTTTGAGCGACTCCAAGGAGCCCAAGGGCGAATCGTCTCCGGTCCGCATCATACCTCTCAGCCGGAAAGTCGGTGAGTACGGGCGTTTGTCTGACTCTGAGTCGCGCAAGACCTCTGACTCAGAGAAGATGAGGGAGTCGCCAGGACGCTCTCTTCTTCCTCCAAGGAGCTATTCACGCCTCGAATCTGACTCTAACGAACCGAAGAAGCAAGAGAAAGACAGGTCTGTAAATCAGTCTCCTGTGAGTAAAGCATCTGATTCAGAAGTAAGAATGTCCCCAGTTCAAAAGTACAGGTTTTTCGATAAAGCACCCTCTGATAGTGGTAGCGAGTTTCATTCCCCGAAAAGGAGTTTCCTTCCTCCTCCGAGAAAAATATCAGATTACGGGTGTTTCGAAGAGCAAGCCAAGCAAGAGTCTAAGCTGAGGCGTGGATCTCTCCACAGGGAACAGCAAGGAGCGCAACAACCTCCAAAAACTGGTGTTAGGTCACTCCCTAGTCCAAACAAATATAGAATTCAGTTTTGAATAAATTTCACTTGATTGAGAGACTTTTTAATTCTTGTAGGGTGACTAAACAATTTCAAAATGTTAGAGAAAAAAAACGAAAATTTATTGAAGATTTAAAGGTCACCTCACATTCAAGAAAACCTCCACATTTTTGTCCATCAATTCTTAACTTGAATAACTTCTTTTCTGTTATTTTTAAACTTCTAAAATTTTACAGAGCGAGCATCTGTGTGCTTTCATAAAACAATTATCCTCATTGTCCTTCCAGAGGAATAATATGAACAGTGTGGAAAATGAATCAAAAGTACAAAATTTATGACTGACAAGAAAAGAGCTGCCACAGTAATTTTTGGAAATGTGGTTACTTTTAATTTGTCTTTCACACTTGTTTTTGGCATCCATAAAAGACCACCATTTCTCTGACAAAATTTTTTCACTAATGCTATGGTTTTCATGTTTGAAAATGATACCATTGTTTTTTATAAGAGTTAAGAAAAAGGAAACAAATGACAGTAGCATTATTTATTTGGAGTATAAATTTGATTTTAATTTTTGTAACATATTAATCTATTCAGCTCCAAAACAATTCATTAATAATGAAGAAAGTATTAATGGCTTGATTATGGAAAATATGCAGTTTTATTCTGGAAGGACAATAATCAGATAATAGATTTGATGAGTACAGACAAAATTCAGCTAATATTTTCATCCTTTCTGGTAAATAGTTCCTTAACATTGTGACCTAATACTCATTGTAATTTTTTTTTTTTTTTTTTAAAGAAAAGCATTTGAATATTCCTTAAGGAAACTTTAGCATTATTGACAGTATCAATTTTCATGATGATAAATATTTCATTCCAACTGATAGCTCATATACTAATTTTAAGTAGTTAATTAATGTCTACAAAGAGGCTAATAAACTGAAACAGTTCAATACGCTTATATTTGTATTAAAGATCTAGTCTAATTTATCTGTGATTCATATCAGTTGCAATTAAGTCACTTCAGTTGTAAGCTGAGCTGTCTGAGGTGACACTCTTTAATGAGCTATTTCAAACCATTTCAATGGTTACAAGTGGTTTCTAATATTATTTACTATCTTGATATTAATGATTAGTGAATGAACGGTGAATAAGATCCATCAACATTCAATGTAACTACCCTCCTTTTTTTTTTATTTTTATACAACAGTCCTTTAACTGCATTAAATATTGTTTTTCACTAAAGTTACTATTCAAATTGTCTACATTCTCTCAATGATTCTGTCATTATTTTTATAATTTTTAAAGGGATTCAAAAAAATTCATGTTAAGTAAATTTAAGTTAAGTCTATAATTATTAAATATACTCATAGACCTCCACAGTCCTTTTCACTAATACAATCAAGGTCTTCGGGTATTGACTGTGTCATCTTGTTTTTGGTAGAGTTTTTGCAATATTCTATCAGCTCTGTTCCTATTCTGGTATATATGTATATGTATGTATATATATATATATATATATATATATATATATATATACATATAAATACATCTGTCTTGTCCAGTGCCATGGGCAGAATCATCCCTTCCAGATATCTTCCGATACTTTCTCTGACTTCTGTACCTTTGTGATTTTGTCTTCTTTTTTTATGGTTTTCTTTCAAGATGGAATTATAAACTTCCAGAGCTTGCTCGATATTCATCTTTTATGTCAATGTTGTTTGGGCACTTTATTATCTGTATTGCTTCTTGTAAGATTCTTTTCTTGTTTGCCAAAATGTTTCTGCTATTGCTGATCCTTTTGTCTGAAACTAGTTCACACTCTTGATGTGTTCTCTGGCCCTGGTGCTAATCGACCTGCCTGTCAGACCAATGTATCCCGCGTCACGGGTACAACTGTATACTCCTGGGACTTTGGTATGGTGTTCATCCTCCAAACTTTGTATTGTGTGTCAAATTTTTCTGCCGCACCACCCACCCGGTGCTTCCAGTTGCCGGGTAACCCATAACCTTAAGTTCTATTACCCCCTTATCAGCTCACAGCACCCCCTTAAAATAGAACTTCAGAGTGTTCAGTAGAAGGGGAACTTTCGGGACAACCACGGCAGATCACTCTGTCTCCCAACCATCATCCAATTCTTCACTGGATCTCCGATAAAAAAAAATTGCTGTCTTCCAAATGCTGTATCAATTCCATGCTTAAGTATTTTTTCAGTCTTTTGTGTTGTATCTTTAATATATTGTTTATTCATCAAATGTTTAGTGTTTCGAACTTGTTAGATTTATTTTTTTTAAATTCTTCTCTGATTAATGAAATGTTTTTTGTTTCTTAAGTAGATCTGTATGTTTTCGACCTGGATATTTTTTTATGAAAGTTAGCTGGATATGCTAAGTAGAAAGCATTTATAACACATAGAATGATATTTCCTTTAACCATTTGACTCTTATTCTGTGATCCTTAAGACTGCTACTTACCTGGGGCTTTAGTTGCAATTGAATTGATTCCAGTTTAAATTTTATAAAACAATAAAAGTCTACATTATAATGAAACAAAAAAGTGAATACCGGGCAACATAGCGTTTTTCATATTCCTCAATATCTCTTTCCATCTCGTTCACATCCTGTTTGATTAAATACATATATTTAAATATGTCTTTTATTGGTTTATAATATTTTAAAACACCTTTAAAATGCAAATAAGCCTATAAATGTCTGGTTCACATTTGTTAGCCTCAAATTCTTTTCATAATTGCCTCTTATTAATGTGTGTATAGTAGGATATAATAATGACAGTATTTTAAAAATAAAAGACTGCCAGGTAAACTGTAAGTTATTTTGATGTCCTACGAGAAGAGGCAATATTTTTATTAATATTATAGATTTTTGTAACAGAATTGCTCATTAACAAATATTTCCAGTTTCAAATTTATCAGTATTATTTGCCAGCATTGCCTTAATGAAAGGCTCGCCAAAATAAACACTTAAATTTTCACATTTGTTTTTAGCATATTATTTTAAGTAATATTTTTTAAATATTCTTTTACTTTCCTCCTATTTAAAATACCATTTCCCGAATTTCCCTTTTCAAATAAATTAAATTTAAAGTCGTGTTTATTGTACAGATCTGATTAATCTTGAATCTCCACATTTTATAAATATATAACACTTCCAGCGATTCCTTTAATATATATATTTTTTTTTTTTTGGAATGACTGACAGAAAAAAGTAATGGAACTACATAATGTTCCTTTATAATATTCTAATTTATTATTTCTTTACTCTAACTCAATTACACTAAGAACAATCATTTAAATCCAATGAACCTTTGAAGATGCCCAAGTAATTTTATTTTAATTTGCTACAATTTGAATGAAACACAAGCCTTTTTAAATAATTCTTAATGTTAAAAGGCTTTTGTTGTGCTTTTTTTATTTTATTTTGAGTAACTTTTACTTTCCTTGTTACAATAGCTTTGTAACTTGTTAAAAGTTTATGGTTACTATATTGAAATCAGTTAATATTTTTTTTTTTTTTTTAAATCAAGGTTAATGTCTTCTATGTGACAACATGCCATATCTTATGACAAATAATGTGTGTGCCTTTGAAAGGATATATTTTTATAAAAATGAATTCAGTGTTATGAATCAACTCTGGTTGATCTAGTCCGAGTTTGCTAATGACAGGTAGTTTTAAGGTTGTAACAGAAAATGTTCCTATTTATAAATACTTACAAAGTACTAATTTTTTATTGTATTTTTCTTAGATTAGACCTACTTATTTTCCATGTTTATGTTTATTACATTTACAAAGTAATATTTCTTTTAAACTGAAAAAAAAACAATGTAAATGTAAATTAAGAAATAGACTTGTACGAAATTAACAGTTACAATGTTTAATACCAAACTAGTCTATTAAAATATATTTTGTTATTTAATCAAAAAGTTAACTACAAAATACATAAGCTAAACCTACGTTATTTTATTTGAAATAATTCCTGTTTCTATTCTATTTTTCCTGTAGCGTAGATACAAACTGTTAGTTGGAGCGATGGATTTGCATTCACCTCTACATTTCAGCATGTGGTATGCTTAATATAAGACTGGTTTGTGCATATGTGGAATAACTGAGTGATAACCCTACAGAAGTGATGGGCTCATATTGGGACGGAATGTCACCACCATGAATTAGTGTATATAACTCCCAACTGTTACTGATTATATTTATGGCAATATTGAGTTTTTTACAGAATCATGTTACTCAATCCATTTTTGTTAAACCTCTGAGGGCAAGGTGAAATCTTCTTACTTGGTAAGATTGCTCCCAATGATATTTTATTTATACATTATTTTATAGATTATGTATATTTGTGAGATAGAATGGTTAAAATCTAGAATATGTTAATAAACAAGAACACAATGAAATTTTAATTCTTCTTTCTTAACATTTGGGTTTTCAACACAAAATAGTTCAAAGGTAAATAACATTGGTTTCAGTTGGCATCACCAAAATCATGTAATAATCATCAAGCCTTTGTAAAATGACATTCTAAGGTCTCTTTCTTTCCCTATGACCAATAATCTTGACTTCAAAGAGATTTTCCCCAGAAAATCTTAAGATCTGCCAAAGGAGTCTAATGCCCATGGTCTTTTTAAGAATTTTACTTTCACTTACCTCTTTCAGAACTTCCATGCTGGATATCTTTTGAGGTCAATTTCATATGGTGATTAGGTGACGAACTCACATTTCCAGTGCTTCTAACTAATTGTATTCCCTTTTGTGAAAAGTCCAATTTTTGCTCCCATACTCCGAAAGAATGCTTAAGCAAAAGGTTCTTAAGTATCTGAACTCCTGTTTAGCTATAATGCTATTCTTCTATCAACTTCAAGCCTGCCATTGTTTTCAGTATCGAATTTCTAGTTCACAGTCATTTATAACGATTTATGTTCTCTGGTTTTTGTAATATTCCAAATTAATCTTCTGTCTTTGTAATATATGTTTATGTTTCATTCAAGTAGTAAAATATTAATTTCCCGTTAAGCTAACAAAAGCTTTTTCTAAGTCAACAAATTTCACAATTGATTTCGGATTCATATCTCTCCTGTATAATTGATGAATGGGTTCCCTTTTTTCTCTACCGGACTAGAACCCAAATGATAGTGTTAGATTTTACTTCTAAGCCTATTTTTTATTTGTATTGTTATTTTAAATGCATGAGACAAGGAAAATCATTCTGTAATTACTACATCCATTCTGTTTCCTATTTAGGTAAAGTAATTGTTCAACTGCTGGTAAATTAGTCAAGAATATTTCCACTCTCAAAGCTATGTTTCATTAAATCATACATCAAATTCATATCACAATCTAGGTTCATATGCATTTCAGCTGTTAGTTGATTAGTTACATTTATTTCTTTTATCATTCGAACTCTCAAGAGAACGGTTGAATTCCTCTATCAAAATGGAAGGGCCTGGAGTCACATTCATCAGATGTTTTCTACAGTAATTTTTTATTAGTAATAACAGAATCACCATAAAGCTCTGCTATATATTTTATTCATTTGTCACATATTTAAAATAATATTCAATTTTTTTCACTATGTGCCCTACATATTCGCTTGAACTGTAAATATTTGACTTATGTACCTGTTGCCATCAATCAGTCTTGCATAAACTATAGTTGTATTCTGTTTTACATTTACCTCTTCTAACTTACCACAATACAACAGTGTCCTCATGTTCCAGGTATTTTTATCTCTGGCAAATTTCTTCACTCCTCCCTGATGGATTATGGTGCCAGAATGCCATGATCAGTAAGTTATTCTTTGGAACTTCTATGGTTCCATCAAGAGAGAAATTCCAGAAAGTGATTTCCCACTGTCTTCTTTCAGAGTTAGCCTTGCATAATTTAGCTGACAAATTTTATGTGCCACTGAAATACTCTCGGTACCCCAAGGTCGCTTGTGTCTTTACTACAAACCAGGCTCCTGATTCAAGGTGATAAATTCATTATATGAGGTGTTTGTACACATTTTTATGAAATACAAACACATACATAAACTCACACACTTTATTTTCTGAACATGTCTATTATATATAATCTATTATGAACATCCTTTATCTTCTTCTGTTATAAAGAGTTACTTTCATTATCCAGAACTTTTTTTCATGTCAATATAAATTGGTGCTTTGTCTGCTTGCATTAACAAGATAAAAAGACAGCATGAAGTCCCCAATTAAATATTATAAGATAACACAAAATTCGATAGATTTTTAAGAATAATGTTCTTAATTTCTTTATAAGACAGACCAGAATGGATAAAAATGAATGGTTTATCAACGAAACTCGATAGGGATGTTTATCCAGTTAAATGGTGTACAAATATTGAAATACTATATTGATCTCACAATAGCTAGAGTCAGTCAACGATGTGGTTATTGGTGACAGTGTATGTATTTAAAAATCATAATTTCTCTTTACTATAAGTAATTTATAATGAAAGAAATAATTTTATTAAAGAACTTCGGGACTTATTTGGCTCCTATTTTATTCAATTTAAGAATGCTAGTTTAATATGATTTATTGATGGCACCTTAAAGTATAAAAATAACAAAGTTCTTTGATTCCATAAAACATTTAATTAAAATATTCTTCCTCTAAC
Source organism: Riptortus pedestris (assembly GCA_019009955.1). NCBI lineage: Eukaryota > Metazoa > Arthropoda > Insecta > Hemiptera > Alydidae > Riptortus > Riptortus pedestris. The sequence goes on along the minus strand of CM032232.1, from coordinate 124,755,177 downwards.
ATTTTGAGCAAAATTGTTCCTTTGGTTGTAGATGTCTCGTATTTTATAATAATTCAGGTATTTTCATCATTTCTTAAATATAAACTTCATACTAAATTGAGTTATAAATTAAACATTATTTCTTTAACATGGTGCGACTACTAACATGGATATGACTACTGTAAGTCTATGACAATGAGAGGTAAGAAGAAGGATGAATGTTTGGCTTTTAAGTCTCGGCACTTAAATTGTGAGTGAGCCTATTCTATTATTATTCCTTATACTTTCCTTCACAAATTTTGATATGGACAACACTTGACTTCCTTGCACTCTTGTTAAGTGCTTTGCTACACTTCATTTAAAAGCAATATATGTCATCTCCATTCTATATGTAATATCCATTAAAGTGTTATGCGATTATGTTTGTACAGGAGTGTCAAAACTAGTCTAAATGGATTCAGAGTCAAAATGGATAATTCTGTTGAACTCAAATTTTTCACAATTACATTTCCTTTGTATCGTATTTACTTTGTATAAGGAAGTATTGAAATTGTAGTAAAGTGTTACAGCTTCAACATATACTAGCTACAAGTAAATGTTTTAGGGTAACCTAAAAACTAAAATCAAAACGGGCATTAAATGTTCAAAAATAATAAATTTTATTCTTGTGACAATGTGTCACATATTTATAACATTTGTTTCCAACAACAATTAGGAAGTATTACAATAAATTACTATCTCTAAATATATCTTCATTATACAAACAATAACACAGTCACCATGATACAACACAATGATACAAAACGAAACACAAAATAAATTAGTACAACATTTAAAAAATAATAATATCCATATGAAGAAGAAAAAGACACAATCTCTAATCATATTTAACAACAAATTCATATATTAACAACAAATAGAAATGGTGACAAATCTTATAAATAAATTGTATAGAAGACGAGAGAATAATTTCATTGTATAAAACATGATATGGTTGGGTTTAAAAATTTATAATTTTAAGCAACAAATTGTTTGCCAGTTAGTAAGTACAAAACTTTTTTTTAAAAATAATAAAAACAAGTTGTAGTATTTTTCTCTCCTAAAAGTCATTATTGGGAACACTTAGAAATAAATAAAGTACATACATGAGTGTTCATTCATCTAAACTCTTTAAAACAATACAAAATATATTTATTAATGATACATGTATCTCACACAAGAATACTTCAATGTTTATTAAGAGTACGTAAAGGGTAATTTTTTTTTAAAACATAATTTCTCTCCTCATTATTAAGAATACATAGTCCATGACTAGCGTGTTCTCTGTGATAATGTGCCTCTTGTCAGGCCATGTCGTAGAACAGGGGTCTCCAAACTTTCCAGCCTTAGGGCCAAAACCATATTATCGTTGCCGGTGGTAAAAAGTATGGATTCATTTAAAAAATTTGTTAGTTATCATATACTGAAGTTAAATTTTCTGCATATTATACATGTCTTTACTCATTACAATACTGTGTTTCTTTATCCAACTTATCACAAAAACAATAACAATAAGCCTACAACAATGTTATGAGTAGTTAGCCCATGACCATATCAATGTAGATGTCATATTAATAATTATTCAACATAAAATTAGAATACTTCAGTAAACTAAATGTAATTTGCTATAAAAAATATGTTCTCTAAAAGGATTTTCCACAAGTATGCTAGCTCTCCACGGGCCGGAGAAAATCTGTCCACGGGCCTGATGTGGCCCTCGGGCCGTAGTTTGGAGACCCCTGTCCTAGAAGATAGACGTCCTTCTGCTAGTCTGGCTTTGCCAAGCCGCTAAGAAGGTAGAGGCTGGCATATCATGGTACTCAGAATAAGCTGATGCAATTGATAGTTTCGTCACAATTTTGTAATCGATTGTACTTTAATTCATTGAAAAAACTTCTGGAAATTTTAATATATATATATATTTTTTTTAAATTTATATATTACAATATATTGATTACAAAATTATGTTATATAACTATCGATTGTATCAGCTGATTCTGAGGACCACGAGGAGCCAGTCTTGTCTTTTTATCAGTCTAGACAAAGTTGGTCTAGAGGAAGTATGTTTACCTTGTTTTTTACTAAGATCATGTTCCTGAAGAGGTGTTACAAAAAACATGAAACAGGTACAACATAATTCTTAATAAAGTGGAGTGAAAGTATAACGTGTTTTATTATATTCATACTGTAACTAAAAAAGAACAATACTGGGTCATGGGGTGATTCCCGCAAGAACAATAGTAATTTATTTAGTAAGAGACTGTAAATAAAATCCCTGCCCTCACTCTGGCTAGAATAGGATGAAAATTCTAGATTTACTGTCCTAATTAGCCTGAGTTATATAAAGGGGATATTAATTATAAAATTTAATATTAAAAAAATAAAAATAACAACAAATTGAGTGGCATTTAATGACAATGTGAGTATTACAAATGCTTACTGCTGGAATTCTTAAATTTAAAATACTCTTCACAGCTTTTAAGCCCGATGGAATGAACTGTCAGATATGTCATATACTTTAAATCTAGTATAATCAAACAAATTTCATTTAAGTGTGAGCGGATTATAATCCCATAGTAAAACTTATGTATTTAATTATAAATTTCATCCTAAAATATTGGTGTGGACTTTAAAACTAAAGTAAAACAAAGGGAATATGAAACATATTAATTTTTGGCACTTCTAATTAAATTATAGTAACAATTCAGAGGCAGTTAAACATAAAGAATTAGTTCCTAGTTTGAGCTCTTAAATTTAATGCTAAATCTTGAGCTCTTATCTTAAAATAAAACAATTAAGTAGTTCTTCAATAGTAAAAAGCTTCAAAAGAAGACTATTTTTTGAACATAGCAGACATTTCATCAGCCTTTGCACCAGTAGCTTGTATAGCATTGATAAAGGCATGTCTAGAAAAATAAAAAAATAATTCTGGTTAAAATTTCTTGTTAGAAAAAAATTAAGTTTTCAATACATAATTATTATTTAAAGGTGGTTTATTAGAAAAATAAATATATTTTATTTACATTACACAGATATACGATTTCAACTTAAAAAAATAATGTTTCTTTACAACTACATACATTTGTGAATAAAACATATATTTCTAACAGCAATTCTGAAATTGAATTAAATAAGTTCCCAAAGTTTAAGAAATAGTTTTACCTTATAGAACTGCTTTCTAGGGTCTTAACACCAACTATTGTCGTTCCTCCAGGAGAGCAAACTTCATCTTTCAGCTGCCCCGGATGTTTTCCAGTCTCAGCAACCAGTCTACCAGATCCTGAAAAATAAAGCATTATAAAATGTAATAGGTTCTTAATATAGAAATGAAAGTTAAGTGAAGTCCAACTGTCAAAATATATCTGAGGTACTATAATATTTGAAGGAAGTCAATAAAAATCATAGCAAGATGAAAATGTAAACATACATGCAAATGAACTGGGTAAAATTTAAAATAAATATGAAACGAGAGAGAGAGAAATAGGTATGTAAATGAAATTTATAAAAAATATGTAAAAAAATATTTTTCTGAAATGTATAATCATTTTTAAATGTTACAAATTTAAATTTCATATATATATATATATATATATATATATATATATATATATATATATATATATATATATATATATATATATGCAATAATTGATACTGGCTTCCTTTCTTAACAATGTTAAATCTACATGCCCTATTGAATTTTATGCAGAGAAAATACCTTGGCTACCACTACATAATGTTTCAATTATCTTACCCTCATGAAAATACAGCGAACATGAATAACAAGACTCATTTATATCTGAAGGTAATTGGCTTGACAAGAGTATCCCAAGTCTATAAATGCCCTAAACACACTTGAGAGAATATTTTTTTTTTGTTTAACCTAGAATATTGTGTTACTTTACAAACCTTGAATTATTGATTCATTTTATTTAACTCTACTCACCGAGGAAAGTAAGTGCTCTGCTGCTCATTTGTTTATATTCCTCACTACCTCAATATTGCTTACAAAATGTTTATTGGTGGTTTATGATCTTTGCCATATTGTTAATTGTCTAGTTCTGTTTCAAAGGTTACTCTCAAGGTTATTTGGTAACCTAATAATCCTACATATTTTTTTTTTGGTATGGAAAAAAATCCCAGATTTCCATGTCAAAATTAGCCAGCTAGAGTTATTGTGAATCAAATTTCCACAATTGAATGTTGTACAGCAATTGAACAATGATCTTCAAGTTATATTCTGAGACTGAATTGTTATTATCAGATGAGTTTAATATATGAATTGATAGTACAACAATTGGGCAAGTCCCAACAGGCACCCATTGGTGATTGGCCCAAAATTTGTCGACTCCTTACTTCACTGAACCACAACATTTTTAATAAATGAATAAATCATTGGAACCATTCATGAATATAAAAATTTGTTAATTTACCTTCTACCATTCTTGCAGCTAACTTCAGAGCTAGATCTCTAGGAATACCCCGCATAACAGCTCCATCAGCAAGAGCCTCGATAACCATAAAAATCTGAAAGAAGGAGCAGATAGATGTTTGTAATAATGGGTGATATAGTTACAAGGTAGTAAATGAAATTTAGCTGTCCAAGTAGTGGAATAAAGGAGAGAAAGATTATTGCTCGTTGAAGTTATGGATTGAGTTGAGACCTAGGCTGAAAATTAAGAACAGATACTTTTGCTGAAAAATGAAAATCTTTGACTCAACAGCCCAAGGCGGATTTTCCATGATTTTTCATGGGATCCCACATACATGGTTATAGTAGGCCAGGTGGTAAGCTAGACATTCTATGCCATGTTGCGATGGTTTTGCAGTCGAAATATTCAACACCTTTATTCAAGTACATGCAATTGGCTAACAATTCAAAGACACTAAGGAAAAGAGTCCAACCACAAAGCTGGTGAGACTGTTGAGTTAATTAAAATGTAGAGTATGACTCTGGAATTTGAACTTGGTGCCTTAGTATGATAACCATGGAACCACTTACAACCTTCTAAATTTTAATAAAGTAGGTTATCATTTTCTTTCATAAAAATTAAAAATGTGAGCATTTGAAGCTGTAATCGCAATGATATAGAGAATTTTAGTCTATAACAATGGTGTTTGGATGGAGTGAAAAACTAGAAGCCATAAGTTCCCACAATTTTTTAATTCACACAGCTGGAAGGATTTCAAATCCTTTGTTGCCTAAACATAAACCAAGATGAGTTTGTGAACCCTATAGAAGCAACTACTAATATGAAATGAAAATGATGTTACTCTGGGAATTTTATTATTTTTTATGGAGGGGGGGGGGTTGGATTTGTATTAAATTACTAAGCAATTCAATATGAGATAAGAGGCGTTAGGACTCCGGAGAGCATATTCACCTGGAGCCCCTTTGCGAGTGTGAGCCTAGTTAAATTTTAACTTGCCTATAAAGTTAAATGTTCAATCGTTATTTATATAAAAACAACAGTGTCAGTATTCCAAACACATTTTTGAAAAAATATTAGAAAATGATGACATAATTTGATTGGGCTTACAAAGGCTGGTCCAGATCCAGTTAAAGCTGAAATTGAATTGATCATGTTTTCCGGCACAATCTCACAGATCCCTCCAACAGAAACTATGGTTTTTACTAAGTTGACTTCAGTTTCAGTTGCACTAGAATTAGCACACATAACTGGAAAAGAGAGTAAACAATTTTATTGAAGCAGTAGGATGATACATATTAAATGTAATAAATATATTGTATTATTGGTTTATTACGGAAATAAAGTCATGAAGGCAGCATCTAGTTAATGAATTTGCACGTTAAGTATAACATCATAAGCTACATAGCTGTTTTTGTTATAAGTAGACATAACGATATACTCTCCAAATCAAAACATGCTAAATGCACTGCTATACAAAAATGAGAATGGATAACATCAACAAAAAGGAGAATTGAACACAAGTAAACAATGATATAAACTTTGCAGCTTATTAAATTATTTTCAGCAGGCAGTCACTCAGTGCTGAGGACACATTTTTTAAACATTATCATTCTTGGTTCTTTCTTTGATTAAAAATTAACGTGTACATTTGAGAAAAAAAATCCATGTATAGTTGAGTTCATAAGACGTGAGACAGTGGCTAGGATGCGCAGTAGCAAAGAAGGCTACGGATATGTATCGGGCGTCCTGAAAACATTAGCCCTCAGTGTGTATGTAGTGTAGCGTACCTTGGTGTAGCTTGAAGATAAAATCTAACCCTATCTTGGTTATGTAGGAAGAAATGTCGATATAAATCCCTGCAAGGTCTTGCTCTAACCTCAAGTTAATACGTTGCAACAATTATTTTTGTTTTTAAAAAAAGAAATCGGTTTTCGATACTTGAATTTTAATATCGAAATACCGATATATCGGGGGGAAAATATCAGGTAATAATTTAGATATTTTCTGGGGGAAATATTGATATTTTTTCACCATCCCTAGTGTACCTGTCAATAAGTCGCCATTTAAATTTAAATTGACAGTGATAGTGACATACATTCAAGCGGCGATGATAATGACGATGATGATGGGCCCTTAAGCGGCATTGAGGAGATGGCGTTGTCATTTGACCAATTTTAAAGCAATTATATATATAAAAAAAAAGTTAACTTGTTATATTTTATTTAACTTCTATTAATTTAGGTGGTAAATAAATTATTTTGATATTTTTTGAAATGTAATTTTGGTAAGAAAATTATCTGTAGGTTTTTAAAAAGTTATTTGTAAGTTTTAAGTATCACAAATCATTGTGTAATTTATAAAAAAAATTATCTTTACATTTTTAAAAATATATCTTTAAGTATTAAAAATAATTATCTGTAAGTTTATAAATTATCTTTAAGTTTCTAAACAAATATCCATAAGTTTTAAGTATAAATAATTATCTGCAAGTTTAAAAAAAATTTAAATAATAATGTCAAAATAGTATATATGTAAACTATGCAAGTATATGCAATTCCACTAACTTTCTATTATCACTAATCAATAATAAATTACGTTTTTTTGTGCATAAAATAAATTATTATTTTATTTTTTTATTCATGTTTGATTTTTAATAATGTTTAATCAATGCTGCTTCTCATTTTCTGCACTATATTTTTATATAAATTAGGAAAAGTAGAACATATACTAGAGAAAGGTTAGACTGCAGGTACTCAGTATCGATACTTAAAGGACTGGAGCAAGTGTACGGCATGCTGGCAAATATGTTCAGCTTGGGTAGTACACGTCCTCTCATCCCCACCAAGCCTACCACCCATCCCCACCCCCATGCGCGGACTGTCTCACGTTTCATGAACTCAACTATACATAAAGAGGTTACAACATTGTGGTCACGCATGCATGCATGTGTTAAAAAAATGCCTTGATTTATGTAAGGTGGCAAATGCCAGTGGTTACGTTTTACTCGTGTAAAATTATATTACTTTCGAAATGATATCTACCTACCTAAAAAAAAAAAAAAAATACATCAGTTTATGGTAATAAGAAAGATATGTCTTATTTTCCCTTGAAAAAGTGATAGTAAAAGATAATCCCATAATTATTATTATTTATTAAAATCCACTTTTTCCTGCTATGGCTAATTTGGACGGGGTATCTACAGGTTACCACCCATTTCTAGCCAGGAGGACTAAGGATTTTATTTAATGACTGCGTCACCAAAGAAATTCCTATTGCCCAGGTGGGAATCGAACCTGCCACTCTATGTTTACCATGTGAGATTAAGGCTAATGCTTAAACTCACACGGCTAGTCTGGGCCACACTCCCATAATTAATAAATGTATACATAATGATAAAGTATAATTGCAACATAATAATGGTGTAAATGGAATAATACAATGGTATGATAAGAGTTTGAATTACAAGTTTTATCTTTGATTTTTGAAAATGGTTATATAATTATAATGACTAAGCACAAATACAAAATGATTATGGTATCCTTATACGATTATTTTCAAAAAGGCTAAGGTAATAATACTATTTCAACTTCTAGGTCTGGTCTATTATTACTACAAATAAAGTACTTATGAAGTAAATTTGTTTAATTTGAATAAAATCCAATTAATAATAATATAAATACAAATAAAATATACCTGAGCAACCAGCTCCAACTTGCATAGGAGTATTCGGCATAACACGGACAATTTTTAAATTTTGTGAATCTCCAGAGACAGTACATAACTCCTAAAATAAACAAGCCAAATTAATCAGCTCACTGGTTCATAACAAATATACCAACATTTTAAAAAAAAAAATGGTATTAAAATGTTTTGCCTATGTTAAAATTTTATATTTTTGGGATAACCCGGTCAAAATTGATTAAAATACGTTAGGGAGGTATTTGCTCCTTTACTGTGAAGTTATAATTTGTGTGGATACGGGATGATCTTTGTACACATATTAAATTAAATAAACAAAATGTTCTGCTGCAATACATTCAAAGTTATTGCATTTGAAAATGATACATGACATCTCTGTTTCAATAGATTGGATCAAAAAATGTCATAAAACATCTTTTTATTGCAAACAAAAAAGGGAATCATAACAGAAAATCTAAAAATCAAACGTTTTTCTGATTACATTACTTCTTTCATTTTTTACAAGGAAAAAATAGATTAGTTCATTTAAAAACATCAATAAAAAAAAAATAATTTGCCTAAAACTTTCAGCACCAGAATGGGGAGGTGGGCCACTTCCCCAACTAAATGACCTGGCCATTGTAAACTCTTGCTCAGAATTACAGAACAGCTAGGATAGCTGTGTTCCCAACTTGATGAGCCATCTGGTAACAATGCAATAGTTGATTATACCCTAAGTCAATAATTTTCTTTTCTTTGGAATCTCTAGCTCGCTAAATAAAGTGATGGTATTCCATTAGTACCTATTTGCTCTAGGAATTAAATCAAATATTTTTCCTAAATATGAATAAAAATTAAACATGTCTACTATTTAAGTAATTATATTTACAAATACAAATTAAACACACACCTCTTATGTACACAAAATACATACTATACAAGTCCCCTACAAGGAAAAGGATGCTTTATGAGAGCTTTCTCAAGGCAATCAACTTAAGCCACAGGACTGAGTATTGCTCAGTTTTAATTATTTTCACGTAAAATGACAATTTTTTAAAGTGAGGAAGACATCAGTCCTTCTATGTCTATGTAAAACGGTTTAAGATCAAGATTGAACACACTTTTGACACTTTACAATTATAGCAAAGAAAAAATTCACTTTTAGGTCCAAAATGACCATTATAATCTGTCAATGAAAACCATTAGCATGATCTTTATAAATGAAACATGAAAACTTGAATGCATTAGAGCATTCATCTGAAGTATTCAACAAATTTCAGTGAGCTGTACAAGAATTGGTCAGTCTGTTTGTTCATCTAATAGTTTTGCGATAGTCAGATCAGAGACATGACTTTTTTTCAGTTTAAATGTTGACTCCACAACAGACTAAAACAGTATAGAGACTAAACAACTTTAACTAATACACAATTAAAATGTAGATAAAATATTAACCTTCTGATGGGTACTTTTAATCTGTAGGATTAATAGAGTTTGTTTTGGTCTAAAACTATCATTAGTCACAATTTTATTTAAACAAAAATGTTTTATATTTATATCTTGTAATTTCTATTACAAGGATAAATGTTTTATTTGTCTTGAGTCTGTTAGTAATATTATTTCCTTATTAGAATGAAATGTATTATATGTTTAAATAATTGATCTGCCGATGAAGTGCACCCGACCGTGTGATGAACCATATTGCATTCCATATACCTGAAGAGGGTTAAGTGGGGATCACTTAAAATAAAGGATTCATTATACAAACAATAAAATGCCATTTTTTTTTTTATTTTCTTATTTTATGGACTATTGAGGCATAACGTAATAAACAAAAATAACAGGAGCCAGAGAGAAAATTTGTACAATGGCTTATCCTAGTCATATTGTTGTAATAAATAGTAAAGTAAAAAATATTCATGTCATCAAAGATCCATTAGAGTCTGTAGTCAGGTGAACAAGGATGGAATGAGATGAATGTGACATTATGCTATGGTGGAATTTTCAAAAGATTGAGAAGTTGTAATACCTCAAATTCTCAATAACAAAAAAAAATGAAATTAAAATAGTTATGGCTCTATGTGCTTCTATTTTATATTAGCTCAGTTTCCAGTTTAATTAATCATGCAAAAACAAGGCTCCCGCCCTTCTAATTGCCAAGGCAATATTTTTTTATAATTACACTATAAACTTGGGAGATAGTAGTGGCAAAGAAGAAGAATCTTGTTTAAAATCTTAAATAATGGAAGCAGGGGAAACTTTAGCATGCACAATCGAGGTGTACAATACAAGTTAGTAGCATTTTACAATTCAACTAAGAGATGTCAGTAGTAGCCCACTTTACAATGAGGACCTTGTTTCAAATCTGTATATCAAAAGCAATAGAAATTAAATTTCAATACGCATAATCTAGCTTTATCATAGTGAACATTAAAAATAAGGTGAATGGACTGCAGTGACAATGATAAAAATAACTCATGACTGCAAATTAGTTAATTTCAAATTAATTAGATAGAAATCTACACAGCCTTATTAACTACTGGGAAACTTAAAATTCACCTTCTTCAAAGAGTCCAAAGTGATTCCAGCTAACACAGAAACATAAATTTTAGATGAAGGCAACTCTTTGAATGATGCCACTGCAGTTTTGAAAAATTGTGGTTTCATAGACAGGATCACCACGTCGGATGATTGAATTACTTCATCTTAAACATAAATTCATAGAGAGGAATGAAAATAAGTGTAAAACATTCTCACCACCGTGTAAAGCAAAACAATCTATAGCAACTACTAACTGTTGTCATGAGTAACATTTACACCAGCTTTTTTCCAAACCTCCAAATTCCTCATGCTAGGTGCTGAGACAGTTAGTTGATTGGCTGCAATGCCTAAGGGGAAAAAAATATGGAATGATGTTAGATCTCAATCAAACTAAAATAACAGTTTAATATATCAGTCAGAGGGGAAAGATGGCTTTCTTTAAATTGGGGTCACAAAGGTTTATAATGAACACATAAAGGTAAAACAAACGAATAAAAAAAAAATAGGAAATGTAAGTCCAGAGGCTGTGACACTGCACCAAAAATAAAACTTGTAACATATAAAGCGTATTACCTGCACTAATAAGCCCAAACCCAATGGCTTGGGCCATATTTCCGGCTCCAACAAATCCAATCTTCACATCAACTTTCATTTCTTCTCTTCAAATTGGACTACCGGCTTGAAGTGATAAAACACAGTAATTATGGTAACTAGTGATAAGGAGCTCCTGTATTAATGTCCCTTATCACTCCTCAAGCTTTGACTGAGATAAGATTTATACTTCAGAGGACATTTAAAAAACTGTTGCACTAATTGTGCAAGTTACAAGAGTTACCTAATTACTGTTCAGAATCTAAGATATACGTTATGTAATCAAACAAAAATTATGGATCATTTCATTCTTTATGTAATATTCTACAGTGTTATTTAATTATAATTCCGTAAAAAAATAATTAATTTTATTATCTTATGAATTCAAGTATTATTGACATTTCACAGACGTCTGCAAGAATTCCCACTCACGAGTTTTATTTTGTTAATTTTTTTTTATTAATTTTTAGAGATTAATTCGAGCTATATAATATGTAGCTTAATAAACAAAAAAATGGTTTCATTTCATATTCATCCTTACAAATTTTTGTGTTCGTATAGCTAGTTAGGCCATAGGATAGTTTTGTTTTGGCATATTCATGCCCAAAAATGAAGTTTTTATAGACAATGATTTATGTAAGGAATGCTAAAAATAAGCTTAATGTTGAATATCGTAGGATATTAAGAAGTATATAAAATTAATAAAATGACCCCCCCCCCCGCATCACCGCTACACAAAAAAGTACTATATTTCCATATATTAAAGTATTTGTTTGATATTGTTGTACAATTGGCCTGATCTGGAATACTTGCATTTAGATTAAATAGCTCAGCACTGATGTTCAAAGTGCATAAAATAATAACAAAGATTAGTCTTTTTTTTTAAATATTTAAAAAAATATCGAGAACCTAGTTTTTTTTTCTTAGATAAATGGATCCCGAGAAAGGGATAGAAATTTAAAAGTCAAATATGTTTTCTGCTATGACGTAATCTAGCCCGAAATATGGATTTGTGTACACATTTTTTATTTTGATATTATATCCAAGCAAATTTCAGATTTTAATATTCGTTTGCTCTCAGAACTCTTGTTTGTAAATCCATATGTAGAACAAAATAGAAGACAACTTATTTAATATATTTCAGTTCTTATGACGTCAAAAGTGTTCTATAGGTTACTTTGAAATTTAAAATTTTAATGCAATATGTTTGAGGATCCATTAATAAGAAATAAATATAAAATAAAAATATTTCATATGAAAATTATTTCAGGAAGAAGTTCGTACTAGTGAAATATTTGAATGATAAAGTTTGTGCTCCTCTTGCGCCATGGAGTTTATTCCTGAATTTCATATTAGTAATATGCCAATACATCACGATTTTGTTTCTTATTCTATCTGATGACAAGATTTCCTATACCTTGGTCGAACGTTATGCTACGCGATGCATAAGCAGACAGTTCCCTTCCTACTGAACAGAGAGTTACATTTTAAGGGGGTGTTGTGAGGTTTTGGGATGGTGACAATGGAACTCAGAAAGTAGGTGACCTGCAACGGGCGACAGAGAGTGGGGTTTAAGGTTAGGAGACAACGGAAGAAGAAAGGAAAGGGATAGAAGGAGGGAAGATAAGGAAGAAAATAATAAAGAGGGCAGTAGCAACCAAAAAGCTTAATCCTAGTTGACTAAACTAAACTAACCTAAGAAAATGACCTACAGTAATCAAAACTAACCTAAAACAATAAACTAACCTATAGGGAAAACTATCATCGAACTTAAACAAAACTGGACCTTGTGAAGAGATATTTCTGTTGTGAAATATTGATCAGTAAAATGGGTGATTTATCAAATTGTGGGTCGTTGCTCGCGTTTATGGTTTATAGCGGGTCGACAACTCGGGTATGCCGATGAGGGGCTCATTATTATCATCATCTCGCTAACGTACCGGTTGTCGGCGAAGGGGGAGGCGGTTGGACAAGGGATTTTCATGTATTGAAGGGAGTCAAGGAATTCGATGGGACGGCGGGAGATGGTGTGGGCAATGGGTACAAGGGAGAGGATATCATGGATATGGGAATTTGATTTTCTTTGGGGGGAAGTGTGTCGGACAATCATTCGGATGACACCGTTCTCATAGAATTGGAGTTCAAGGAAGGAAGTCTTGAGTCTTGTATGGAGTTGGTTGGCAACGTCCTGGGAAGTGACTTGGGCGAGGGAGAGGGCACGTGTAAGATTGAGTCGTTATGTCATCAGCATACGCGGTTATCTCAGCTCTTAGATACCCCCGACACCCCGCATTTGCCGTGAAAAAGACATGAGGGTAGGATAGAGCCAGGATGGACTCCGACGTTTAAGGAGTACATGTTAGAAAGGAATTCGCAGACACTTCTTTGGAAGGATCCGGCCGCTGAGGAAGGATTTGAGAATGTTGGAGAGATCACGAAGCGTCTTATTTTAACCCTAAATAAGACCGATTGTCTACGTAGAAAAGGAGTATGAGGAGTGGGGGGGGGCAGATATGCGTGAAAATAAAATATTCAAAATATCTTACGTAAGATATTTTGAGATATAATAATCTCATTATAAATCGGACCAAAAAATGTGCTAATACCGGTCTTTTGCTAATTTAGTTTATTACAATTCTTCGATACATGTATCTAAACTTTAATATTAACTAAGATATTTGCTTTTAGCAGATTTATCATAAGAGAAATCAGCTATTGAGGTCATACTTATTATACAAAAAAATTCCTCAAATGTCCATCGATCCGACCGTGAACTCTTAAATACTATATATATATATATATATATATATATATATATATATATATATATATATATATATTTGCCTGTTAGAAGTAATTCTGGGTCAAAAACGTGAAGAAAATGTGGCATCCATGATTTTCCAAGTTTACAAAGCACAAAGAAAGTATAGTAACATATAGTTTCTTTGTGCTTTGTCATTTACGACCACTCTAATTTTAGCAGATTCCCCTTAAGGAAAACCAGCTATTGAGGTTGCACTCATGACGCGATTTTTGAAAAATCTCTTCAAAATGTCCATCGACCCTACCCAGAAGATTTTTATCATTGCACAATTTACTTGACGATGCACTAAATACTTTTTCATACTTTATAAATTATTCTGCACTACTGATCACAATATGTACTGATAACTGTGCTTCTTATTGCTCAGTACGATAACACACGCGAATCACTGATGATCACAAAACACGGCACTGGACTGATCTTCACAAAAATATTGCACTGTACTGAAACTAATAGCACTGTTCACTAATGCTGCACTGAACGCGCTGTTATTCAATAGTAACAAAACTGAGAACTAACTAACTGTCGAGGGAGGTGGGCCGCTTTATAGACGGGCGGAAAGTTCAAAGAAAAAGGTCCAGACTGGCATCGCCTAGAACAGGGGTTTCCAAACTACGGCCCGAGGGCCACATCCGGCCCGCGGACAGATGTTGTCCGGCCCGCGGAGAGGTAGCATACTTGAAAACTTTTAGAGAACATATTTTTTAAAGCAAATTAAATTTAGTTTATTGAAGCATTCGATAGAAGGTACTACCTATTTTCGCTTGTGTCCACCAGATGTCGTGTCACGTTACTCCTCATGGCTCGTACTCTACGACTAATCTAGAAATTACAGATAATGACAGGAAAATTAATAATATGCAGTGCTGCCGTTTTGCGGACTTTAGTCCGATTTGCAGACTTTTTTAAAACGTTGCGTACTTTTTTTCGGACTTTTTTTTTTCATCAGTGTACTATTTCACTTTTTACCACCGGCAACAATGATAATATGGTTTTGGCCCTCGGAACTTACTGGTGTAATCAGTATGGCCCTAAGGCTGGAAAGTTTGGAGACCCCTGGCCTAGAACATTCCTGAGACCATCGCTCCTGCTGGGTTGCTTATTATACATTTAAGGGTCTATAAATGTTGTTATATACATTTATTTTATTTCTTGAGTATTAACTGAGCTACATATATGCATTTTTTCGTTTTCAGCATTAAGTAAACCCCCAATCCTACTCATGTTATATTAACAGTAAGCTGTTATATCATGAAGCATTTTATTTGAAGCTTAAATACCAAATATTGTTCTCATTGAACTTTTACTTTTTGAGATAAATGCAAATACATGACACACTGGGAAATCTTATTGTTAGTTAGCTAGGACTAGGAACTCCAGTAAGCGGTCAGTAGCTTCATGCGAATGAAAATAAATTTGAAACGTAAGTCAAAGACCCAGCACATAAAGCAAAAGAACTTATAGCAACTACTAACGGACGCCATGAGTGAAATTTGCTCCAGGTTGTTTCCGAACTTCCAAATTCCGCATACTACATGCTGAGACAGTTAGTTCATTGGCTGCGTTGCCTATGGAGAAAATTATGTAATGGCGATAGATCTAAAGCAAAATAACATAATCATTTAGCAAAAACTGAGTATTGGATCAATTTGGAATTGATTGGCAATTGCCAAACATGAATTTGCAATGACGCTGTGCGCACAGCACACACATTTATTAGGACGAGTGGTAATTCGAAAAAAATTAAATAAGTTAAGTAAATATCTTACCAGCATTAATAAGACCAAACCCAAATGCTCGGGCCATGTTACCGGCCCCGATAAATCCAACCTTGACACCACCTTTCATATTTTCTCTGTCAGTGGGACTATCGACTTGACGAGATAAGCTCTTGAATTATGACTATTTGTGATTAGGAGCTCGTGGATTTATATTCGTTATCAGTCCGAACTTATTGACTTGAGATAAGAGTTGTAAATAACAACACAGGTGCCTCCAAAGGGTCCTAATCAGTATTAAGGAAGTTGTACAATGGAACCAAAAATAACCGACCTTTTGATTTTCTGTCAATGGTATAGCTAATATTTTGAGCTGTTTTGTTTGAACAATTGATGATACTTCAAGGTTCATTTTTCAAGAAATGTTTAGTCGCGTGTGATTACGTTCAGTCAAGTGTTGTCTATTCTTTTAATTTAAATTAAATTTAAACGAACGGTTTAACTCCGGCGGTTTCAGTTAAGCACAGACCACTTATATTTATATTTCACCACCACTATTTTACAACGGCTTCTATAGGTGCCGGAGCTCGATTAGCTATGAATTTGGCTAGCTTAGAATTATGGTTTCGATTCCCAAGAGGACAGTGTGTACGCTGTGCACGGAAGGATGGAATTAGCGGAAGTTGTACCTAGCCGATAAGGGCTTAACCAACTTTCCTTCTCCATTCCTACCTTCAGCTCACTGTTGGGAAGTGGCAAGAAAAGCCACTCGCCAGGAAGGGACAAACCTAGTCCTCTGGCTTCAGTACACAGACAACAGGTACCAGAACAGATAAACTGTCACGTCTCCGTGCTTCCAACATACGACCACTACGTCAACGACCAGCAGACAGTAGAAATTTCCACCACCCGCCACCGAAGTGGCTTGCCCATAGTACCATTATTGAGTGAGCTGTTTCTAGCTACTCCGGAGGCCTTGAATGGAAGGAACAGCAAAGTCGACTAAGGACCTACTGTACCTACAGTTCCCCATCTTATGTGAGAACACGTGAGGGGGGGGGGAGACTTACCTCCTTCCCGTAAGGAGGGCTTTCCCGGAAGGGAGGGACCTGTACCAGAATCCCAAGATGACAATAGGAATTTATTTATTGACAAACTCGCCAATTAAAATCGTTAGTACAATCCTGGCTAGATTTAGGTAAACCGTAAATATCCCGTCCCGATTAGGTTAATAATCAACATAGGACGTTAATAATCAACATAGGAGCTTTGAGTGACGATCATTGTTTCTTTCAGCTCCTAATCAGAATCATAACTTTTAGCAGATTTCCCTTTAGGGAAATCAGCTATTGAGGTTGTACTCATGACGGAATTTTCGACATTTTTCTTCAAATGTCCATCGATCCTACCTAGTAGATGACGAAAATGAGGTAAGAACGGTATATATATATATATATATATATATATATATATATATATATATATATATATATATATAAATATATATTTGTCTGTTACCGCTCTAGCGGTCGCAATTTTTGTTTGATCCTTACCAAACTTCATATTTAAGCGTTTTATGTAAAAAGAAAGATCAAGTTCGTTAACGGCTGAAATCGGACCAGTGGGAGGGGGGGTTTAGAGGGGAGGATATTCGAAAATTCGAAATATCTCCGTTATTATACGTCGGATCAAAAGATTGTATAGAACCAATCCTATTGCAAATTAAATTTACTATAAATATTGTTCTATACATTAATTCTCTATCTTGAATATTAACCGAGATATTTGCATTTGTATTCTGCGTGTGGTCACCAATAGGCTATGTTCGGAGTTTCCGACGAGAGCTCTGGCGGCCGTTTCCATAACTATCGTCCCTCGTGAATAGGTTTAGAGGTTAGGTTAACTGTTTTTTGGGCTAGAAACTACTGGGTTATTACGCCCTAAATAATGTTTTTTAGGTTTAGAGGTTTCTTACTACTACAGTTGTTATTAGGCAGATTTCTCTATGGTAAAACTTCACGTGGGAAATCTGCTTAGTTTACGCAGCCCCTGCGTGACGGACTTTTTCTTATATACACTTTTGTCTTATAAAAAAGTGTAAGCAGGATAAACATTAAAAATCCTAATAGTAGAAGTCAACATTTTAATGGGACACTAAGGAATGACTCGTACTGAATAAAACTCGGTACGGGAATTAGTACTAACTTCTCCTAGATTATAAACTCTATTATTGTTCTAACGACCTAACATGACAGGGGGGGGGGGGTTGTAAGGAAGGCTTGAAATGAATATTCGTTTTCTGGCAAAATCACGTCAAAAGTCTTTTGATTTACTTATTTAGGTAACTTATATGGCGTACATTTTCATCGAATTATAATTTCTAAAAAAGATATTGAGATAAAACTATATCTTACGCCAACGATTTTATGGTTGCGAAACGATTAGCCCGAATGCAAAGAAATTTGGTTTATGTATTACCAGGTTATTACAGAAAGGACGACATTTCATTATTGTGAATGACCTGCATATTTCTAATTTATTAATATTTTAACAGACGAAGTAGTGTATACAAAATAAAAATTAAGTAAATTCATTTCCAATCATTTCATAGCAAAATGATACTTAAGGTCTTGTCATTTAGTAATGTTATACATAAACCAATCGAAAGTAAGTAATAACTACATTTTATTTAAAAATGGGATATTTAAGCTTGATTTAGGTCCAGGATGGTTATACTGCCCCCCCCCCCCAATAGCCCAGTTTTTTAATATAAATTTGTAATTTTTACTTATATTATTAGTAATTTTGTTTATTTTCTTCAGAAATGGGAATCATTACGATTGTTTAATTTTTAAAATAAATAATTTAACGAAAACATTACTGAATTTGAGCAACGCGCAGGAGCGGAAATTGTAGGGATGCGATCGCAATTAATTGCGGAAGTATTTATTAAATTTTAATGAAATAATTTTAAATGAAGTGCGGGTAAACGTTTTGTATATTTAATTTTACAGGAATTTAGGGAAATTAGGTAGGCGATGCTCACTTCAGATTGTTTTATTGCGAACATATGAAACTAAGGAAATTTCTTTAGTAAATAGGGATTTAAAAGATCCAGGCAGTCTTCTTTCAGTGGCAACAATTCTTTTGGAACTTCCCGCAGCAGGGGGTGCGCAAACAAAGTAGATTTTCCACGTGAAGGTTTACAATAGATACATCTACATACTGGTAACACCTCCTTGAATATTAAGTGAATAATTACAAATGGTAATGAGAAATTTTTCTTTCAATTTATAAGTTAATAATCTCTACAACGGAAAGCGATTGAATTGTAAATAAACAGGTCGGCCAACCTCGCAGAGCTGAATAGGTAGAAATATTCCACACTGGAAAGAAAAAAAAGTTATTGGCCTATATCTGACTATCTTTATTTTTACATAAAACGATTAAATATCAAGTTTGGTAACGATCAAACAAAAATAACGACCGCTAGAGCGGTAACTGACAAATAAGTATATGTAAATTTGACGAAAATGAGGTCCGTTCAAAATTATATATACATAATAATTTTGAAGGACCTCATCTTCTTCATCTCCTGGGCAGGATTGATGGACATTCAAAGGAATTTTTTGAAAATCGTGTCCTGTGTATGACCTCAATAGCTGATTACCCTTAAGTTGTGGACCCAACAGTACCAATAAGTGTTGGAGTGCCCTCAAAGCAGGAACTGATATTTCATGAGATAGTTAGAAATTTATTATGAAGAGGAGGGGTTTTGTACAAACCTGAACAGAGCTTTCCTGTTTTTAATTCACATGGCCAAAGTGGACCTCCGTCTGTGTTTAACCCTTAACCACTAAGATGGTGTCCTGATGAACTTGTAGTGCTAGACTAATGTTTCTTCTGCTCGCACAAGTTGTCACTCATCGACCCTTGCTTCACCACCTTCTTCACTTATATTAGAATTTTTAGCCAAATAATAACGCTCAGACTAAGCCTACCACAACTCACAGTAGTAGAGTTTTGTTTTTTCTTTTTGATCTTTTTTATATATTCATTGTTATTTTCTGTTACTATCTAGTTATATCTGAATATTCTTAAACATACATTTTAAAAGAAATATTCATATATTGTGAACAATTGCAGCATTATTATTTTATTCTAGTCTTTTGTAACATTTTAGTTATTCTGAGAAAATGTTATTAATTTAATTAAATTTCTTTTATGTTTTGTCTTATAATTAAAAACACATATATTGAAATATTAGAACTAATTATTTAGTATTCCAAATTTCTTTGACAGAAAAAGAGTTGTAAACAATGGGTCCATTTGGACCCCACCTCAGTAAGAGTGGGTAAATATTTCACCTTAGTTAAGGGTTAAATAATAATGCATGTGTTAAAAAACCCTGAGGATAGCACTGCAGAGCCGATAAAAAAATCGAAACCACGAGCTGGGAGCAGGCTGTTGGTAAATGTCTGTAGAGGATTATGAAGTCAATTTAAACTATAAAGTATACAATGATACACCAATGACTAAGTGTCCAAATGCTATTTGCCTCGGTATTTCTTCAAGGAAAAAGAAAGTGAAAATAAGGGAACTTATTGTTCTAAAAAAATAACAATAAATAAAAGATAACTATTAGTATTTCCATGCCTAGTAAGGTTTTTAAAATATATCTTATCTCATATATTGTCTATTGGGTGGGAGCCATATATATGCTTAAGTTACGTTACCTAGCCATTTGACCATGAATTATAGGTTTACTGTATAACTCCAATTGAGGGCATTCTATGCACAAATGTTACAGAGAGAATTTAGTTATGAGTAAGTTAAATAATTTTTTATTTAAAATAAGAACAATTTGAACACAAATTCTTGTATTTATTTCAAATTCGCATGATGCATGAATTAATAGACCCATTGGTATATTCTTCTAACTGGCTAATTCTTTCTTCATATATTGCTCTGATGGGGGT
Organism: Riptortus pedestris; assembly: GCA_019009955.1. NCBI lineage: Eukaryota > Metazoa > Arthropoda > Insecta > Hemiptera > Alydidae > Riptortus > Riptortus pedestris. The sequence continues at coordinate 124,734,398 of CM032232.1, read as the reverse complement.
TATAGATCTAACGGTAATAGTGCTATAGTCTTTTTTCTTATGGTATTCCCAAATTAGAGAAAAAGAAGCTTGGTCTGATAAAGTAAACCATTTAGTTGTTTTTCCTAGGCGCATGTTATAATTTAAACTTAAAACAAAAGTAATTACATCCTCTGTATTTTAAGGTTGTAGAAGGGGAGTAATACATTTTATTTTTCTATTAGAATATTCATATCTTGCTGTTTATAAGTTTTTTTTTTTTTTTTAAATATCTTTTATCACATTATTCAAAAAATAGAAAAGAAAAGAATACTCTCCTATTTAACTTTAATTTAACTCAACTCCATAGTACTTAAATTCCAATTTGGACCAAAATACTATGGATTTATTGGTGTTGAAAATTATTGTCAATTTGAAATATTATTACTGTAAACCTTAAACATTCTAATTATTTAATTTAAAAAAACAAAAAAAAAAAAACAGAGAAACTGGACCCAAAATTGTTGTCACTTGTACCGAGAAAATGTAGATGCCATCGTTTTAGAAACTGTTGTATCCTACTATCAGACCGGGGCTCAGGTTAGCCATGCGAGTTAAAGCGTTGACCTTTATCTCACATGGTAAACCTAGATTGGTGAGTTCGATTCTCGCCTGGGCAAAGGAAATTATTTAGTGACGAAATTCATTAAATAACGTCCTAAAATCCCACCCTGGCTAGAAAAGAGTGGTAACCTCTAGATAACCCGTCCCGATTAGCCTAAGTTGAAAAAAGTGGACGTTAATAAATAAATAATAATACTATCAGACCACTATGTAAGGCTTTACTATGCACACTATTTTTTATATTTCTCATCTGCTGAGTATGTGTTTTTATTCAAAACATCATGGACCATATAATTTATAAAAATGCATAGTATCCTGATTTCTGAATCATGTAAGAGTAAAAGTTTCTTCCTCCAAAAGTGGAAAGAAATTGATTAAAATTTCTGTTCTGAGTAGGGATCGTTTATAATTTATAAAATGTATTACATTTTCTCTGCCCATGCCATATGAGTATCTTATTTATTTCATTGATCTCTCTTGTTACTAACATTAATTTTACATTCATATTACTTATTTCAGCCCTCATATTGCATACTCTTTGCCTCCTTTTGTGCCAAGGCTCGGAATGCAGATTGGACTGCCGTAAGCTCTGCACAAGTTGTTCCAATTGTGCTGCATGCTGTACTCCTCATCCATATAATTGTATGTATTTCTTCAACTGTGATAAAGGAAAGTACAACATCCAACAGTGTCCACAAGGTACTGGATTCAATCCAAATAATTTTGTTTGCGAGCCGAATTTCCCCTGTTTTCTCAATGATTGCCTCAACTTGTGCTCGACAGTAGAGTGTAACGAAAATTGCTGTGCACCTAATGACTGTAATTCATATTTCCAGTGCCGAGACGGTAAAAGAATATTGAAGATATGCCCTTCAGGCCATTTTAATCCTCACACCTTAAGGTGTGAAAACGAGTATAATTGCTCATTTATGAATGTACCCCACAATAGGTCAGTATTGAGCAAGGATGATTTTATTAATCTAATTTATAAAGCATATACAAATTTGTCTAATTATCTTGCCACAATTTGTTTAAAATAAATATATTTTTACCCCTCATTAGTTATGTTTTTTTAAAAAAATATTTCCTATCACAAACACGATATACATTCCTTCAGTAAAATAATATTAAGGACCAATATTCTAGTGATAAATATTGTTTACTAGTTTATGCTGTAATGTTAAGGAGCTCCAATTAAGCCATATGTGACAGGCATTCCTTTTTGATGTACTCCGCTGGTGTAAAACAAGACTATCGTCTTATCTTTAGCAATAAAAATTATGGCTTTATATTATTCTGTGATTGGGGCAATCTGTATGGTGATTACTAATGTCTTGAGAAGTGGCCTTCAAAACCAAATAAACAAACCATCCAAATTGCTTCTTTATTGTTGCTAATTTGTACACATTATAAAGTTTGATTTTCTTAATGCTCTCTAAAGTATAATTCAATTAATATTGTGCTGATGGAAATAATCAAATAAGCAGGTTGTGCAACTGTAGTAATAATGCTTATAGACTCAAAACATTTACTTAAAACCCACTCAAGGGTGAGTAATTGATATTTATTGCATTCCTTATATCGTTCACTTTAAAAATTATTAACCTTTTTTTTAGACGTATTTTAACATTATACCTAATTCTTAAGGTTATTATTTGTCAATTGCTGTTATTATCAATCACAATTAACCATCAAGATAGTACTCAGCAATAATCTGATACCGATAGATTCGTACTAGGATTAGGGTTGAAAGATAGAAAATAAAGATTGACATTTTTTTAATTCATCATCGTCATCTCAATTGTCATAATCATCAGTGATAAACTCACCAGAATTTCAAGTTTACATTAGACTTAAAAAATATAGTGCATGCTATCAATACAGCTCAGAAATTTTTTCAAGCTTTTTCGGTCCAGTAGATTAAGCTAACACAATCCAGTAGATAGAGGTGTTTGCACTACACCCTCAAAGTGCTATACTTACTCCTCTCCTTTATACTTTATTTCTTAGTGGCTTGCAAAAGCCAATATTTGCACATAATACTCACATACTGAACTGAAAAACTAGGGAAATATAAACAGTCAACTTTCTGCAAGAGATCAGTGAAATTATTGTGTGGTATATTGGTGGCAATTAATGAAGAAAAATGTGTAGCAGATGTCAGGTATAATACGGGGAATACAGATATAGGACAGGATGAGATAGAATGTTATGGATATACTGGAGAACAGTGGCAGATATGATACACCAGGCTACAGCCATTACAGATACTACAACTATGATGAAACAAACAACAACATAACAAAAGAACATAACCTATATGAGTGTCCCCATCAAAAATCAAATATACATTATATTTAATAAAAAATAAATCATACATGAGAATTATACATTTAATGGCAATGGTATGTTTTATTTTTTTTTATAGATATACAACTTATTGAACCTTCAAATCAATCAACTTTGTGTTCCATGCAATTCTTTTGACCAGGGTGTTTGATACCTTGGCTTGTCTTTCGACCAAAGGAAGCTAGCTATTTCCAACAATGCCTAATTATGGGTCTTGGTTATATCAAGGAGCTGTTATCAAAGACATAAATGGCTTTCCTTTCCAGTGGTGCCATATTTGTTAAATATGTCTAGCCTTTCTTCAGAAAGTATTTATATTCAACTTGTATTGGTTGATGTATGAGTAGACCATCAAAATTATATAGAAACATTTTGCCTGAACAGGAATTTCTAATTACTCCTGAAAATTTAAGAAATGTAAACTTGCTTATGAGAAGGGGACATATATATCTTGGACAGCTGCCAACATGACAGTGAAAGGAGTTATATGTACGATGAATCTGAATTAATCTATGCTGTAGCGAATGTAATTTTAAGTTAGCGGGTGGGCCAAAATCTGATGGCTTCACTGAGGATATAAGATGATACACTTAGGAGGCTAGGGAGAGGACATATAGTGTCCTGGAATTCATAGTTAGTTGATCTTTAGTATTGCATTAAGATAATGGTTCAGCTCATTCATGGACTGGCCAAATTGAAAGTAAGTGATACTGTCATTGTTCCACTATATAAATATGTTGGCTCATGCCTATCATTAATCTGCTTATGGAGTTTAACTCTCTCTACTTTTCTTTTGCTGTTGAATAGTCTCATGGTAACGGAAGCCACTACATGTTGCGATCATTTTCCTTTCCTTGCCCATTCTCCAGGAATTGAGGACTTGCTGACCACAGGAACAATCAATAGGGGTTGACAAGGTGGAATAGTAACATGAGGTATAAGGTAAAAAAAAATTAAAGAATCTTGTTTACATTATTTATTGCCTTTCTCATTCTTTCTTCAGTTTTACAATCACCATTTACAAAACAACAGCATATAAAAATATTCAAATTAAACTTAAGTGTTTGAATACATAATTTTAAGAATGCCCTTTTGAAAATATTACACGGTATTGATAGATTATTTGCCTAAAACAAGTATACTTAAGTCAAAGAGAGCTCGATGATTTAAACCAGAAAATGTTATCCTTTGGACCTTTCGAATACCTAAATAATTCAATTAATCAAATTGTTTTTAAGGGAAAAAAATGAACTTTTAATAAGCCCACATTCTTGCACAACAATGAATGCTACATATCAATTTTGAACTTCTCTGCACCTCTACATATATAAGATACATTTAATCAATTTATTACATTATTATTAATGATGATATTAAATCATCCAAAATACCAATTAAGGGACTTTATACAACAATTAACTCCCCATAAACACCAAAGACAATTAAAGAATCCCTTTGAAAACACATGCAACAAAGATACACAAATGTCAAAGGGATATTCTTTTCAATTATTAGACATTAAGTAGGCTCTATAATGATCTCTAAACAGAGTCCTGAAAGACATGAAGGTTAACTTATACACAATTTAACATTTTCAAAATACCAGTGCACAATGCTTTTCATCAGTTCATTTTGGAAATATTTAAGTCTTATATCTATAATTTATGACAGTCACATAGCCAAAAGTTAATTACTTTGTTAATAGACACTCAAAAATATAAAGTGAGCATATACATGTACTTAAACAATTAGTATAGACAGCTACTTTTTTTTTTAATTGTAACAAATTATTCCCAATTTATGTTACCAATGTATAACAAGATGTTATCATAGAAACTACACAATTTCTAATAGAACATGCACTTAATCCAAGTTTACTTGCTTGTCATTATACCTAAAATATGTAAATTGAAATAATTTAACTGACATGTCTTCTATGAATTATCTAAAAAAAATTTAAATTGTATTTAGTCATAAATATTTTAAACATATTTTTTCTAAAAAATTTAAATGATTTTGAGGTATAAATATTCTAAAAACTACCTTATATTCTGGAGTGTGTATGCCTAGGACATTTATTCAATTCATATAAATCCTAGTTATTTAGTATTATTTTAAGATAAGTTATAAAAAAAAAAATTAAATTGGGTTTTAATAATCAACATAAAATTTGTTGAAGTTGGCAGCAAAATGACAGTGCCTTTTAAATGTTACTTTAAAAAGTCTATGTAGCTTAGATAAGCCTTATCTAAGTTAGTCCTCCAGGTTGGATGGTTAACTTCTTTGTCAGAGGTGGTGACACAAGAAGATGATGAACTTAAAAAATCCAGAGAAACCAGTGGTGGCTAGAGCAACAGAAGCTCTTGTTTATTAAATAAATAATTGTAAATTGACTCTTCCTTCAAATATATTTTACTCTCAGAAGCTTCATCATGCCAATTTAAAATAAAAACGGATGCTAGGAGTAAAGAACCAATTTTCATTCAACAAACAGTCTCAGAGTTTTTTCAGAAGTCGACAAAAAATTAAAGCTTAGCAAAGCTCAGTTTTATTAATGGAGCACAACTTTTTTTTTTATTTTGGGCTACACTCATAAAAAAACAAAAAAAAAAAAAAAAAAAAAAAAAAAAAAAAAAAAAAAAAAAAAAAAAAAAAGGTTCCTGTCTTAGGTACCTCATATAACTGGAGGCTGTTTTGGTAGAAACCATATTCGACTAAATTAATGTTTTGGGATAGACATTTATTAAAATTCAACTTCTACGAGAGCAGAGGAAGCTGCCTAAAACAAAAGTAGTTCATAATAAAGATAATTTTTATGTGTCTATGGAATTTGTATTGCATTTATTCTATTTCTTAGTTATCTAAAAAACTTTCCCAGGCATTGACATTAAGCTTTGCTGGAAGGTCAGCTTGACGTGTTCTGACTATTCTGTGGTGGCATTAGAGAGCAAAAATAATGCTACCTTTTTATTTGAGTAGTTACTCAATTGTTTTGCAATGCTGAGTAGGCACTGGGAGACAAGATATGAGCCTAGTACCTGCACAGCTAAATAAAATCTAGTGCACAATTCTTGCCGATAAACACAGCACCTCTAGAAAGAGGGTATTGTGACTATGTGAACTTCAAAAAAATTTCTGAAATAAGTGTTTGATATTTTTAATAAAAAACAATATTGTTTTGAGTAATAGGTTCTGTCAAGCAAGTAAACTTTCAATATCAATGGTCAACATTTTAACAACTTATTTGTACAAGTCTGCAAATATATGCTGAATTATTAATTAGCTAATGTAAACTTACATAGTAAATACAATATTTTTCTCACAAGGCTCCTCATATGCAATCAGCAAAATTCTAATTGAACACCTCATTTTAGAGCCAATTTTTAAAATAGTAATCTATAGTAGACACTAATAAAAATATGCCAGCATAAAGCTTTCCAAAGTGCTGTAATCTTCTTTCAGCAATTGGCTGTCAGAAAGTACAAAATCCCTTTGTCTCACAGCAATACAAAAGGGACGTACCTCACCATATTGGGTTACAATTACAAATATAGTATCTAATATTCACCAATTGTTAATTCTAGTTATCAAAACATTCAATATTTTACACAATGACTACATTTAGTATTTTGCACGAGCACAATACAATAATGACACAAGACATCAAAGTACATATAAATACACCAAGAGCCTAAAACTATATTCCAAAACATTTTGTACATAGCACAATTGCGTATGATATGAGCACCAGTCTCCTTTTGAATCCAAATAGGAATTACTTTAGTTTCTCTATTTACATTTTACATTTATTTTTTGAAAAAAAAAAAAAAATGTTTTGTATGTGTGTGTTTTCTTCCCGTAGCACTAAAATGACTGGAATACCAATACTTAATATTAATAAATTTGAATTATGATTTTTACGTGTGTTGTTGAGTTTTGGGGTATTAGCAAGGCCACATTTGTTTAAAACAAATTATAATTTGTTAATTAATTTCAACATTTCAACAACCTTGATTTTTTCCCCCATAACAAATATGATTATTTCCTAAATATATTTTTTAAAGTCTAAACATATTGCTTTCTAATTTTGAGGCAAAAATAAAGATTTCAACATAATCATTGTTTCAGACTTATATTTTGAAAACAATAACTGCCCATTATTTGTATTTTTAAATTATGTAATAACTGCTTTCCTTTTCATAAGTTATAACCAAAAAAAAAAAAAAGTTAACACATTTTTTTTTTACTTTCGTGAAGTGCTTTTTTATTTGTAACAAGATAAAAAAATAAAAATATTGGTCAAATAAAAAATCAACAAAAGTGCATTAGAACAAAATATGATTAAAAATAACAAAAAAGTTTTATTTATTTTATTTTTGGGGGGCTCAGGTTAACCATGAGAGTTAAAGAATTGGTTTTAATCTCACATGGTAAACCTAGAGTGGCGAGTTCGATTCCCACCTGGGCAATAAGAATTTATTTAGTGACAAACTTATAAAAATAAAATCTTTAGTCCTACCCTGGCAAGAAAAGGGTGGTAACATTTAGATAAATAACCCAATTATCCATAGCAGCAAAAAGCGAACATTAATAAGTAATAATAAAAGTTACATTATATTTTTTTTAGTTAACATTTTTTCATAAAACTTTCCCAATAATTGTTATTGATAATGAAATAATATATAAAAAATTGTGAAGTAATAGTTATACTAAAATTTTTATAGAACAATTGATTTTTATTTCAGATTCTGGGCTGAGTATATCAGGCACAGCTTTTGTTAAACTGATGAGGTAAACCTTGTTTAGACAAATCTTTTTTACTAGAAAATACTTTTCTCAGCAACTCTCTGTTATTGGAAGTAGTGAATTTAATTATAATTTTTTTCTGAAAACTTTTTTTAGTTAAAAAACCTGTCTGTTAAGTGTTTAATAATGTCTCTCTGTTTAATTAATGGATTGAAAGAGGAATTTAATTGTGTACCGTTTCAAAGCAGTTGAAATGCTAAACATAAGTAATATTGAATGGAGTGTGAATTATTTAGACCTAATTTCAAACATAGGCTACTTTTGAAAATAATATATTCTCTTTCATTAGAAATTTTGTTATAGTGTTTACACATACAATTTACAGACTGATGTGAGTTTAAGAAAACATTTTATTAAGTTGGATAAGTTATGGTACTGTTCTACTATCACAGAATAGACTGAATAATGAAGTGAAAGTATATCGATCTATATAGGCCTTGATTAAGATACATAAAATTACCTCAGTCATTTTTGTTTTAAGCACTGATATGAGAAGATTTATAGGCTTTCATTTCATTAATTTCTGTATTAAAACAGAAGTCTTCAAATGTGATAGTGGTAAATATTTTCTTATTACAAATCCGAGATCAAAACTTGTGCAAAAATTACAAATTCAAATATCTTATAATTTTTATTCAATAGCTCAGTTTATATCAACTATAAGAATTACGTAAACTACCAATTTTGTGCCTAATGCACAGCTTTATCTAACTATACACAATATTATACTACTTTCAGTGATTACATATGATTTTTTTATCATAGAGATGCATCCAAGAAATCCCTAATACAATTTCGATTGCATTAAGAAGCCTTGTGGTAATGAGTAACTCTCATTTTGTACATTAATAAGTCTTGGATTCAGCAAACAATTTTTAATTAACATCAAAGTATCTACATTTTTAAAAGCAGTCAATTCTTCACATAAGGCAATTTTTATTATGCCATTTCATTCTTCATTATTTCCAATTAGGAAAATAAAATCGAAGCTCATTGAATAAAATGGGAATAAACTAACAGGTGAGAAGAAAATTTAAATTGCCTCTTCCAGATACAGAGCTTTAAGATACTTAATTAATATTATATTAAAAAAAAAATGGTCATCCCTCAATGATGATTTTCAATGGTACTTAAAATTTCTTAATTTTGTTTATTTGCTAGTGAAATCTAATGAGTATTTTCTTTGCTAGAGCATTATTCCCAAGCTCAATGATTTTAAAGACTTATCCAGTCTTTAAACAATTTGCATTCACATAGAGATGGAAATGCTCAATTGTCTGGAGTAGATAAAACATATTCATCACTAAATTGCTAATTGTGAACACCAGGTTCTGTACAAGTTTAATGATGATTAATAAGGGGTCAGGTCTTCTCGATAGCCCAATCATTTTTTATTTAATCATCATGATCCTGGAACAAATTTTTACAGCATTTATTGTGAGAAATATGGCATTTGGTGAATGGAAGACTGGCCTTAACTGATGTTCGAAAACTGTCAGTTGGCCATAAACTTCCACTGAATGGACTACAGATAGGGAGATCCAAAGGATGATGGAACACCCTAAAAGAGAAGTAGAAGCTACTTGGCCAAGTCTAACTTGAAACAGGGAAATATGGAACTACTTATAAAGACTTAGCAGTCCACTTGTGTATTTCAAATGTACTTTCATATGATATTTTCATTCATTCATTAATTCTTTAATAGTTAAACATCTATCTTCTCCGAACCTATCAATTCTTTAATTTTATCCATTCTGTAGAGTTTATGTAGGTTCATTGTAATTTTGATTGAAAAAATGGGCTTTTCTATTTGGAAGCATGGTATTAACATCCATATCATGATTGATCATGTGTTGATGTACTATATAAAAAATTGTCTCAATAGCAGAGAAATATTATGGCAAACTGAATGTAGGTTACTAAATAATTAATCGTTTGCACTTTTTAGCTTCAGCTATAAATTTTCAGAAAAAAATTCATTGCAAACACGGATTGCTCTTTTTCTTTGGTAATTTCGATTTTATAAGCAATGATTTAATGTAGTTCATTCAATGTTTAAGGTAGATCTATCTCAATGATACATACTTAAATGGTCATGGGAGTCTTTAAGGAAGTAGTTCCTGTGTAATAAGAAAAATAAATATCTAGAGAAGAACTCTTCTTCATTTAATGCTTTTTTGTAAGTGACAAATTCATCTCATGCCAATGATTTTAGACTAAATTACTATTGGTGGTTTGATGAAGTACAATATTTTTTAACTTCTTTATGACTGTGTTCCTGCATCAACCAACTTAAGTTTTAATGTGAGACCACTGATCTGTAGATCCCCTAGTATTTTTGTCTTATACAATGAACATCATAGATGTTGAATAATTAATCTAATGTAGTGTTGACAGGTCTGCTGTAAAAATTTTACAGTTTATAAATATTGAATTATTTTATTTGGTGACACGTAATTAAAGTGATTTACACTCATATAAAACTCATGTAATCATGAGCACTAAATGGTAAAATAACTTAAGATTTAAATGACATTTTGCATTAGTGTTGTAATTAAACATTTAAAACAATTTTGCAATTAAAACTTTATAATTTGTTTTTTTTCTGAAATAGGGAGAGTGAGGATTATTGGAGTTGGTATAGAAATTCTTGCTTTAAATATGCTTACAAAGCAGGCCGACCAGGTGTGTTGTACTTACATCATTTGATAGTTTGTTAAAATTGTATGGATGGTTTATGTAATATTGCCTTCTACAGCCAGTGCTATAGTGAGTAGTGTATTTATTACACAGAGAATAAGTTGGTGGTTCAGATTTTGCCATAATATATTTTGAATCTTCTACAAACACAAGATTATACAAGAATGTTTATCATTCAATTGCCAAATTAAGGTAAATTAAAGCCACAATTGTAATACTTACAATTGTGGCTTTAATTTACCTTAATCAATGTTCAAAAAGAGAAGATGTGTTTTCTTGTTTGACTGGAACATGGCCATTCTCGCCTAGTGCATCACTTTCAAAAAATGACATGAGTTTGATTTAGTTTTTCACTTGACTCATAAAAACCTTGCAATACTTACAAGAACAACGATTCATCTGAATAAACAAGTACATCATTCATATTTACTAACATTGTGGAAGATCATTTCATGTCTAACATTTACACTTGACATTTATCCTTGCATAAAGAATAAACTGCTTTCTATTTACTTCTTTTGTATAAAAAACTATATCTTATTTAATACATACATAGACATATAAACATGTTGGCTAAACAGGAAAAAATAGCAATTTCTTTACAATATATGTATATTACAAAATATGAGCTAGACCATGCTCATAACAATTTTTTTTATTTAAAGTTTTATTTTCATATATCTATAGTAACAAGCATTCTCTTAAAAGTTATCACATCCAAAACGAATGTTATTACAAATTTAACTATGCTCAGTAATTTGTAAGCCAGCAAATTACACCAAGCCAAAAGGAACCAGCCTTCAAAATACCAAAGCTTCTGAAATATGTAGAAGCCTTAACTTGTTAAAATACAAAAATATTAACAGTTACTTACACGACTATATTGCTTGGTCACAGCAATTTAACTTTCTTTATTTCTATATACGACAGAAAAATAACTTACTTACATGAGAGAAAAATTACTAACTTAAATTTCTAAATTACAAAATGGCCCTTACATTTCTAAACAAACTTTCCTGATAATAAGGAAACTAAACTGAGGTTCATCTTAATAAAATAAATACTATACTAAACTAATGAATTAAAATAATTGATGAGATGAAGAATGACAAACCTTTCTTTGAAAACAAAACTTAATGAATCAAAAAGTTTAAATAATTTACATAAAATTAATATGACATGAGACAATTTGAAATAATAAAATTATAATACTACTGGGTTAATTAAATTCTAGGAAAGTTTTATAAAATATTATTGGATGTTTATTGCGACGGTCAGTCATGTGAATGCCAGAAAATTAGAAATACATGTTGTTCACTATGACTGAACGAAATGAAGTCTGATTTCTGTCATGATACTATTTCACTGAGTATCTTATGGGCTATTACCTCCATCTTTTGAGGTAATGATCTTCCTAAACTTCTTGTAAAGCTGATTCTTACACCAGCTGAAGGCTGAGAAGCCACAGTAATATATTCACTACGAATAAAGGACTGCACTTAGGCCATTTGAAATGAATTCTTTCTCTATTAAAATATTTTATTTCACTTAATACCTTTAGAGGCTTATAATTCCATCCTTAGAGAGTCATGTTGTTAATTTTCCTAAACTTGTTTTAACTCATTGTATTGAAGACTTATAACAATTTTAAAGGTTTTTTTTTTTTTTTTTAGCCCTGTTTACAGGCATGTTTCAACGTGCATGTCCCACCTACATGAGGGGGTTATGGTTTAACTTCCCATGCGGACCAGCCATACTGTGAAGTGGGGATCAGTACTTGAACTCACAACCTTTCACTTTAAAGCCCAGTACTCTAAAGACTCTGCCAGACTGATCCCCTAGAGTCAACAATATACTATATGTACAAAACTGTATTTACAGTCACACTGCGACTGAAGGACTGATAGGCTATAAAATGAAATCATTCTCCTTCACAATATTTTAGTTCCCTAAATAGTTTTTGAGGTTAATTCCTTCATTTTCAGGTACCCATGTTATTCATTATTTTTTTTTTTTTTTTTTATTTATTTTTTTTTATGAGTTTCTTCACTTATAGAATTGAAAACTCTTACATGAGTTTTCTGAAGCTTGATGTTGAACAACAATTGTAGCACATTACTTTATCAAAAGGATTGGTTATTTAAAATATTTTGATTTGAGTAGTAACAGCGTTAGAGCATAGAGGCCTTCAATGAAGAAGACACGTGCATTTATCCATGTACGACTCATAAAAATAATATGTTGCATTTAAGCTTGAAATAAGTCGTTTCATGATATATAGGTCTATTGCTGAAGAGGTGAGAAGGAGTAGGGGACTGAAGGCTTGAAACTAATAAACACAATATATTAAAATTAGGAAAAAAAAGTATTGCACAACATTTATAAAAAATTAAATTTGTGATGGTATTAGTCGTATAACATTTTATGATCAGACTCTAATGGAGATTTCTAAGGGGCTCAGGTTGGCCGTGCGAGTTAAGACGTTGGTCTTATTCTCGCATGGTAGACCTAGGGTGGCGGGTTCGAATCCTGTTCTGGGTAGTTGAAATTTATTTAGTGACGGACTCATTAAATAAACTCCTTAGGCCCACCCTGGCTAGAAAAGGGTGGTAACCTGTAGATAACTCGTCCCAATTAGCCATAGTTGCATAAAGTGGATGTAAATAATAATAAACAACATAATAATGGAGATTTCTTAATTATACATTCCTCCTGGTCTGCTTTTAGCCATTAAAAAACTTAGACTTCAATATTACATAAAGCACTGAAATATCGAGTTTGGGATATATCAAACCAAAATTGTAACTGCTTGAGAACATCTATGGATATTCATCCGTAGTTCATGTATATTCATACATATTTGAATGGGTCTCATTTTCATCATTAGATAAAATCAGTGGAGATTAGAAGACATTTTTAAAAATCCCATCATGCACACAACCTCAATAGCTGATTTCCTTGGTAAACGAAAAATGCAAAAAATGTTGTGAAGGAGAAGAGCTAAGTTTATTCAGTTCTGCAGTTATTCACTCCCAGGGTCAGTGTACATACAGTTTGCTGTATCTATCTCTTTTAATATTTTAATTTGTCATTCTCCTTTTTGTTGGTGCTAAGTTCATGAAATTTTGTTGTTTAGAAATGTATTTTCTTGTTGCAAAATTAACCATTGGAGCTTAGTTTTAATATAGGCAATACATTCTACCAAATTCAAGCCCTCTGACATATTTTCTGGCACCCTTGTGACTGATTATCAGCATAAAGATGATATAAAGCTTAATTATGCATATCACACAGATATTTATTTAAATATTTCTGATATTATATTAACTTGTTATTAATTATGTTGAACTATGATTACTGTTGGTTGCAATGTGTATTGTTGCATTTGGGACTAACCTATTAAGCAGATTATATACTTTGAGCATGTTATGAAATTTTTCATTTGACAAACATAGAAACCACTTTCCGGCAATGTGTTGTTTAAATGTTTCTGTATTTACAAAATCAACAATTGAATTATAAGCTCTTATATTAATAAGCCGCAGGCAACGCTTCAGATAATATGAAATATAAATAGGTGATTCATGTATTTGTTTTAGACAGCTATTCAATTTTCTCTGAAACCAAATGTGCTAAATAAATCACTTCTGAGGGAATATGAAAAACCTAAATGGCTAACAAATGAAAACTAAATGTGTCTTTACTTGGAGCATAGAAGATAACAGATCATATTTGAGCCAAGGGGTTTGTATTTTTAACTTAATTCCCTATGTGCTATTAAGCAGATGTTAACAGTTGAGTCTCGATGAAAGAATATAGCAAGACAGGCTGTCAGACAAGCAAAAACCATTCACGAAGAGAAGTGTGAAAGGCTGGACCAGAGAAAGATGGCTGAACAAACTGAGAGAGACCACGTAGAGGAAGGGAATCCCACAATAGGATAAACCTAGCAGCTGGCTACAGTTAACGGTATATGCTCTTAGCTGAAGTAGAGATATTATGACAGTAGCAACTCTGTAATTTATACCAATAACTTTATTTTTCTTATTTTACCAGTTTTTTTTTGTTTTTTTTTTTACATAAAGAATTATTTCCCTCCATTTTATGCCTTCCTCATTCTTATTTTTATGATGTGTTTCGTTTTCCAAAGGCTGCATTGCGAATTTTTCATTTATATTACTAAAATTTGTTTTATCTATATCCTCACTCTGATTGAAAATTTGATGAAAGAGGAAGCTGTAAACTGGTAATTGTATTTCACTTTAAATATATTATAAACATTAATAACCAAGCCCCTTTATTGACAATAAATAATCATATTTTCTTCATTAATGCCTTTTAGTGGTGGCTAATGTTCAATTTTATGACTGTTGAAAACATTAAGAATAAGGTCAGTACCAATATATATATAAATTTTGAAAATTTTCTTCTACATTTTTAAAGAAAACAGTCCTTTGTGGAATGCCCCTTAACTTCTTGAATTCTGAACATACCAAAATTCTATAGAAAACAATATTTAAGTTCAGAAGGAGTTAAACTTTTACTATTATGGATAAAATTATTCAACTCCACTTGATCGAGCATTATCTTCTCTTTCCTTCCTTCCTTTATCTTTGCATTCTCAATAAAAATGTTTATATACATATTTTTTGTTGTGTTTAACTCATATCAATCTTAGTATGACAAATGGGGTATTTCCTATATAATTATGAACTTGTTACAATATGTTGTATATCAATGCCAATAATTGTAGCGACTGTTAATGGTAGCATTCTATCAGAAGTGAATTAACTCTCAGAAATGAAACAGAAACACACCCAAAATTCATTGTCACTAGATAAAAAATATCATAATATAATATGGTGTCATTGCAAGCGCTAAGTGCTAAACAGTGATTGAAAAGATATTCAATTCTGTTTATGATTTCCTTATAAAGGTATTATCATTGATGTCGTCCTAATATTTAACTTTATATATATATATATATATATATATATATATATATAATATATATTCATATACATATACTTTTTGAAGTTTGTTAGCAAGGCTGGTACTGAGGCAATAGTGGGTACTTTCTTTGCAAAATTCATCAACATTGTACAAGAACCTTAATGATACCTCAAAATAATATTTATTGTTTATTTCTCTTTTTTTTTCTGTATACTGTAACTGGGGATATGTTATTTCAAAGCTTTCAGTATTACTAATCAGTCTAATATATTCTTAAATTAAAACTTATTTTAATTTCTATAATTAGCATCATTAATACAATAATCACATTTAGCTTTGTCTTGAGTGAATTAATTTAATGAATAAAACATTGTCTATGTACAGTATTTACATATCGAGTTAAATGAGTATTCAAAGCGATATGAGTTTAGATAAATTTTATTTTACAATTTTGATGTTTAGGATAAACTAAGATATTTACATAAATTGTATTTATATGAAACTCCTTCTAAAAGCACTATATATCACTTGAACTAGTAGTTAACATTTAGTTTGAAAGAAAGATTAATGATACTTGAATTTATAGCTGTTATTTTTCAGCTCAGTTGCTCTTCTCTGAACTTTACTAGGGAAAGGCAAAAAGCCGAATAATTGCAGTTATGAGTCCCTATTTCTTTCTTTGAAATGATATATTCTGATCATCAGAATATGAAATCATATATTCTGATGGCACAGTAATTTTCATGAAGTTCAGAGTTTCATGGCTAGTCTCTAATGACCCGCAGATATGAATCTCTTAGGGTATTGTAAATTAATTTTAGGGTACGAATATAATATGATGGCCTATGGCTTTGCTAATGAGTTTATTTTTTGCAAAATCTTTTGGCTTTGGAAACCTTTAGACTAAGTTTAATTGCAAGCGTGTAAGCTTCTGTATGGTAATGTAAGCACTAACTTATATATTTTAAACAAGTATCACTCCTGATTATATCTCCATAATATGAGCACACATCTATGACTACTTTTAAAATATGCTTTATACAAATTATCTACTTCAAATAATTGAAAAAAAAATAGAAAATGATTTATTTAACAAAAAATGTTAAAAAGTATGAAATGAATGTAGTTATTCCGATATGCTTCTTTTGGTTGGCTGATGTTTAAGGTATTTTCTTCATTTTCTATTATTATCATAATAGCAGCTTATGAATAAAGCCTCTAATTATGTTTACGATTTCAACTTTAAATTTGGGAAAACCAGACAATCTGAGACCTCTATTCTTAGAGAGTGCATGGTTAAACCTGATGGTATAACTTCATAAATGATGAAAGGCTGTGGAAAAAATACACTCAATATGAACACTATAGACGTATGTCATTGACTCTTACTCTAAGATTTTCTAAAAGGAAGGCTACATCTAACACCTGACTAAATCTAATACCTGACATTAGAGAAACTTTGTAAGGTCTTTGATCCATAAAACGTGTTTGTTTTGTGAATTGTTAGTGGAAATTCATACAAATACTCATGATTTTGTGGATGCAATGTACCTAAAAAAATCAGGAACACTTGATTATATGAGTTTTGCTTTCTTCAAATGCTGAACTAATGTCTATGACTACTTTCAAAATTTTCTTTATACAAATGATTTACTTTAAATCATTTTTTATGCTAAAAATGATTATGACACTATTTAATAAATCTAGTTTTTTTTTCGCAATAAGCTGGTAATACGTTAAAAGCTTTCTTTTGGCAGCTATTGTTTAAGGTAGTTCCTTGATTTTTCATTAATCAGTTTAATGAACAGAACCCTTTAGGGACAATAGTTCTGTAATAATTGTGTAATGTATTTTTTTCTGATTATGTTTGTTTTTTTTAAATGAAAATTATGAATTATTTAGGGCACCCCTTAATTAAATATTGACATTTTCAATTTAGGATAAGACAACATGCCCAAACATATTTTTCTGTCTCAAGAAAGGAAAGCTCTCAAAATTGGAGGTAGTTTGGTTTTGCGTCTCTTATGGTTAGGCAAATTCTGATTATTGTCTGCTAGCCTTCTACCTGAATAGGGCATTCATCCACCTAGAGTGACATCCTGTATTAATTTGATTTTAATAAAATAAAAGTAAAAATATTTGAAACTAACCCATTCAACTCAGGAAGTTTACAAGGATACATTTTGAAGTTTATATGAATTGCTCCAACAATTGAATCGCACATCCTACTTTAGGTAAATGAAATAAGCCGATGACCAAGCCTATATGTACCTTATCATGTTTTTCATATTAGAAACCACTTTACAATTGGTGGGATGAGTTAAAAATTCTGTTCAAGAATGAAATTCTTATTTTTTTCTTTTATTGGATTGCAAGAATGTAATTTATCAATTCTTCTCACCAATTATAATATTAAAAAATCATTTAAGAAGTATTATAAAACTTATTCGCAAAGTGAAAGTTAAATAACACTAAACAAAGAGCTTTAATAAGACAATTAAAAATGTATACAATAAGTAGACTCAATATCTAACTTTCGAATCAGTCTGTTCTATACAAGCAGTCTTACATTATCTCTCAATTTAGTTTCCTTACTCTCATTCTTAACTGACAGTATTTACATTCCTTATAAGAATCCTAAAAATATGTCCCTTGAAGGCCCTTTAATTGGATCCAGTTGTAACAATAAAGTAAAATTACAAATATTGACAATAATTTTATGATACATTTTGTGTGATGTAATTGACCTTTGATGCATTTGGCCATAAGAGTAAGTTATAATTGTTTGGTTCCTTTAAAACAAATCAGTCATTAGTATAGCTTTTTTTTTTTCTGAAAAAATGATATGTTCTATTTGACATTACGTGTTATTTATACATATTTTTGTTTGTAGTAAGTTGTTTATATTATTGAAATGCTTAAGATATTCATCTAAAGATTCACCTTAACTTTATTACAGTGAGGGTGTAATCAATTGTTTCAACGTCACATTAATAACAATAAAATGTAACTATTAGAAGAAATATTAGTGGTTATTAAAAGAGAAACAATAGCATTCTATAAAGAATGTATATATTATATATTATGAAACATTTTTTTCCAGTTATACAATAGTTTTTAAACTGTGAATAAAAAGATATGTATCCTTAGAAACTTGAGTTACAAATTGAGTAATATTTAACAGATTATGAAAATTTAATTGACATTGTTACTAAAACACTTTAACTATTGCAAAAAGTTTTCTGAAAAATTGCAAACCTTTAATTTAAATCTAAATTAATGACTATCTTGCTTTGTTTCTCTTACTATGATAATCACAATGATATGAAAATACCCAGAGCTAAAGATATTTGCAGATGAACAAAAAGAAAAGTTCTTGAGATCTAATTTATAGATTAATAGAAAATTGCAGGATTACATATATCAAAGTATATTAATTATTACTATCCAATGCATCAAACAATTGAAGAATATTTAAATTTCATAGTCAATTACAAAGTTCAAAATTAGAAATAACGTATATATCTATATACTTCAAAAGAACTCAACACTATCAGCACTTTTTATTATTTACTAACACACACCAGTGGGAGAAGGAACTCAGAAAAAAGATTACGACTATTGTAATACTGACGTATTTAAGGAGATTTGAAAGAGGAGAAAGAGATATCAAAATTTTAATTAGTTATCACACTATCATCACCATTTAGTAAAAAGGGCACTATATATCATAAACTCCACTAGTAAACATATAATTTTATTAACAATAAATTCTAGTCTATTTGAAATTCAGTTATTTTTATAGCTTACAAAAGTTCAAAGTTTGGTAGTCTGTCGATTATTTAATCAGTGAGGTAACATGTTAGTAAATCTTCACTTTTTAATAATCAAAATAAATAATACATTTTATTGTCATTGAAAAGATAAACATTTGGACTTTAGATGAACCCTAATAAATTTCTGGAATACACATACAAAGTACAATTTAATAGTATTATTACTATTATATAGAATATTTAACATGGATGGACCTGCATCCAAGTATAATGTAAATACATTACTAGCAGTTTAAAGCTGTGAATTACCAAATTCATTCCTTTCAAAGGCAGTTCTCCATGAAGTATATAACCCCGTCAAAATGTTCACAAATTGACAGTTACACTTCCAAAATACATACTTTATGCATACAAAGTTTCCAACAAGTTTAACAAGAATTAGATCTTTTTTGTACTATTAACTATGAGTACAGTGCACTACTTAAAAAAGTACCAAAGTGATTTTCTTACTAAAAGTAGAATAGGCTCTAAAAATATATTTATTTACTCTCGTCTCTCGTATTTATAAAATGACTTCAAACACATATCTTTCCAATTCAAGTAAAAATATTTGGTTAAACAAAATACTATTTAAGAGCTGAGGAAAATCTATTCCAATCTCCACAAATGGAGGACAATCCATAAAAGTCAATCCTTATATGGGCAATCTCCAAATTTGAGCTAAGTCAAATATTTTCTTTGGACCGTGATTACCCTGTTTTCATGTGCAAGTAGGCTGCCTTGAGCCTTAATGTGAGCGCATACGCACTACAACAACAATGATAAAAGCCACAACAATTTCTAATTTACCAGCTCAAACACCTGAGTTGTTTGATATGTATGATACATTAGTATCCAGACTGACTTGTCGAACTGTTCTTGTTGATGAATTATGATTAGTCACATAGTAAGATGATTTCCTTAGACTTGTTGATGATGAGTTAGCCCGAACAACAGTCTCGTAGTACCTAAAAGGAAAAAAAAATACACGTAAAATTCTCGATTATCAAATTAGTCTTGCAACTTTCATTTAAGAAGGCATTGTATAAAACGCTGTGATAATTATATCAGTGATCAATAGATTGTCAGGGCACACCATGAGCTTTATCAGGCTGCTGTTGATTTGTCCATAATTTTCAGGTGGCTCATGCTTCCAGTGCAGTGTTCAAAAATTAGAAGTGCTAATGAATCTCCTAGTCTTAAGTCTATATTAAGCTGGAAGCCATCAGATGTCAATTGTGATATTTTTAAATAGTACTCTACAAGTGCATTCCAGCTAAAAATGTATCCACAATGGACAGGAAAATTACTGCTTTTCCTATGGAAGGGTCCAAGGCAATCTCACATGGCTTGTAGCACACCTGTAATTAAGTAAGTTAAACTGGTTTTAATTCTATGACATAATTCCATTACTTTAAAACCATCCTTAATCACATTTTCCGTTTTATTTTAATTTGTATTTATTATGATCTAGACCTTGATTTCTATCATTAGTCAGTTAACATTATCCACTTTTTATTTCATGATTAATACTTAAAAACACATGGTTATAATATTGGTTTTAGTAAGTAACTACAACCAATATTAAAACAAAGTGTTTTTAATAATAATTCTTTGATACAATTGAAGTGTTTTTATCTAGGCTGTTATTTATTTTATTTCATTCTCCATGTCTAAATGTTCTGAAACTTGATTGCCATACACACAGAATGTGTGTACGTGTTTTCAATGGAACACAGAAATTGCGATGTATTAAAAACACAATTTGTGTGACTATCATGTTTCAGAAAATCTAGACGTACAGAAGATGTATTATCTAAACTCATAATTGGCCTTTCCAAATTAACACATAGGTACTTGATGACAAGAACAGGTAAACCAAAGTGTAGAATGCTGAACTAACAGTTAAACATTTACTTACAGACTATAGGTTGTGACAAGAATTACAAATTTCATACAACACAACTGAACAATTGGCAGAGAACATACATCCTCAAGTTTCTTAAAAATATAAACATCTACCGGCAAATCAGTAGACCTATGGTGTAACTCATTTGAATTAAGTTATAGTTTGTGTTTTCAAAAAATTAGAAAATACCAAACGTACCGTAGAGTCCCACAACATTGCTTGCTTTTGATGATAGCTGCAAAACCTCGTCTGTATTTGTTATTGAAGAAAGCATATAGGATCGGATTGATGCAAGAGTTTGAAGCACCTAGCCACTGAGCTATTGGCATCACTGTGTTCATGAGCTGGTCTTCCCATTCTGTCCGTTCTCTGCGGAATTTTTCTCTAGCAACAATCGCATAAAGTGGTAGCCATGAGAGGACGAAAAGTATCACAACAACAACCAACATTTTAACTACTTTCACTTTGCTCTTTTGTTGCATTCTCTCCATTTGTGCATCCTTTGTGTCACTAGGAATATGACGTTTACATACCTAAAATGAGGATCTCTGATTAAAATGTGTCAAATATTTATTTTAAATAACAACAACTTCAAAACATTGCTCAAAAGATTAACAAATATAAATCCAATCACTTCATCTACTACGTTCTGCAATTTCATAGTCACATGCAGAAACTAAACAGATAGGCTCACCTATTTTTAATGAATCTAGCTCTCCCTGAGTGTTAAAAGTCGACTAAAGAATTATCTAATAAGGTCTTTAGCACCCCTTTAAGAAAATTTATCAACATAGTTGGTGTATTCAATCCCACTATTATTTTCATTCAGTTTTGATATGAGAAGTAATGTTTTTTTTTTTATTTTTAAAAAATAGATTTCAGTATTCCCATCATTAAAATAGTCTCAGGCTATATCGCTTTGTAATCCTTGATATTGCTCAGCTGGAAAAGTTAATTTTTATTCTAATTCACTTGCAAAAACATTTGACTAAAAATGGTTCAACAATTTTATTTGAAGTGACTTAAAACATTAATAAGTTATTACAGCTCAATTTAATCTTTATTAGGATAGCACTTAAATGTATTATTATTATTATTTATTAACGTCCACTTTTGGCAACTAAGCCTAATTGGGACGGGTTATCTATAGGTTACCACCCTTTTCTAGCCAGGGTGGGAATTGGATGTTATTTAATGAATTCCGTCACCTTAATTTCCTTAAATTTTTAATAATTTCCTTTGCCCAGGCGAGAATTGAATTTGCTGCTCTAGGCATGTAAGATTAAGGTCAATGCATTAAATGTATTGGACAGGAGAAGGGACTTAATTGCATTTCAAGAGTAATGATCAATGAATATTTCTCACCACTTTTGATTCAATGAGTAATTCTCTTTACTGGTAACAAAAGTTATTACAATTATTTTACCATATTTAAAAACTGTTGGGCAGTTTAACAATATTTAATTATAAATTTGACGATTTTTAAAACTGTGTATGTAAACAAATATGAGTTTTCAGTATGTATTTATATGCAAATATTTGATGAATAGCTATTATATAAGTTATTGAATTCCCTATTAATTTTATTTACTCGCCTCTTTTTTTTGTTATGCTGTGTTCGTTTTTTACACTTTTGGTGTTTTGTGTTCTGTGTCCTTAGTTTTGTTCTTTATATTCTTTTCTTCTGTTCTTTTTTTTTTTTTTTTTTCAACTTCAAGAAGAGTGAAGTTACCATAGTTTTGTGTGTGGAGTTCTATATCATAATAAATAAAGAACATCTGTTGTGTAGGATCGAATTTCTAATATTCCAGCTCAGAAGGTGGCATTATGGCATGACATTGTTTTTTCACCAAAAAATTAGTTACATATAGACTACTTTTGAAACTTGATCAGACCAGTCAATCAGTAGGGACTCAAAGTGAGGAACATCAGTTATATAGTCACTCCATTCAATTTCTTGTCCACACTTTCACCACAAATTATTGTTGAAAAATATGCAGAAGTTAGCATAATTAGCTCATGTTTATTTGAATAGTCAAAACTGCTAATACATTTTATTATTATTATCATTATTATTATTTCTTTCTACTCTTTCTGGACTCCATAATGATTCATATTAAATGATGTTATTACTGTAAATTCAATATTATGCATGGCAAACGATTTATTAGTTCACAATTTTTTTTTGCCAGTTCTTGGCTTTAAGAGTATGATTTTGTTAGACATGACTTATTCTTATGAGCACCTTGTATGAGCACTCTATAATTAGTTATAATTTCCTCGTAATTTCTCAAGTGGACTGCATAGTGATATTGAAGTCTATGATAAGCTAATCACCTCCCTTTGCTTAATCCTGGCTAGACTTCTTTAAATCAGTAATTTTTAAATTGAGAATTGTTAAATAAATGTTTTCAAATAATAAATTATAGTAGTATATTCTTAATGAATAATACATGTAAGAAAGAAAATTATAAAATACCTTAACCCATATGAGAATGTAACACATTGAGATGAGAATCATGGGCAAAATGTAGCAGAGAAGAAGATTTCCAATTAAGAAATATAGATGTCCACTTATATAGTCAGGCCATTGTTCCAGACAGAAATGGAAGTCTGAAGATTCATCCATTTGAACAAGATCGAAGAAAATAGCCCAAGGTATGGTGGTAGTCATTGCTATAAACCAAATCACGACAATCATCATCCGTGCTCTTCTTGTAGTAATTTGACATTTGAGTGGCCACCATATAGCTAGAAACCTGCAGCAGATAAAATGTCTAGGTTAGAAAGTAAAATTGTTATAAAAATTATTATACTATTAGTCTTGCTAATTTTTATGTTACCTAGTTGTTCAGAACGTATAAAAATATGAATGAGTAGTACATGTTTCACTAAAAAAAACAACAAAAAAAAAAACAAAATTTCTATTTCTTACAATTTAAATCAAAGATAAAGTCTGACAATGTCTGTTTCTTAAAGTTTTAGGGCTAAAAACTACTAGGTTATCATCGCCCGGTAATATCTATAACTCTCGTTTTGGATAGGTACCTGCATTTTGTGAGTAAATTGTGTTTTTGCAAATTGTAAATACTGTTATATTCTCATTTATATAGCGTTATTTAAAATTTAATGATATAAATGAGGATTCAACAAATTTCTTTATACAAACTTGTAATTTCAATTTCTGTATACAAATTTGTAATTTCAATTTCATTATACAAATTTGTAATTTAAATTTCTTTATACAAATTTGTAATTAGAATTTCATTATACAAATTTGTAATTAAAATTTCATTATACAAATTTGTAATTAAAATTTCTTTATACAAATTTGTAATTTAAATGTCATTATACAACTTTGTAATTTGAATTTCTTTATACAAATTTGTAATTTAAACTTCTTTATAAAAAATTGTAATTTAAATTTCTTTATACAAATTTGTAATTTAAATTTCTATATACAAATTTGTAATTTAAATGTCATTATACAAATTTGTAATTTAAATTTCTATATACAAATTTGTAATTTAAATTTCTGTATACAAATTTGTAATTTAAATTTCTATATACAAATTTGTAATTTAAATACCTTTATACAAATTTGTAATTTTCATAAAATTACAATGTAATGGGCTGATAAATATAAGCAAGCCACACATTATATGAGGCTTAGATTACCCCAAGTTATGCACTTTTCTGTAACACAATGATTAATTGTAACCAGGCTAAGGCGTGTATAGTAAACCACAGTGTTTTCGATGGATTCAAGAATCATATTCACTGACTGTCATATACCCATAATCGGGTAGTGACATATTACCTAGGAAAAATGAAATTATAGTGGTCTTCTTTATTAATATTGGCTACATATTAAGAGTAAATGGACTCAAGATAGAGGATTACCGGTTTATACAAGACAGACAACATCTCAACCACCTTAAAACGATGATTGGAACATAAGGGAAATATCGTGGAAGATTACAAGACACCTCTGGAGCCAAGCCGAGTATTAAATCCGAAATGAATTCCATGCGATGGAGTCTAAAACAGCACAAAGACACTACTGTTTTTACTCAATTTTCTTTTTGAAATTTGAAATATGTACAAAATAAATTAAATAAGCGTAATATACGTTTTCTATTTAGAAATAGCCTATGCAGATAGTATCTAATCCTTTTTGGTAGTTATGCTTCAGATATCATAAATTCCTTAAAATACCTACTTCTCTTCTCTAGAATGGTGGAATGTGTCCTCTGTTGAGGATTGTGTCCTAAAATTTCTAACTCAGGTGACAGAAAAAAAAATTACTGTGTCAATTCGCGACCAAATCTAAATGCCTTTCTTCAATAATTGATATAGATATTGAAACAAAAATATTATTTTTTTCAATATGCTTATGACGTTATTTTTGAAGTGTGAGAGTTGAAAAAAATTATATCCAATCGAAGGAAACTTAAATTTTATTATTTTTGAAAAGTATTCAATGTAAACTTATGATGGATATGTGAATGTATAGTAGTCATGGATAAAATTTTTCCACCTCCCTCCCTCTCTCTACACCCACATTTAGGTACTCAAATAAAATGCAAGAATTTTGAGAATATGGGAAGTGTGAATATGAAATTTGGAATGAACTTTACTGATTTTTCTACACATTTAAAATCGGTCCATACTGAAAGAAAATCAGCATGTACTCAAGCACTGAGAGGCAATTGGTGAATAGAAAATCGCATGTCAACATGCAGATAGGATGCAATTTGAATGCCAATAGGAGGAAGGTGGAGATGCTAATGAGCTGATGAGGATAGACAGGATCAGCAGGTGGACACTATGCAACCAGGCCGGAAAGATTCATATTGTCCTATAAAACACTCAAAAACATTAGTTATAGACTATTACTTAATCATCTGTTATTGCTACTGTTATACATTTATAAATTCAATATCCACCTAGTTTTAATTTCTAACTAGTATTGAAATTTCCATTTATTTGTATGAGTTGTTCAGTTTTTATTATCCTACTGATTGTAATTTAAGCCTGTTCTCATTTTATAACGCTTTTGACGCAGACTACCAAGCACTAGCAGAAGTGTAGCAATAAAAGTTTTACTGTCATTAATTAAGGGCAATCATTGAGGTTGTATTCATGAAGAGATTTTGGAAAAATCGCCTCCCTAGATGAGGTTCTTTAAAATAAAGTTGGTCTAGTGGTAGTAACTTTTTTTTTGTCTTTATCAAACTCGATATTTAAGAAAGTTCAAGTTTGTTGAATGCTGAAATCGGAAGAGGAAGGGGTGGGGGTGTTAATGGTGAAATACAAAATTCAAATATAAAAGTCCGTCACGCAGGGGCTGCGTAAACTAAGCAGATTTCCCACGTGAAGTTTTACAATAGAGAAATCTGCCTACTAGTAACAGTAGTAGTAAGGAATCTCTAAACCTATTCACGAGGGACGAACAGTTACGGAAACGGCCGCACTAGCTCTTGGCGCAAAGTTCCGAGCATAGCCGACTCTTGCCGACCACACACACAATACAAATGCAAATATCTCGGTTAATATTCCAGATACAGAATAAATGTATAGAACAATATTTATAGTAAATTCAATTTGCAATAAGATTGATTATGTACAATTTTCCGATCCGACGTATAGTAACGGAGATATTTCGAATTTTCGAAAATCCTCCCTCCCACTGGTCCGATTTCAGCCATTAACGAACTTGATCTGTCTTTTTGCATAAAACGTTTAAATATCCAGTTTGGTAACGATCAAACAAAAATTGCGACCGCTAGAGCGTTAACAGACAAATAAATATATATATATATATATATATATATATATATATATATATATATAAAATTGTAACCTCTGTCTGTACATTGATTTTTTTCACGAAATTTCTCGATAACTTTTCATTTCACATGTCATAGACACCATATCTGCATTTTGTTTCTTTCGTGTATGTTTGTTTGTTTGTTTGTTACCTTTTCACGCATAAACGGCTGAACCGAATTTTATTAAACTTGGTATGTATATTACTACTAACCCAACTTAGACTTTAGGCTATATTAATTTTCTCTGAGACGAACAGGAGTGGGGGTTATAAGGGAAGCATGAAATTAAAAATAGCGATATTTCGTTTTCTATTGGTTTTTCGGTACATATGCACATAACAAAAGTTGTTTATTTTGAGTAACTTTTGTTATATACACTTTTGTCGTATACCGAAGTTTAAATGCGTTATTCGCTAAAAAATATAGCGGGAGTCAACAATATTATTTGCCAAAAAAGACTCAACCGAACTAAATAAAACTCGGTATGTGTATTAGCAGTGAGGCCTTCATTATAATAAGCCATACCAACATTTCTATGGACGGGCAGGAGTGGGGGTTATAAGGGAGGCCTGAAATTAAAAATTGCGATATTTCGTTTCCTATTGGTTTTTCCGCAAATATAAACATAACAAAAGTTGTTTATTTTATTATTTGGAGTAACTTTTGTTATATACACTTTTGTCGTATACCTAAGTATAAATGAGTTATACTTTAGCGGGCACTAACGGCTGAACCGAACTTAACAAAACTCGGTATGTCAATTAGCATTAATTCTTTCATGATTATAAGTTATATTAAAATTTTTAGGTTCGAACGGGAGGGGGGTTAAAAGGGAGGCCTGAAATAAAAATTCACCATATTTACTGTATAAGAGACGGGAAATATAAAAATATCGAAGACTGTGAAGCCTTATCGAACAAATAATTCTATTATTAGCAATTCCACGGCAAAGATGGGTATCAATCCTAAAAACTGGGACGGGTAAATGTCAAAATATTGTGCAATGTAAAGCCTGCTAAAAAATACCATCACCATTCAGCCTCAGATGAATTCCCGGGCGAAGCCGGGTATCTGAGCTAGTATATATATATATATATATATATATATATATATATATATATATATATATATATATAATTTTGAACAGACCTCATTTACGTCATTTCGTTTCCCTTAAGGGAAATCTGTTAAAAAATGTTACATATCCAACCATATTGCAAGTTTAATTTTCTGTAATTCTTGTTTTATACATTTTTATCTAACAGACGAGATATTTATAATTTTCAAATTTCAAAATACTTTAAACCCTCATCTCGGCTAATCCGATTATCCAGCATAAATTTCAAGCCTTGTTGGAATAACCTTCTTATTACAGTATACATGGAGATTATATAGTTTCAAATCAATAGGGTCAGATGGGTAATCTGTTAAATTTCTGTAGCTACTGCATATTCTAACAGTGCATATACTATACTCATTTCAAGTTCAGCCTTAAGAAGTCTTTTTAAATTTATCTTAGTAATAATAAGGCTTGATGACCAAACAAGAATATTTTCATTATACCTAGGATAGACCACAACTCAAATTACACTGAAGAGCTTAGCCTAAATAGTCACATGGTAAGCTCTGTATGGGCATATCCATGATCTAACAAAGTCAACTTCGGAAAATGGCAAAATGGATGGTCAATTATCTTTTTATCCTGGGGCTAAACGTTTCGGGAGTTATCGGCAGGAGTAGGTGGAAGCTATCTTGGTCTCACAGGCACTACAAGGACAATATGGAAGGAAGCATCAGGTTTGACCGATCACAGCAAGGCTGAATCATGTCTTCCTATTGCCTATAGCTTGGCCCCATGGAGCTATTGTCTAACACTTATCAATCGGGATAGCGAGTAGGGGATGAATATATTAATTTTGAAAGGATATGAAGGCCGAGCGAAAGGATCTCCTCATCCTGCCCACAGATGGCTATTATGTACAAATTGCGATGTGTGATAGATATGGCTAGTCGTAATAAAGGTTAGGGAAGTTTCATTGATTTCAGCAGATGTCATTCTCCCTTAAGAGAAATCAGCTGTTGTGGCAGTGAGGAAGTTTCGAAATATTTCTTCAAATGTGACAATGAGATCCGTTCCAAATCACACACACACACACACAAACACGCCTGTTAACATTCGAGCGATCTAAATTTCTCTAAGGCCTGACTATAGGAGCATTTTGTATTAGCCGCGCTGAGAAAGTTATAAATACACAGTTTTACAAAAACGATCGTGATCTGAAGTTGGATTGCATGCCGGCAAATGCAACCTACCGTGTTGCATTATTAAAAACCTCTTACAGACTAGTTTTCAACTTAAATAATTAGACTTCATAATACTTTTTTTTATTTTTAAAAATGTTGGTTGATGATAATTATGACTATAATGATTGTATGTTTTATCATAAAACCATCTGGAATTTTTCTCTCACTTTCCTAATCTCCGACCTAAAACAACGTGTTCAACTTCCTTGCTTAATATACAGAGTAAATTTTCTCTAGGAAATCAGTCACTAGGTTCTATTTTTTTCCATTTCTAAAACTTTTGATTTTATTTTTTAAGTACACACATGCTTATATCACCCTGTGCAATGACGGGGGGGGGGGGGCAATCTTCATAAATTAATTTATGAACGGCGACAGTGTGAAAAAAAGGGTTGACATCAAAATGACAAGTTCAGCCAGTCATGTATTTCTGTACGAGTATAATTAACAAAAAGATGGCGTGGTGTGAGACAAATATCTTTCTAGATTAATTAATTCTATGTTCTAACAATCACATTATAACTTTGTAGATTAACGAATCTTTAGTTTAGTATAAAACCTTTAAATATCGTGTTTGGTAAGGATCAAACAAAAATTGCGACCTCTAGATAGGATCGATGGGCCTTTGACGAAATGTTTCGAAAATCTCGTCTTGAGTACAACCTCAATATCGAAAATTACGTCCGCTAGAGTGTTAAGAGACAAATTGATAGATGTAAAAAGTCTTTGATAAAATAAGAGTATGACTTTGTACTTGTTCTTTTACACCTTCATAGGAATTCTAATATTAAGGGTTGGATCAAGGGGGGGGGGAGGTATATGGCACCATCCTCAAATGTTTATTCCGTCGATTAATGAATGGTTATTTCGTGACACATAAGTTACCGTTTTATTGAGCCTCTTCCAGTTAAAGAATTTACTTCGTTACATTGCTTTTTTGTAATTTTTTTTTTTTTTTTGATGTTGAGCCTCTAATATGGATAGGGCTGAAAAAGTTGCCCTGAGAGTACTAAATTGGGGTCTTATCCCAAACATGAGTTTGAGATTAAGTAAATCGTTGTCCAACAGGCAAGGCAGCGGGAGTCCCAGAGCGAGACGGGACAAGTGCTAAGCAGTCCAAAGATGTCTGCCACATCTGCCTAGGAACAAGTATTCTATTTCGAACCTTCCGTCTAGTTACTTAGTGATTTCAGAGCTAGTCGGAAGACAGCGATCTGCAAAGAGAATATCTGACCTGGAGGCGCCTTTCTACTAGTCCACTTCTCAGCAGACACCATCCAGTTAAATTTTCAAGGTAATATGCAAATTAGGCAATCGCTAATTGGAGTAGTCGTCCAGCGGGATTAACCTACATTCTCCAGACGACCGGACAAGAGTGCTAAGCCGGTCTGGAGAGCGTTTTGCCGCCTGCAACATTTTTACTGGAGAAGAGCTCGCCTGCTTTTCTGCAGATGGTACGGGCTGCCATAAGTGTGAAAACGGTCCTAAGTTTATATCAGACCCGGGTCACGCCATATAGAGGGGCTCGGAGGTGCTTCTGGAGAATTATCTTAAGTCATATTCAAATTTTTGGTAAACTTTCCTTTATCTACAAGGCAGGACAATACGAGCTACCAATCAACTGATATCAATGGTTTTTGATAAAGCTTGGTTTTCCGCATGAAGCAGATATTAAATAAAGTCCGTCACGGAGGAGCTGCGTAAACTAAGCAGATTTCCCACGTGAAGCTATACAATAAACAAATCTCTATACGAGAGCCGAACAGTTACGGCCGAACTAGCTTTTGGCGGGAAACGTTCGTTATCGGCCCACATTTAATAAAAATGCAAATATCTCGGTTAATATTCAAGATAGAGAATAAATGTATAGAACAATATTTATAGTAAATTTAATTTGCAATAAGATTGGTTCTATACAATGTTTTGATCCAACGTATGGTAACGGAGATATTTCGAATCTTCAAAAAACCACCCCTCTAAACCCCCCTTCCCCTGGTCGGATTTCAGTCGTTAACGAACTTGATCTTTTTTTTTACATAAAACGACTAAATATCGAGTTTGGTAACGATTAAACAATTATTGCGACCGCTAGAGCGGCAACAGACAAATATATATATATATATATATATATATATATATATATATATATATATATATATATATATATATATATATATATATATATATATATACATACAGTTTTGAACGGACCTCATTTTCGTCATCTCCTGGGTAGGATCGATGGACGAAAATTGCATCATGAGTACAACCTGAATAGCTGATTTCCCTTAAGGGATGCTGCTAAAAGGATAAGTGATTCATTGTAATATGAAGTTCTTCCACCGAATTTTCGCCGATTATGCTCGTAACCTCTTCAAGTTTCTTTCTTACTTTGAAGGTGTCAGTGGACGTCAACAAGCATATTAGACTTATTTTTCTTTTTATTAACCATTTCTATCTCAACTCATAGAAGACGGGTGACTCGGCTAATTATATATATATTCATGATTGCTTTTGTAGTCCATTTATTAAAGTCTTGATTGTTAGACTTTTTTTTTTTTTTTTGTTTAACGTCTTAAAATATTGGTACCATATTTTAAACGAGTTGTTGTGAGTTGTTTGCTTACTTTCAAGGGATTTTGCATTTCATGAGTTAAGAACAATACAAATATAGCATTCAATGATACTAATACTTATTGTTAGTCAGCTTATGCAGACTACTGAGGAATGACCCTCCAAAGGTTTCGTCCTATCTCCAACGCTTAGTACTTCTTTCTGATACCTATATTGTTGGTTAGTCCAGCTCAGAATGTAAACCGCCCCGTGTCCTTTGACTCTCTTTCCTTGAAGTTCGGCAATTTTCACTCTGTGTCCTTGAATGTCCTTCCAACACCATAAACTGTTTATTGTCCTGTGTAATGATACCCATTCAATTTAGGATCTCCAAATTCCGCGAGACTACTTGGTCTATTTCTTTTCCTTGAGCTTACAAGTGTATTACAATTCATTTTAGCACATTTCTCTTGAGGGAAATCAGCTGATTGTACTCATGGCGTGGTTTGTGGAACTCTTTGTTTTTTAAAGTAGGCAGTGTTTAGTTCATCTGTGCGTATCAAAGTCGATAAAGTCTTACTACCTTCAGGGAATCCATACAGTATCAGGTTCGCCATATAGCATTAGATGTTAAAAAAAAAAATGACTTTGAAACAAGACAAAAATAATCATTCTTGTTTTATTCCCTTGTAAATGGGGTTTAGAACAAGAAGCATCGTTCTGGATGAACTAATGTGTGTTTAAAAGGAATTCTGTTGGCATTACAAGCCGTGCCGTGGTGACAGTTTTAATCGGTTGACAGACTAAAAAGAGACCGTTCCGAAAAAGGAAAAAGGTGTCTTTTTTTTTGCAAAATAAAAAAGAAGAGAAGGTAAAGGGAAGACGGTCAGGAGAAGATTAACATAACCGGGACCGGACATGGGTGGTACCGGTTCCGCAGCCAGGGGTACCAACTTTGCGGTTCTTGACCTCTCCGTCAGCTTGTACTGTCCAGTTAGACCAGCTGACTTCTCACTTATAAATAGAAGTGATAATACAAAGAGCATAGATCATATTCTATTTATAAAAAATAAAATGTTTCATCATAAAATTGTACAGTATTAAATTGCTGCATTTATGGCTTATTGCAAAAATAATTTGATTTAGGCAAGAGAACCAAATGTTCGTAATGGTTGTTAACTTTCAGAACAATTAATATTATGACATCAGCCACTCTAAGACCATTCTCAATCGCAAGAGGGGTGGGGAATTATTGGAATTAGGGACATGATTAAAAGTTCGAAGTGCAAGCTTCTCATTCCCTTTGGTTAGACAAACAAAATTACACTAAGAGGGTTAACGGTGGTAAATTTTCCAAATGGGAAGGGGGGGGCGTGAATTTCACTTCCAGGCGGTTTCATTAATTTCCACCGTTTATGCTCGGGTAGCGAATGTCACAACAATCAAATTTTTTAAATTAGGGAAAAGCTAACTTTCTTGACGAGCTTTAAAAATTACTCAAAAGTACCGCCAACGTTATAACGACTTTTAAAATGAATTAACTTATTAAGAAATGGATTTACCAAAATATATCAATTTCTGAATTTGGATCTAATTATTTGTCATTTACTCGTACAATATATAAATTTCATATTTGTCGTTAAATCTACAGGCTCCGCCTAGTGTGTGTTGCCTTTTAGCAGATTCGCTTAAGGGAAATCTGCTATTGAGGTCGTACTCATGACGGAATTTTCGAAATTTTTCTTCAAATGTCCATCGATCCTACCTAGTAGATGACGAAAATGAAGTCCGTTAAAAACTGTATATATATATATATATATATATATATATATATATATATAGAGAGAGAGAGAGAGACAGAGAGAGAGAGAGAGAGATAGTCTGTTACCGCTCTAGCGGCGCAATTTTTGTTTGACCGTTGCCAAACTCGATATTTAGTCGTTTTATGTAAAAAGAAAGATCAAGTTCGTTAACAGCTGAAATCGGACCAGTGGGAGGGGGGATTTAGAGGGGAGGATTTTCGAAAATTCGAAATATTTCCGTTACTATACGTCGGATCGAAAATTTGTAAAGAATCAATCGCAAATTAAATTTACTATAAATATCGTAATAAACATTTATTCTATATCTTGAATATTAACCGAGATAGTTGAATTTTTATTAAATCTGGGTGGATAACGGATGAGTGTGTTTCCCGCCAAAATCTAGGTCGGCCGTTTCCTTAACTGTTCGGCTCTCGTGAAATTTCTCTATTGTAAAACTTCACGTGGGAAATCTGGTTAGTATAGGCAGCCCCTGCGTGACGGACTTTTTTTTTCTCCGAAAGTCTAGATAATCTTGGATACATTTAAAGGTTGGACGAGAGTCAACAGGAGAACAAGTGTTTTCCCCATGTCTTCTGCTTGAAACTACCAAATTCTTGGATTGATTATAAACTTTGTGTACTTAACCTGAAAAGTGTTTTGAATCAGGCAGATTCAAGGAATTACTTTTTTGAGGCGCCTTGGACGATAAATTACTCAGGATTTCTTTCTCCTTTTACAGAGTACAAGGTGAACGTCGGGTTGGAGGTAAATGTGAACAACAAATAAATATATCTCGCTGGAGGAGTGCCCCGTGACCTCATAGATACCATCTACTACATAACATCCCTGCTCTAGTTCCTATAGTGCAAAATACAAACAAACAAGTTTTTTTTTTTTTTTTAGAGAACCAGAAATAAACTAGTTAAAATTTCATCAAGCAGGAGCTGCGTAATATGCGAATTTCTGTAATGTAGAGAGTATGGCTTCAACATTAATAAATACCAATTTGCAATGCCAAACGCCTGTGGTTTTAGCTGCCTTTCCTAAAAGGAAGACAGGTATTGAGGTTCTATTTGCATAGAGATGTTTGAAAAATTTCTTCAGGTTTCCGTCAATCCTGCGCAATGGATAGCACAAATGAAGTCTCTCCATGTCCAAATAAACAACCAACACACACACCAACTATATTAAGTCCATTTTTAGAGCTGGGGATTTTTAAACAAATTGGAACAATGGAAAAGGAGATCCTTTGGAACAACTGTAACTCCACCTCTTCTTAATTTGTCAGTTGACTTTATTTTTCAAGAAATGCTCGACAAAAATATTTTTGACAAGTTATGGTTTTCGTATATTTCCCCTCCTATGTCTACTTGTGTGTATACGACCAAGTTGACAGGGGTGAAGGATAGCATGTGAATGGTAGGTGATAACTAAAACGTTCGTCACTCAGATGCTGCGTAAACTAAGCAAATTTCAATTTGCTAGCACAACACTACTGATCTCATCTCACCATATAATCTCAATTTCTAAATGAAAATCCGAAAGTGGGGATTTAATGAAGAATGAAAACAAAAATAAAGTACTAGTAACTTGCTTAATATTTGATTTACGAAAAAAAAATAAAATAAGGCTCTAGCTTAATAAGGCTTGCCCTATTACATTTTTCACTCAGGCTCATAGAAAAGGAGATATTTTGAATTTTCAGCCCCCCCCCACGAAAGCCTTCTATTGTAGTTCGGATATCAGGTATTAAAAAATATGATCTTTATTGTTGAGCGAAACGCTTAAATATTGATTACGCTATAGATCAAAAAAACATTTTTAAGTTAAGAACGAAAAATATGAATTTATGGTGTCCTAAACCAAGGAATTTTGTTCCATCTGATCTAATAAGCATCCTTTGAAAACAGTATTTGCTATTTAAGATCCGAATAAAGTGGTTGAAGGTATAACAGCTTAGTGTTAATGTAGCATGAGTAGCAGTGGCTGAAAACTTAAAAATACAAATATCTCAGTTTATCTGGATATACAAACTAGGCCTGTTTTCCTCTGCAATACGTTTATTTTGACAGAGTGCACTTTCAGAGCAACAGCTCCATCTTCAGCGTCATGCCTTTGAAGAGCGTTAGAGCACTAGCTTGCACCAAGGCAGCCAGGGGACCTTTTATTTTTAAAAAATCTTTTTTTTTTTTTTTTTTTTTTTTTGAGCTGGAGCTAATACTGGCAAACATGTTGACTATATCAAACGATCCTAATAAGCGCCTCTCCGGAATTAGTGTATTTCCAGCTTCGATACTAGCTCACCACAATTTGCAACGCTATAACTTGATTTAAAGCTACTGCAGAATTAAAAGCTACTACAGAATTAAAATACACCATTGACCTAAAAGGATGGCTCTTGTTGTGAACTTTAGGTAAACAGTATAGCAACTTTGTGCTCGCCCGGTAGCCGTAATGCGAGCTAGCGCTGCTGACTCAAAGGCGCATTGTAAATGGAGCTGTCGCTATGAAAGTGCACTTTGTCTCACTAAACGAATTATAGAGAAAAACAGACCTAGTTTGACTTTCATATTGATTTATTCCTCTACCACTCAACTCCCGTTGAAGAGTTATCTCAGTTAATATTAAAGATAGAGAACAAAATGTATATAACATTAATAGGAAAAATAATGTTCAATAAGGCTGGTCCTAAACAATTTTTCGATCCAAAGTATAATAAAGGATGTATTTTAAGTTTTCGAAATCCCCCCCTTTAACCCCCCCCCTCCTATTCCGATTACAGCCATTGACACATAAAATGTTAGAATATTTATATAGTTTGAACGACTATCATTTTCGTCATCTTCTGCGTAGGATCAACGGACACTTAAAGAAGTTATTCGGAAATCGCTTCATTAGTGCCACCTCAATAGCTGCTTCCCCTTAAGAGAAATCTGCTAAAGTCTGTCTCGTTCACTTAGGCTGTTTTTGAGTGTTAAGTGCTTTCGAAGGCTCAAGCCTACATTCTTAGATCTACTTCAGCCCTGGTAGTCTGTGAGACATATTCTACTTCAATATACTTCCATGCATGCTTAATTATATACCCAGCCAATTGAAGACTCCCCCTCAATGAGTATTTAATGAATGGAATTAATCGCTGATGACAGAGACAAAGGGTAACCAACAAAGTAGAATTAATTAATTATATTTATGGGCATCGCAAGGAAGGTGATACGCCCTTTATGTAGGTGGCGACCCATGTCATGAAGCTCATTACTTAAAGTGTATGACTGATTGTACATAAAGGAAACTGTTTTTCTCGAAGAGTGAATTTCTGCAGAAGTAAAACGAGTTGGAAATATCGCTGAAGACACGTTTATCTGAGCTAGGGAAATATCGGATAACCAAACACATTACAACAAATATAAGTATTTTTGTATGTTAATTCAAATAAATGGTTAGAACCGCCAATATAAATGATACTATTGTCATACCTATCGGTGGAGACCGTCGTCACTGGCTGATGGTTGAGTACCGCTGGCAAGCGCTTTCGATGCAATGGCATCATCTTCTAGCCTGTCGATAGTTGTACTGGCTGTCAATAGAGTACAACTATTGACAGGCTTGAAGATGATGCCATCGCATCGAAAGCCCTTGCCAGCGGTACTCAACCATCAGCCAGTGACGACGGTCTCCACCGATAGGTATGACAATAGTATTTTTGTTTGTCTTCTATTTCATTTACATTATTTGTTTACTTTTTATAATCTGAGTTACTGAGAGATAAAGTTTATGGAGTAGAAATAGAAGTAGTTTATTTCTCAAACCAAAAAAAAAAATTCTGCCATTGGGAGGAGAAACATAATTGCCAAAATTAGTTAAGTATTCCTATACTTTACTGACATGTTCGATTATAAATTTGAAGAGACCTTATTTTCGTCATCTACTACCGATTTAAGATCGGTGGCCATATGAAGGTTGTTAGGCAGTGAATATTATAATGAACGATTGTTATATTTATATCTCTTTGTAATGGTAAGATATGAGTTAGGCGTAAATCATATGTTTTTTAAAATTCACATACATATATACTTTGGTTTTGGCAGTCATGAGCTAAAGAATAAAGAAACATATTCTGATAAAATATGCTAAATCTTTTTTTGTGCCTACGAACAGAGGTAGTTTTGAAAAATCACATGAGAACAACTAGCAACCCCTAAGGAAAATATACGAAAACCATATATTCACAAAAAACATTTTTTTTTGACAGTCCTTGATATATAAATTCAACTGTCAAATTAAATAGAAGTGGTTTTAATGGTAAGTAGGGATCACCTCTTCCTAAACATCAACTTGTTAAAAAATCAGACTTCTTCCATTGTTGAACTATCGTCAACTTATGAGACTTTTTGTCACCAACTGTTGTATCATAAGTGTATGTTTGCGTAAAAGTTCTTTATAAGTTCAGCAACACAGAGATGCTTGTCTGTAAAGCCAATTAAAACTTGTAAGTGACTAACTATAATACATTAAGCATACATAATGCCTCAATCCATAATTTGTCCACCCCACGATTTTTAGCAGATTTCCCTTAGGGGAAATCAGCTATTGAAGTCGTACTCATGACGCGAATATCGAAAATTTTCTTCAAATGTCCACCAATCCTACCCACGAGATGACGAAAATGAGGTCCGTTCAAAATTATATGTATATATATATATATATATATATATATATATATATATATATATATATGTGTGTGTGTGTATGTGTGTGTGTCTGTTAACACTCTGGCGGTCGCAATTTTTGCTTGATCGTTACCAAATTCCATATTTAAACGTTTTATGTAAAAATAGAGGTCAAGTGCTTTAATGGGTGAAATCGAACAAGTGGGGGGAGGGGGGTTAGAGGGGAGGATTTTTTGGAAAATTCGAAATATCTCCGTTACTATAAGTCGGATCGAAGAATTGTATAGATTCAATCTTATTGCAAATTGAATACTCTATAAATTTTGTTGTATACATATTTTCTGTATTAACCGAGATATTTAGATTTTATAGTTTTTGGCTTTCAGTAAACCCCCACTCCTACTCATGTTATATTATTAATACACTGTTAAACCATTAACCATTTCATTCCAAGGTTAAACCACCAAATATTGTTTTCATTGAACTTTTACCTGTATTACCGTATTACCGTAGCGGCTCATTACCGTTTGTATTTATTTACTTTACATTCACGGTAGTGTTACCTGTATGTATATTTTTGTCGTTTGTAAACCTTCGCGTGGGAAATCCGCTTAGTTTACGTAGCCCTTGCGTGACGGACTTTTTAGATTATCTGGCAGGCCTTTTCGTCCAAAGATTGTTAGTATTTTTTCCCACGTTTAAACGAGGGTCTGAAGTTTTTATTTTCAGAGCCGCCCTTCAGGAAAAAATATATTAAATCTACTAGTATTTGAAAGAAGTGACTGATTCTCAAAATGATGGCGTCCCTGGTATTTTAGTAAAATCCGAAAGCAAAACCAAAATTAATTTCCTTATCTTTCTGGGGGCAAAGAACCCGCCTTCTCATAACCTCTTTATAAGCGTTTGAGGAGTAACTGTTCGATTTTAGAAGTGCTTATTGAAGGTGGATGTTTTCACTCAACAAAAACAGGACTCACGTTAGCCATGTGAGTTAAGACATTGGATCTTAATACACGTGCTAACCTACAAGTCGTGCGTTCCTGCTTGGGCAATAGGAGTCTATTGACGAAAATATTAAATACGATTTTTAGACTCACTCTGACTAGAAAAGAGTGGTAACCTGTAGATAACCCTCCCCGATTACACTTCGTAGGATGGATTGGACATTAGGCAGCAAAGATCTATGAATAATTTTAGCAGATTTCCCTTAAGGGAAATCAGCTATTGAGGTATATGTATCTATATATTTGTCTGTTACCGCTCTAGCGGTAGCAATTTTTGTTTAATCGTTACGAAACTCGATATTTAACCGTTTTATGTAAAAAGACAGATCAAGTTCGTTAATGGCTGAAATCGGACCAGAGGGAGGGGGGGGGTTAAAAGGGGGATTTTCGAAAATTCCAAATATCTCCGTTATTATGCATCGGATCGAAAAATTGTATAGAACCAATCTTATTGCAAATTAAATTTACTATAAATATTGTTATCCCAATTAACCTAAGTTGCAAAAAGTGGACGTTAATAAATAAATAAATATTGTTATATACGTGTATTCTCTATCTTGAATATTAACCGAGATATTTGCATTTTTCAGTTTTCAGCAAACCGCCACTTCTACTCATGTTACGTAAACAATACTCTGCTACATAATAAATCACATTATTGGAAGTTTAAATACCAAAAATTGTATTCAAGAGACCTTTATTATACAAGATACCTGCAAATATGCCCTGGTGACCCCCCCCCCCATCTTAAAGTTTTGGACTACTAAAATTTTATTGATTGAGATAACAATTATTCTGACTCATTATTAATTACAGTACTAGATATAGTAAATAGTTCTCAATAAAATAATGTGTTATATTCTGATATATTTCAGTAATTGTTTTTCTTTCCGGTGTGAGCCGGGCCGACCTGTTTGTTTACATTTCTAACCTAACGCTTCCTGTCGGCAGGTTATTGAAATTGGATGAAACATTTCTTATTTCCGTTTGTATTTATTCACGGTGTTGTTGTGTTAGCAGTATGTATATTTATCGATTACTAAACTTCACGAGGCAAATCTGCTTAGTTTACGCAGCCCCTGCGTGACGGACTTTTTATTAAGGATCTTTCCGTTTTCCTTCAAGGTTTAACCTTGGTGTATTAAGGAAACCATTAATTAGTGAATTAGCTTTGCTCCTTCCATTATAGAATCTAATCATCGCCTGAAAGGCTTTTTATTCATGGGGCATGTTTTCTGACCTTTGTCCTGACTGCGATTAGTGAGTGTCGCTGGGTTGTACGCTTTGTTTATAAGTGTTACCATAGGGTTCTTCTGTAGTTCGTTTAGATAAGGAAGTTCTTATTTATTTTTGGCTAACGTTTTAATAACTATTGATATACAAATAATGTAATATGTCTTTTAGCAGATTTCCCTTAAGGGAAATCAGCTATTGAGGTTGTACTCATGACGGAGTTTTCGATTTTTTTCTTCAAATGTCCATCGATCCTACTTAGGAGATGACGAAAATGAGGTCCGTTCAAAACTGTATATATATATATATATATATATATATATATATATATATATATATAGATATATATATATATATATCAATCTATCTATCTATATATCTATATATTTGTCTGTTACCACTCTATCGGTCGCTATTTTTGTTTAATCGTTACCAAACTCGATATTTAGTCGTTTCATGTAAAAAGAAAGATCAAGTTCGTTAACGGCTGAAATCGGACCAGTGGGAGGGGGGGTTTAGAGGGGGAGGATTTTCGAAAATTCTAAAAATCTCCGTTACTATACGTCGGATCGAAAAATTGTATAGAATCAATCTTATTGCAAATTAAATGCACTATAAATAATGTCATTATACATTTATTCTCTATCTTGAATATTAACCGAGATATTTGTATTTTTCAGTTTTTAGCCTTCAGTAAACCCCCACTTCTACTAGTGTTACATAAACAATGCTCTGTTATATAATAAAAGATATTAATTGAAGCCTAAATACCAAATATTGTTTTCATTGAACGTTTACTTTGTGAGATATATGCAAATACGTTGTGTTGATCCCCAACCCCCTTCTTTTGTTTTTGGATTACTAAAATTTGAGTGATTGAGATAAAACTGATTTTGATTCATTACAAATTACACCACTAGCTTTAGTAAATTGTTTTCAATAAAATTAATATGTTATATTCAGATATATTTCATTTATTGCTTGTATTTCCTGTCTATCTATGCAGCGCTACGAGGTTGGCTTGCCTGTTTGTTTACAATTCAGCCTTGTACATTTACTGAGCATTCACGGTACTGTTACCTACATGTATATTTATATATTGTAAACCTTCGCGTAGGAAATCTGCTTAGTTTACGCAGCCCCTGCGTGACGGACTTTTTAATATAAGGCTAAAGTATGTTCATTAAAATAAATACATTTTGGAAAATGTTTTAGGCATCATAGATACAAGAAGCATTAGTGTATGTAATAAAATCTTTAGTTTTGAATGAAACTGATAAATAATAAATCGAGTATGGAATTGATCAAATAAACATTTTCCAGTCAAGAAATAAGATCATAATTGATGACCCACCAGACGACGTATTTGGATCTAGTAAAGATCTTTTGAAAATAATATTTGGTGTTTAAGCTCGGAATAAGACGTTTCATGATATATTCGCTTACTGTTAAAATGCGATAACAAAAAGTAGGCGTTTACTGAAGGCTGAAAATTAAGAAAACTCAATAATATTGGTCAATATTAAAGATAGAGAAAAGTTTGAGGAGCAAAATTTATACAAAATTAAATTCCCAACAAAATGGTTTATACACAACTTTTCGTTCCAACTCATAGTAACAGAAATAAATTGAATTTTCGGTTTTCTCCGCCTTTAGCCCGCCTCTTCTGTCTGATTTCAGCCGTTAACGAACTTTATCTTATTTGTTTTACAAAACACGCTAACAAAAATATCGGGTTTGGATAAATAATAAAAAGATAATAATCGATAAAACAAAAACCGCAAAAATTCTACCACTAGAGTGTTAAGACAAAATTAAATAACTGATTTCCCGTGAGGGAAATCTGCTAAACCACCACTGTCATATACATACTCAGCGACCGTCAAATAAGAAACGAATTGATCATAAACGACTAACGAATAACTTTCGGAGCTTAGCCAATAAATTGAAGGTATATTTAAATTTTAGCAGATTTCCCTTATGGGAAATCAACTATTGTGGTCGTACTCATGACGCGATTTTCGAAATTTTCCCTCGAATGTCCATTGATCTCACCCAAGAGATGACGAAAATGAGGTCCGTTCAAAACTGTATATATATTATCTATCTACGAGTATCTATCTATCTATCTATCTACCTATCTATCTATCTATCTATATATATATAATATATATATATATATATATATATATATATATATATATATATATATGTCTGTTACCGCTCTAGCAGTCGCAATTTTTGTCTTATCGTTACCAAACTTGATATAAAATTGTTTAATACAAAAAGACAGATCAAGTTCGTTAACGGCTGAAATCGGACCAGGGAGAGGGGAGGGATTTAGAGGGGGAGAATTTCGAAAATTCTTAATATCTCCGTTATTATGCGTCGGATCGAAGAATTTTATTCCATTATTTATTTTACAGAGCCATTCATATTGCTAATTTAATGTTCTATAAATGTTGTTAAGTACATGTTTTCACTATCTTGATTATTAACTGAGATATTTGAATTTTTTAGTTTTCGGTCTTCAGTAAACCCCCACTCCTACTCATCTCATATTAACAATATTCTATTATGTTATGAAGCACTTTATTTTAAGTTTAAATACCAAATATTGTTCTCATTGAACTTTTAAGTTTTGAGATAAATGCTAAAACGTATTGCACGTGGGAAATCTGCGTAGTTAACGCAGCCCCTGCGTGACTGACTTTTTACGATACGCCTAAGTATTTGACTTGACTGATACTTAAGACTAGACAAGACATTATACATTGCAAACTGATTTGGGCGAATCTTCTAGGGTGTTTGTTTATACACTGCAACTAAGTACAATATATTACATTTCTTTCTGATAAATTCACTCAGATGATGTGAGCTGTGTGTCTCTAACTGTCATGTTATTTTGCTTAGAGGATTCTTCAGCCACTAGACATATCATGTCTTGCTTAAATTCTTAGCCCTGTTTAAATAGGCTTCTCATTACAGGAGAAACTGGAAATAGCATTTGCCAGATCATTTAGCTTGGGAAATCTGCTTATTGTAAGCAGCCCCTGCGTGATTTTTAAGTCTTTCGTATGATCTATATTTGAAGAGGGGTCAATGTTTCAATGAATACTCTCATTTCACACAAGACTATTCAATGGGACGAAAGTAATACTGTGATCTGGATCCGAGGGCGGTTATACGAACGAGTTTTCCGGGGTCACTAAACTTAATTTATTGAAAAAGAAGAAAGGAAAGGATTCCACACCATTCGGTGACGACATTCTTGGCTGCCTTTCAAGAAATAACTACATAAAAAAGCTGTAAATGTTTATGTTGATTCGGTCATTTGTATTACAAATTATAAACAATTTCAGACAGGAAAAATGAATAATAAAAGCGTTTATTAGCATAATCACAATCAATTCCTGAATTTTTGATTGATAATTGATTTAATTTCGGGGCTCAGGTAAGCTATGTGAGTTAAAGCGTTGACCTTAATCTCACATGGTAAACTTAGAGTGGCGAGTTCGATTCTCGCCAGGGCAAAGGAAATTATTTAGTGACGAAATTCATTAAATAGCATCCAAAGTCCCACCCTGGCTAGAAAAGGGTGGTAAACTGTAGATAACCCGTCCCAATTAGCCTTAGTTGCAAAAAGTGGACGTTAATAAATAATAATAATAAGATTTCATATGGATCTCTATATTCTCTCTCTCTATCTATCTCTGTATTCTTTTAAGACTATTTTTGAGATGATCCGAACTATTGTTATCCTACACAACCATTTTGAATAGCCCAACAGCTACGGCCTAAACGATGATTAATATTTTCTTAAAAGTTGAATAAAAATAATTTTAATAATTAAAGTCTGATGTACACTTCTCGATTAAGATGGGTATGCCTATTAGCAAATAAATCCATCTTTAAACAACGTTTTCTGGCTCAGGTTAATCGTGTGAGTTAAGGCGTTGATCTTAATACTTTTGGTAAACCTCGAGTTGTGGATTCGATTCCCGCATGGCATTAGGAATTTATTCAATGATGAACTCCCAAAATAAAGTCATTCGTCACACCATTACTAGAAAGCTACGACAATCTATTCCGATTAGTGATATTACACAACTGTATAAATAAATGATTTTTTA
The DNA here is from genome assembly GCA_019009955.1 of Riptortus pedestris. Lineage (NCBI taxonomy): Eukaryota > Metazoa > Arthropoda > Insecta > Hemiptera > Alydidae > Riptortus > Riptortus pedestris. The sequence continues at coordinate 124,689,751 of CM032232.1, read as the reverse complement.
AACAACTTTTTCCATAGTAATTAAAAATACACACATCAATAATGAATCTTCAAAATCCAATATGTATAGAAAAAACGAATGAAGCTCTAATCCACAAGAAGCTATTATGAGTAATTTTGTTATGAAATCAGTAGATTAATAACAGTTTTAATAATGCTGATTATATTAAAAAAACGGATGTTGCAGGAACAAACTTTTATAGGAATCCACCTAAAAAACAATCTAAATTAGGTATTTTAGAATAAATAATCGATCAGTTTTTGAGTTTAATAAACTTGATTGCCCCCAAGTTAACATATATCCAATGGAAAGCTATTTAAAAACGATACTAATTTTTACTCCCATCGTACAAAGAAGGGAACTATGTTAATCGCAAGAAAAGTCCGTCACGCAGGGGCTGCGTAAACTAAGCAGATTTCCCACGTAAAATTATACAATAGAGAAATCTCCATACGAGTGCCAATCAGTTACGGAAACGGCCGAACTAGCTTTCGGCGGGAACCATAGCTTGTCCGTTATACTTAAAAATGCAAATATCTCGGTTAATATTCAAGATAGAGAATAAATGTGTATAACAATATTCATAGTAAATTTAATTTACAATAAGATTGGTTCTATACAATTTTTCTATTCGACGTATAGAAACGGAGATATTTTGAATTTTCGAAAATCCCCCTCTAAAACCCCCCTCCCACTGGTCCGATTTCAGCCATTAACGAACTTGATCTTCCTTTTTACATAAAACGATTAAATACAGAGTTTGTTGACGATTAAACAAAAATTATGAATGCTAGAGTGTTAGCAGACACACACACACACACACACACACACACACACACACACAAACATATATATATATATATATATATATATATATATATATATTTATTATTTGAAGAAATTTTTCGAAAATCACGCCATGAGTACGACCTCAATAGCTGTTTTCCCATAAGGAAATCTGTTAAAACGCAATTAATCACAAAATTCCAGTTGCGCCATTTAGAACAGCGATATGGTGTACAAATCAGATATTTAAAAATTCTAAACTGGCAGTAACTAAAATGTTTGGGGACCTCGTATTCTTCATGTCCTTGGAGAATCCATGAAATATTTCGAAAATTATGCCATAAGTCAATATCTAAACAAATCTGCTGGAACATGAGTTTGTTTTTAGGAGACCAGAGAAGAAATGAGAACAATACTTACAGATCAGATTCCTTCGGGAATTCTTATGAGGTTGTAACGTCATGTTTCTGAGTAAATTAATTGTAATGTGTTGATAGAGTTGATGATAGCCTCCTTCCATTTGTGGATGTGGTAGTTTTCCTGTTAGGGTAGTAGGGTTATTGTTCCAGATGTGCTCCAGGAATGAGGACGGGACTGGACACTTGACCTATTCACCGACCAAACGCTTTGGGTTCTACCAGAACCTTGGCCGGATTACCGCGGGGAGTATTGCCCAACGCTTCTTCCGCTACGGCAGCTTCAAACCTGCACCGCTTGGGTAATTTGATGGCGTCTACATCTCAGGATTTTTAATAATGGACGGGCTGGTTCTGGTGGCGATAAGTATACCGCTTGCTAGGGACTGGATCGGCTTCCATATTAGGGCTGTGTACGTGAAGTTACAATGGAGTACTGTGAAGAGAACGGACTCCTAGATAAAGAAAGTCAATGTAACAGTCGGGTTGACTACTAAAGGTTTATTCTTTAAAGGAAAATTTCCTTTTATTTTTCCGTTGAAGGGAAAGTGCCGGAAAGACAATAGATGGAAAACTCGTTAAAATTTGTTCCACTGATTTATTTTTCCTCTACAGGAAAAACTTATTCAGAAGTGAATGTGGTGAATATAATTATGTCCACAATTGATCAAATAGAAGCTAATTTCATGAAATTGTGGTAATAGTCACTGCGCGATTTCTCACCTCGAGACATCCAATATATCAATTTCCGTACACAGAATTTACTTGTAAAATTATATTTATTGCTGCAAATAAAAAACCAAAACAGTGTTCAGTAAACCCTCATTGCTACTCCACCTATTTTTAATAACGCCAGTATCGTTGAGTCACTAAACGTCTAATTTTCTCAAAAATTTCAACCATTGACTTTTTACTTAGTGAAACACAGAATAGAAAGTGAGATGAGAACCACAGTGTGAGAAAACTGCTTAGTTAGGCTTTCTATTGTTTGATTGTAACGAGTACATCTTACCAGTTCTACAGTAGGGGCCTAAGAGATTTCCAACACACCGCAATGCCGGCTGCGGAACGAACCAAGGTTCCAACTGGAACGTAGCCAAGTGGTACAAGATAAACGTTCATCTTGATTACTTGTTTAAACTTTACTTTTTTTTGCCTGACGTTGTTTTAGACTTGATAATGTACAACTCTAATTATAATTCGCCGGAACGTTCGGCCTTGTCCGTAGATTCATGTCGTCTGCGAACCCACATGACGTGTTCGCGATCAGACAAACAGTGGGAATCCATAGCTTCTTGTTGTCTTTGCCTGATTTAGTCCATCTAACGCTAAATCAAAGTGCATTTGTAGTTAGGTTGTTTCTTGATTAACACCTTTCTCAATCAATATCGGTACATACTTCGTAACGATTCCACTAGAAATCTATCACTGAGATGGCGTCTAGACTGTTTTTGAAATGGAAAAAGATGAAAATGTAAACAAATCATCTTTCTTTACTCTACGGCTAAGTACGACGGGTTATCTACAAGTCAGTGCCCTTTTCCAGCCAGTGTGGGACTAAGGTTTTTTTTAATTAGTTCATCACTCAATAAATTCCTATTTCCCAAGCGGGAATCGAACCCACCGCTCTAGCTTTACCAAGTGAGATTAAGACCAACGCCTTTCATATAGCTAACCTGAGCCTCGTTTAGCGATATTCATCTTTATACAGGAATAGAATTATAAGGGAATGCTTAGTTTACCACTAATATATGTCACCAAAAACATGATGTTGGATTTTCCCCCGAAGTGAATTTTTCCCCAAAATTGCTGTGAAAAGAAAATCTCTCCTATAATCATAATAATTCAGAAATGATAAAGAAAAAGAAAAATTCGCAAATAAACAAATTTCAGGAACTTGTCCGAAGCAATCTCACCATAACCCGATAAGGCTTGTGTTGTCTTGAGTATAATAAATTAATTCTCAGACACATAGAGGCAAAACTATCAATGCTTAACTTTGGCTTAAACATTCAGAAGTTATCAAGCCTGCGATATCCAGTTATCATTGAAAAGCTTTCGAAGTTTAGGATGGTCATAGCCAAACCGAGATTGGAGCAAAAAATTACTACAGCATTCCTTCATACTTGCATCTCTTTAAGACCTATTCAATATTCAAGCTTGAAATATCTGAAATTATAATCATTATATAGATAATATATTAGAATTGACGGGGAAGGATTATTAAGAATATTCTTTAATCGACGATTGATTATAGCCGATTTGGATGGTTGCATCATGCTCATGATGCCCAGATTCAAGGATGTGCGAACATCATGACGCAAAAGCACGAGGACGATCCTCATTCGAGAAAAGGCTTCTGAGGAGGCAAATCTCCTTGGTGTTAATGAGCTGAGGGTGTGGTAGGACAAGCACGACCTCCAGCTGGCAGGTTGTGCAAAAGCAGTAATGTGGGTCTCTGGGGGCCACTGATCAAATTTCGACAAGGAAAACAGCGTCGCTAGAGACCCAGTAGTGCAAGGCGCCACCTAGTGTCAAAATCAAGGATTAGGCTTTAGCAATTCCACATTGACATCTGTTAGATTGTTTCAAGGACATGGGATCATGCCGTCTAACATCTGGCCCAAACTTGATTATCATTGGCAACCCATGAAGTGCTACCAACTTGAGTTGTCAAGACTTCAAAAGCCTTATGCTATGATGAGCGGTCGGGTCGCTCTCTCTCTTTCTCTCTCTCTCTCTCTCTCTCTCTCTCTCTCTCTCTCTCTCTCTCTCTCTCTCTTTCAAGAAGAGTTAGTATCTCTGTTATTTTACTAGTGACTAACGGAATAACTAATTTGTATTTTTGAGTTTTCGGTAGAACTCCGCTTTTACTCAGGCAATTATCACCTAAAGCTATTTTGGCTCTCTACATTTGATTTCCATATTCTTTTACGTCATTTGAAAATTATCATTTTTCTATATATCGGGCTCTTACTAAGAAAGTAAAGGGAATAGAATGCAAGATGATATCATCTATGAGTTTACTCCAGTTCGTGACAAAATTGTAAAGTTTAAGCAGCACCCAGCCCAGTGTTTGTATTTTTTGTAATTGTCAAACAGTGTCCGTCAAAAAGTGTTTCCTTAAACGAAGATATGAATTAAATTGGTCATAAACGAATAAAAAAAATTTACTTATTAAAAAAAAACACTTCTTGGGGAGGAAACCGCAAATTTCAATCATTTCTGGTTGACACAAATGTTCTATCCTTCTCACAGTACCACATGAAGAATTTTTAGATTAGATTCTAACAATTGTCCATTTCTAGTATTTGACATTGGTTAACATGTCTGACTTAGCCAACAATCCGCCGAGCTTTAATTTAGTTATTATGTTTCACTATCTTCTGTTATTTGTCATTTTGGATTGTCTTTTCATAATAGTTCAAATTCCTATAAAACAAGGTCTTATTCCTAAGAAGAAAGAAAAAGTAAACAGTAACAGCCAAGTGATCTAGGATTCATGTTAATTCACGGCCCTTTGAAGAAATATAACTTCACTGTTAAGTGTTAACCTCGTTCAATTAACATAAAATAGATGTTATGCGAAGGATAGAAAGGGATGTCTTGCAGCTTCGAGGCCAACCTAGTTTCATGTTCACTGGAATAATGCTCTTAACAAGACATATTCTTGTATTATATGTATTAAATCGTATTTTAAATCTGTTTATGAGTTCTCTAGAAGGTACTACAATAAGGACTGGTCCTTTTTATCATTTGATCTGATCCTCAGCTAGGCGTGTGCATTCATGTCCAGTTCCCGCAAAAACCCAACTAGGTCTTAAAACACATTTGCTTGGCGACCTATGGGTAAAATATTCTTCCCTAACAGCAAACCACCCTACAGAATTTCCCACTTAGACATTAAGAAGGAAATTCGCTAATAGTAGTAGCGCAAACGCTATCGCTTACAAGCCTGCACTTGGAATTCATTTTCTTCTACTCCAAACCGGTCTTCTGTCAATGTGCACATGGTTTGTCGAAGAAGAAAATGCAGCCCAGCGAAGGAGTCTTCGAAAATAATTATTTAAATTCCGATTCAGTCATTAACCAGGCGTGCTCAGAAAAGGAAATAGGACAAAAAAAATAACGAAAAAAGGAAATAGGAGTGAAGTTTGGAATACGGTGATTCCTGAAACAGTTCATTGGGATATCAGTCTATATGTAGGAAACTATATTGTGCATGGAAACATCTGGGTAATGAAAATAATATAAATGAAAATATAAGTATAGAAAAAAGAAAAAAAGGGGGGGGGTATGCGAAAGCCAAGAAAAATAATAAATAAGATTAAAATGTAAACTCCTTGCTAATGTAGAAGAATAACTTATTGAAGAAATATGCCCGTTTCTGTGTAACGGGAAAAACATGTTGAAGAACTTAAATTGTAGATTTATTATTATTTTTATTTTTTTACTTCCTCGTATTAAGTGCATGAAATATTGTATTCGCGAAAATATTTAGTTTTCAGATTTCAACGGCATAGTTGTTTTAATCTCACCTGAACCCACTTTAACTATTCTGAATATGTATCTCACACAACTTAAAAACGGCTAGCCTTAAAGTGTGGAAATTTCATATTTGGGATTGTTGTAAAATTTTAATTGTGCACCTCGACTTTTGAACAAAATCCGTGGTAAAAATTGATCTTTCTTTCATATTTGAATTATGAAGTAAAAGGCTATCCTCATCAGTGTTTTATAGACACTTTTTCTCAAACTCAAAAATTAACTGAATTAAGTATTTATGTATATTTCATTTTAAACCTTCTTAAAATCCTCTCTCCAACTCATGGCATTTGAAAATTAAACTCTTGTGCTTCTTAATTCCTCCAAATTAAGTCCAGATTACGTTTTTGTCTTGTTTAAAAAGAGCCAATTACTTATATAGAAATGGCAATGAAAATGTCCAGATGACATAATCTGTGTATCATTTCTGTTCATGGTAAATGTGACTAGTTTACGCACCCACTTAGTTAAGGACTTTTTGTGGTTTACAATTTCATACTTTATCGTAGAGAGTCTTAAATCCACAAGAGAATATATAACAACTAAAGGGACTTATAAATAAGATTTAATACTGATACAAATACCTCGAAACTGTCAAGGTAAATGATCAGGAGTCGGCCTTCATTCAAAGCGAACACTCCAAGAATTCAGTAGCTTTTTGAATGAAAATTAGGATAATATTAGTAGCAAATTATTCAAATTATATTAGGTCAATGTCATGGTTAATACATTGAAAAAAATGTAGTCCATAAATATTTTTTTCAACGGCTTATAATACACTAGAAATACTTCATAAATTTTTCAGTTTATATCCTAATATTTTCCTGAACCAGGATTAATGGGGGAATATCCTAAAGTCGAAATATCTCTCTGATTTTCGACAAAAATGTAATACAATTAATGTTTTTGAAAATTTAATTTCCTACAGCTGTCGTTTTATATATTTCATTCTCCATTTATAATCTACCAATTTGCATTTTTTATTTTTCTTCCTTATCCAAACACCCCATTTCACCTCCTCTCACGTTAGAAAGAATCGTGGATATCAAGATCTATCTTATCCTTATCTTATTTCAATTTTAAATATAACATATTTTTTCACCCGACAAGAAAGAATGGCGACTTAGAGATGGGGTAAAACAACAATTTCGAATGATTTCTGTCTCCTATCAGTCCGTTTGAAAAATGTCATACAACTTAACTGGTTGGCAATGCTCCTGTAGAACTGTGCACTGTGATATTAAATATTAAACAGCAATTGAACGCTACTTTCTTTATTTAAAGATTAGTTACATGACACTTTTAGAAAAACTATTCAGGCTATACACGAACTTGGTTAAAATTTTGGAAACCGTTAAGTAACAGCTTTTTGTTTCAAGAACTCTTTGTAACTGGAATATTTATTGGTGGCATTTTTATCCATTTTGTTCACATAGTAAAAGGCTGATGATAATAATGTGAAGTTCTTAAGCATAGAATACAACGTTTCGTTATAAATTGACTTCATTTTAAAGTGAAACGAGTAGGAGTCAGAGTAGATTTATGCAAATGTCTGTTAATTTTCGAGTTAGTGATGAATGAATCCAAGTAAAATGTTGAATATTAAGTTTATGTGCCGAATATTGTATCGATCAAGTAACAATGAATTAACAAACTACTTCTGTCTTCTTTTATATTGTTTGTTATTTCCTAGGGGCAGTCTGATCAATGGTTCTCCGGGCTATATATTATTTAAAGGTATATTGAATGTTAAAAAGAAATAGGAATATTTTAAGTATTTCAGTACTTTTAAAGTAGAAGAAAATTGTTTGATTCGTCCAGCTTATATTCTAGCTTATTATCTTTTTTCCCAATAATCTCCGACTATGAGCTGTCTTTTCTTTGTAAAAATAATTTGACAGTTTTTATTTTCTAGGATCTATCTCAAGGTCAATTTCTTTCAAGTTTCTGAGTTTCTAAAACCGTCAGTCTTTACTGGCGTTTTCCTTTGTTGTATTTGACGTTACACGTGTTTAGTTTTAAAAACCAATTATGGACATTTGATAACTGCCATCATTGTAGCTTCAAAATGTTTTTCCTTTTCCTTTTGTTTGCCGTTTGAAAAATGTCATACAACTTAGCTGGTTGGCAATGCTCCTGTAGAACTGTGCACTGTGATATTGTATATAATATAATATGTATGTGTATATATATAACTGGAATATTCGCAAAGCTATTTGAACATTTTTATTTTTATTTTCAGCTAACGCAGACTTTCTGTCATACGATTTTTACGTAAAGAAACGGAATTTATAAAAAATATCTATTATAGCTTAAATTTGAAGTATTTTTTACATAGTGAATAGAATGAAATAGAATGAGCAACGTCATCAACAGGTGGGAACGCTTTGTTTATCAAATTAATGCTTAGCAGCACCTGCGTGATCGAACCCTATATGGCGGGAAGGTTTGAAATTTAAGCTGGAAGATACTCATAAGAAATGATTAATTTTTTGCATTAGAGGTTGATTGGTTACTGATGATGAAGTTATTCAAAACTTTCTTCAAATGTTCACCGATTTTCTTCTTCTAATTCTTTTCGCTTGATGACCAAAATGAGGACCGCTTCAAGTTTGTTAGATGTAAACGAACTAGATATTTAATTGTAAAAATAAAGATCAATCTTGTTAAAAGCCGAATTTGAACCAGGATGAGTGGGCGTTTAATTAAGTGTTAACATTTATTATCCCAAACATAACCGTTATCATTAATCAAATCACTGAAGATAATAACTCATTTTGTTGATAATGTATGTTGTTCTATACATATTTCTCTTATCAGATTATTCAGATCAGATTTCTCTTATCAGTCACAGGTATTTTTGTATTTTCTCCTACTACAATTTAAACATAAAAGTATTTTAGATGAAGACTAAACCCCAGATACACACAAAAAGAAAAGCTGGATGGTGGCAACACCTACGGAACCGTAGATCTGGTACCTCAGCAACAAACAAACCTTCGGTGCCCCGAACCATGGAAGCAAGGCGGAAGAAATGTTATCTCCTAATAGTATGATTAAATGTACTAATATATAATTTACAATTCGTTAGTTTATAGTCGAAAGTAACAAAAAAGTGGACTAATAGTATTCGCAAAATGAATGATTCCTTCCTAAAAAAAGTCCGTCACGCAGGGGCTGCGTAAACTAAGCAGATTTCCCACGTGACGTTCTACAATAGAGAAATCTCCAATACGAGAGCCGAACAGTTACGGCTGAACTAGCTTTTGGCGGGAAACTCACTCGTCCGTTATCGGCCCACATTTAATAAAAATGCAAATATCTCGGTTAATATTCAAGACAGAGAATAAATGTATAGAACAATATTTTTAGTAAATTTAATTTGAAATAAATTGGTTTTATACAATTTTTTTGATCCGACGTATGGTTACAGAGATATTTCGAATTTTCGAAAATCCCCCCTCTAAACCCCCCCCCCATCCCACTGGTCCGATTTCAGTCATTAAATAACTTGATCTATCTTTTTGCATAAAACGTTTAAATATCGAGTTTGGTAACGATCAAACAAAAATTGCGACCGCTAGAGCGTTAACAGACATATATATATATATATATATATCTATATATATATAAAATTGTAACCTCTGTCTGTACATTGATTTTTTTCGCGAAATTTCACGATAACTTTTCGTTTCACATGTCATAGACACCATATCTGCATTTTGTTTCTTTCGTGTATGTTTGTTTGTTTGTTTGTTTGTTACCTTTTCACGCATAAACGGCTGAACCGAATTTTATGAAACTTGGTATATATATTACTACTAACCCAACTTAGACTTTAGGCTATATTAATTTTCTTTGAGACGAACAGGAGTGGGGGTTATAAGGGAAGGCTGAAATTAAAAATAGCTATATTTCGTTTTCTATTGGTTTTTCGGTAAATATGCACATAACAAAAGTTGTTTACTTTGTTATTTAGAGTAACTTTTGTTATATACACTTTTGTCGTATACCGAAGTTTAAATGCGTTATACGCTAAAAATTATAGCGGGAGTCAACAATATTATTTGCCAATAAAGACTCAACCGAACTAAATAAAACTCGGTATGTGTATTAGCAGTGAGGCCTTCATTATAATAAGCCATACCAACATTTCTATGGACGGGCAGGAGTAGGGGTTATAAGGAAAGCCTGAAATTAAAAATAGCGATATTTCGTTTCCTATTGGTTTTTCCGCAAATATAAACATAACAAAAGTTGTTTATTTTGTTATTTGGAGTAACGTTTGTTAAATACACTTTTGTCGTATACCTAAGTATAAATGAGTTATACGTTAAAACTTTAGCGGGTACTAACGGCTGAACCGAACTTAACAAAACTCGGTATGTCAATTAGCATTAATTCTTCCATGATTATAAGTTATATTAAAATTTTTAGGTCTGAACGGGGGGGAGGGGGGGGTTAAAAGGGAGGCCTGAAATAAAAATTCACCATATTTACATGTATAAGAGACGGGAAATATAAAAATATCGAAGACAGTGAAGCCTTATCGAACAAATAATTCTATTATTAGCAAATCCACGGCAAAGATGGGTATCAATCCTAAACACTGGGACGGGTAAAAGTCAAAATATTGTGCAATGTAAAGCCTGCTAAAAAATACCATCACCATTCAGCCTCAAAAGAATTCCCGGGAGAAGCCGGGTATCTGAGCTAGTATATATATATATATATATATATATATATATATATATATAATTTTGAACGGACCTCATTTTCGTCATCTCCTGGGTAGGATCGATGGACATTTGAAGAAATTTTTCGAAAATCGCGTCCTGAGTACGACCTCAATAGCTGATTTCCCTTAGGGGAAATCTGCTAAAAGGTTGCTCGGACTTGAAGGGATTGAGTTCAATCTTGGAAATGAGTACTCTACACGAGACCCAAAGTGTTAGTAATTAGGGTCAGCTTGTATGTGAATCCTGATCAATGGGGTAAGAAGAACGCATGTAGTGGATCCGAAAGCCAGGTTGAAGATGTCTGGTAATGGCGGCTGTAGTTGTACAATGTAGAAGTAGGACTTTATGTACAAAAGAACGCTGTTGATGTATAACCGTTTTGCTGGCTCAAATACAGTTGAGCTACAAGCTATTCCTGTCTAATGAAATCCTCAACAACAGCGATCAAAGGAAAACCTCTGGAAAATCTTACTAGACGAGATGAACTGGTGTTGACCAGCTTGAGAATCTGACATTCACTACTTACACATTCATATATCAAAAACCGGAAAAAAAACGACCTACATGCACTCACTGTAACACAATACTGACCATTAAACATCTCATGACTGACTGCACATACGAGAACATTTGAACTTACCAAACGAAAGGTAGCCCACATATTAATACAGCTTTAAGTCATTTAAACAAATTGACATTTACAATAAACTTTAAACCACACTTCTACGTTTTAGCAGACTTCTCTTAAGGGAAATCAGCTATTGAGGTCGTACTCATGACGTGATTTTAGAAATTTTTCTTCAATTTTCCATCGATCCTATTTCAGAGATGACGAAAATGAGGTCCGTTCAAAACTGTATATATATATATATATATATATATATATATATATATATATATATATATATGCGTTGGATCGAAAAATTAAATAGAACCATTCTTATTGCAAATTTAATGTTCTATAAATGTTGTTATGTACATTGTTTCACTATCTTGACTATTAACTAGGATATTTGTATTTTCCAGTTTTCGGGATTCAGTAAACCCCCACTCCTACTCATCTGATATTAACAATATTCCATTATGTTATGAAGCACTTCATTTGAAGCTTAAATACCAATTATGGTTCTCATTGAACTTTTAATTTTTGAGTTAAACGCAAAAACGTGGCACACGTGGGAAATCTGCTTAGTTAACGCAGCCCCTGCGTGACGGACTTTTATTTATTTACCTACTGAGTGTGTTTCTTTAAAAAGAAAATATCAAAACTTGTTCGTGACATATCTTAATTCCATGTATTTATCGTGCACGTATTAAATCCAAAAAAATTATGGTTATCTACTCTTAATTTAATGTATACTTATCTTAATGTTATTTTAAAAATTGTTTATTTTATTTTTTATGTTTGTATGTAATTAAATGATACTCTAACGCCTCGTTTCAAAGCCCATAAAAATAAATTAATGAGCTATTGCTAACTCATGAAGATTATCTTCACACATAACATTAAAATTGTTAAACCAACGAATGAATACCTAATTTAATAATATTTACGACGAGAGCCACCACGTGAATCGTTTTATTTTTTTTTCTTTAACAAATGGACTCCTGAAAACATTAATTTAAGTTAGATTTAATTAAGCGATTCATTGAAAGGTCAAGAGAGTGACAGGGAATATTTACACGCCTATTAAAAATGTGATAAGTAGTACTGTTAAAAAGTCGTTTTAATGAATGAGCTGTACTTCATGAATAATGAATGGGGAGTTAGAGGGCCGATCACGGCTCAGTCATGCGAATAAAATAATTCATATTAGACCTACAAGTCGTTTATAATGCAAAATATTTCTTGCAGGGCTAAATCCTAATCATAGTATGAATGATATTTGCTGAAACCATGCTTGGGAAAGAGAAAAATTAAGTCCTACACGCAGGTGTGGTGTCGTTTAAGCCCAGTTCCCAATAAGAAGGTAATTCTAAAGTAGGTTAAGTAACCTTCAACTTTACGCTCGCTTTATACTTCTATGTCTAATTTGAACGGGCTTTCCACCGTATGACAAGCTTATTTAATGGACCTATCACACTAAATTCTTACACACCAGGCGAGAATCGAACTCTTGACTCTAGGTTTACTGAGTAAATGAAGACAATGACCTATCACATACAACTAACTCAAATATCCTAGACGCTAGAACTTTTGACACATACAAATTTAATTTATTGTCAACTAAACGATAGGATAGGATGATATTTGAAGACTTTTTTACAATTCGCATTCGGTATAGTGTCAATAGGGAATAACAATAACTTTTAATAATATTCGAGTAACAATCAGCAAAATAAATAGTACAACGATTCGAATCAATGTGTATATAATACATCAAGATTTAACATGAAACACTTTTTGAGGCAAGATTAATTATAACTCTTCACTAAATACCCGACTATTTGTTCTTATTAGTATATATTCAGATTTTGTCCTTATTGAACATGGATTTTAATTTGATATGCAACTTTCATATAAGGAATTTGGGCCTAGCATATTTTTTTTTTATTATAAATATCATTAATACTTATTAGAAATTATTGTCTTTTTTCCCCATAAAAAGAAATTTAATTAAGATCGATTTAATTAAAATTAATAGAATAAGAAAAATAACCAATATCCCTATTCATTTTTGAGCAGTATAGATGCATACACCACGAAGGATTTGTGAACTTGTAAATATTTTAATATATATGTATATTGAACGGGCCTCATTTGGGTCATCTCCTAGGTAGAATCGATGAACATTTGTCGAAAATCTCGCCATGTGTACTACCTCAAGAGCTGGTTTCCCTTGTGGGAAATCTGCTAAAAAACGCGAGATTCTCTCGCTAGTACCAGGTGTTTCGGGTTGACGCGGCCCAACCTAAAAATAACACACAGTGATGCCTCTCCCAGAGCGAAGCGGTTATCCTTGTACACTACCTGAATGTGTCGAGGAACAGGAACCTTTCCCAAAGAGTCAGGTTCAATGTCACGCCGAGCAGGATTAAGTTCGGCCAACGTCATTATTTTTATGGGCTCGTAACCATGTATGGCTTTTGTGAAGAGCGAGTTCAAACATTCTCATTCAAAAGGTTTATACTCTTTTGACTAGCGGCAATGAGTCGGAAATACGCTAGCTCAGTAATATTTATGGCCGAAGAGACTTTTAAATTTTTTTATCTGGAATGATTATGACAATGACATTTCCCCGCACATGGCCTTACTGTTCCTTTACTGTATTGTGCCTGGCGCATCGGTTGTGCATCATAACTTCGTTCAAGCAGATTTTAGCAGTAACTGGCTATTGAGGTTGTACTCATGACGCGATTTTCGAAAAATGTCCTTCGATCATACCAAGGAGATAACAAAAAGTCCGTCACGCAGGGGCTGCGTAAACTAAGCAGATTTCCCACGTGAAGTTTTACTCTCAACCGTTATCCGCCCCGATTTCATAAAAATGCAAATATCTCGGTTAATATTCAAGATAGAGAATAAATGTATATAACAATATTTATAGTAAATTTAATGTGCAATAAGATTTATTCTACATAATTTTTCGATCCGACGTATAGTAACGGAAATATTTCGAATTTTAGAAAACCCTCCCCTTTAAACTGCCCCTCCCACTCGTCCGATTTCAGCCATTAACGAACTTGATCTTTCTTTTTACATAAAACGACTAAATATCGAGTTTGGTAACGATTAAACAATTATTGCGACCGCTAGAGCGGTAACAGACAAATATATATATATATATATATATATATATATATATATATATATATACAGTTTTGAACGGACCTCATTTTCGTCATCTACTAGGTAGGATCGATAGACATTTGAAGAAACATTTCGAAAATTCCGTCCTGAGTACGACCTCAATAGCTGATTTCCCTTAAGGGAAATCTGCTAGAACGAGATCTGTTTACAATTTTATATAATATTTAATCGATTTCTGTAAAAATAAAGACAGAGTTGCTGCACAAATTAGGCAGGGGAGAGAGGGCTTTACAGGGGGTTATTTCGAAAATTCCAAATATCTTCGTTATTATACGTCTATTAGGAAAAATGTATAGAACAAATCTTATTGCAAAATAAATGTTCTATAGGTGTTGTTATATGAGTTTTTTTTTCACTATCTTCATTATTAACCGAGATATTAGTATTTTTAAGTTTTCGGCTTTCAGTAGACCCGCCACTCCTACTCATGTCATATTAACAGTAAGCTGTTGTATCATGCATCTCTTTATTGGAAGCTTAAATACCAAATATTGTTCTCACTGAACTCTTACTTTTTGAGATAAATGCAAATAGGTGGAGAATCTGTTTAGTTATCGCAGCCCCTGCGTGACGGACATTTTCATTGTGCACCAAAATCGTCACTGACATGTTTCAGGGTAATTTTGAAAGTGTTTTTTAATCGCTGTATCACAATCAGCTCACGATTCTACAATACTAATGAACTTTGAACGAAAGGTTTATTTGAATTTAGTTTAAATTTGTCCTCATTCCCAATTGAAAGCTAGGAGGTGTTGTAACAAATTTGTTGCTACTCCATTACAGATTATGAGTCTCAAAATGTTAAAGTAAACCAAAAGGAATATATTTCGTGGCGTAGTCTCTATATAAAATGCTAGTACATAGCGACAGGCCTGAAGATGGTGTCTGCGCTTTGAAACCGCTTTCTCAGGATTGGCTATTAACGAAGGCCTTCACGAACATCTTTGCCAATTATATGTAAAACCCATTTCATTTACTATAAAAAAAAGTTCGTGCAGCATGAACTAAACTGATATAATTATAATAAACTGATTATTGTTAAAATTACATCAGTAGGCGTCTGATACATGACTATTTACTGAATACGGAAAACTTAAAAAATGCAAATATCTCTGTTAATATTCAAGTTAAAAAAAAATCTAATTAACAACATATATAGGAAATTAAATTTTCAATAAGATTAGTTCTAAACTAGTTTTAGATTCTACGTAAAAGCTATTTTCAATTTTCATAATCCCTCCTCTTCCACTCTTCACGAACTTGATCTTTATTTTTACATAAAACGTTTGAATCCCGAGTTTGATATCCACCAAACAATAATTGCGGCTACTAGGAAGCTAACAACAAAAATATATTCGAATATTTTTGAACGGGCCTCATTTTCGGCATCTCCTGGGTAGGATGGACATTTGAAAAGTTTTCACGAAAATCTCATCCTGAGTAAAACCTCAATAGCTGATTTCTCTTGGGAAATTTGCTAATAGACAAAATTAAGTCCAATATCACTACGGTTATATGAGGGATAATACGATTTTTTATTAGCCTCCCCTTCAATATCCACTTAGGATGGTTCAATATTGTTGACAAACAGTATTTATTTTGCTACTGTCTGAAAATGTTGAAATAAGAGCTTGTTTTTCATAAGACTAATTGAAATTTATTCTAAATATTAACGCTTTAAATGAAATTAAAATGCAGATTGAAATTCACCAGTTACGTATTTTGTTGGAACAGATTATTTTATTTTTATAGAATGGATGCCTTTCGCCATTCAGGGCTTACACACACACACACACACACACACACACACATACATATATATATATATATATATATATATATATATATATATATATATATATATATGTTCTTTTAAGGCAATGTACTTTACTTAAGACGTCGGTCATGAGTTTAATAATACTCAACCGAAGTAATGCCACAAGAGAGTTAACATACAAATACTTATGCACACATACACATTTGAACGGAACGCATTTGTGTCTCTTGCCACAAAGATTCGATACATATTCCCAATTTTGTTTTCAATAATTGCATCTTGAGTACCACCTCAATAGATTATTTTCCTTAAAGTAAAAGTCAATAAAGACATCATTCATCAAGTTTATTTTTGTCCCAGTAAAATATAGGATTTTAGGGATTAATAAAAATGATAATAAATGAAGGGCACAATAAAGGAGGGGAAAAAATGAAGAGGAACTGTATGGAATCGATAGTTGAAGAAACTCATTCAGAATCCATTTGTCATAGCCAATTGTTGATCTGGGGGGATCTCTCTTTTGTCATGGCTGTAGCATTCAGCCCATTTTATTGAAGGAAAGTTAGCAACATTTTCAATTTAATCACAATTCAATGTAATATTAATTTTTTTTTTTATTAATGTTTCTAAGTTTTCAAAAGACGTCACATTCTCAAAAGCAAAATGTTTAGTAAAGATTTAAACAAGAAGGGTACAATTATTAATTTATTCTATAATGACAGTTTATATCTATTTGAAATAATACAAAAATAATAAAATTATTAAAGAATTACTAAAGAGTGTAAATAAAATCAAGATGGAACACTCTTTTTACAACCCGTTCTCTATTTGTCCATTTTTTAAATTTCCATATTACATTTGTACATTTTCTTCCAACCATATTTACTATTTGATGTGCTAAGAATTTTTTTTTTATCTCTCACTCCATTCGATAACAGAAATTACACTTAACAAATTGTTTTTTAGCATTATATAGTATGTTAAAATATTAAATAAAGATGAAACTAAAAATTGTGTCAAGCTGACTAAAACTAAGCAATTTCAGACGTGCTGGGATGCCATCTGATATTCTTTTCTCTGCTTCTTCGGTAATACGAAGCCTATTCAAATAGGACTTGAAATTTAAGCTTTTCATGGAGCAATTCAAAATAAGTGTACTGAAGAAGACAGAGACATCTAAAACTACTCCACGTTTTACTTTTTGAAAAATATGTATGTGTATAAATGTTTATGCCTAATAAAACAGCAACAAGTATAAAATATTTTCAATTTGCGTGGCCCAGAACGCACTGAAAAAAATTCAATTTCAGTTGTTTAAAACGAAAATCCTAGACAATTAGTAATTCTGGATTGGACAAACCAGCCTCCTGACCCATTCAAATCTATGTATTATGGACATTTTACTTTCTTGTTCGAAGTAATTGAAGTTCGTAATCACGGAAAATGTTGGTGGCCATATTATTTTAGCAGATTTCCCTTAAGGGAAATCAGCTATTGAGGTCGTACTCATGACGCCATTTTCGAAATTTTTTAAAATTGTTCAACATTATATATATATATATATATATATATATATATATATATATACACACACATATATATATATATATATATATATATATATATATATATATATATATTTGTCTGTTAACGCTCTAGCGGTCGCAATGTTTTGTTTGCTCGTTACGAAACTCGATATTTAAAAGACAGATCATCTTCGTTAATGGTTGAAATCGGACCAGTGGGGCTTTTCGAAATATCTCCGTTACCATACGTCGTATCAAAACATTGTATAGAACCAATGTTATTGCAAATTAAATTTACTATAAATATTGTTCAATACATTTATTCTCTATCTTGAATATTAACCGAGATATTTGCATTTTTATTAAATATGGGCCGACAACGGACGAGTGAGTTTCCCGCCAGGAGCTAGTTCGGCCGTAACTGTTCCGCTCTCGTATGGAGATTTCTCTATTGCATTACTTCATTTGGGAAATCTGCTTAGTTTAGGCAGACCCTGCGTGACGGACTTTGTTTTCCCTTTTAGGTAAGAAAATAAATTTTTGAAATTCGAAATAACTAAAGAAAATAAAGTTCAAAACGCTAAATGTATCCCGTATTAGTACTACAGCTTTAGATATACTCTGTTGTACAGGTTGACAAGTGTCATGCACCAAGACTGCATATACATTGTAGCTAGGAAAATGACGCTTTTTATTCACTGGGAGTGGTTATAATGGCTGCTATTATTTTGAATGTGTTCATACCTCGTGGATGAAGTTTACATTACCTATGCTGATCACCTGGCAAAAAGAAGAATTAAGTCTCAAATCACTATGTCGCAGAGGATAAAGAAGGCTCCAGCGAGATGCCGAAAGCGTCTTACCCACTAAAAAATTCCGTCACGCAGGGGCTGCGTAAACTAAGCAGATTTCCCACGTGAAGTTTTACAATAGAGAAATTTCAGAATAGAGAGTCAAACAGTTACGGGAATGGCCCGAACTAGCTCTTGACGGAAACTCACGACTAGACCCGAAGTTGGCCGATCTCATCTCAGAAGTTGAAAACAGAAAAATGCAAATATCTCGGTTAATATTCAAGATACATACATACATGTATATAACATTATTTAAAGTAATTTTAATTTGCAATAAGATTGATTGTATACAAGTTTTCGATCCGACGTATAGTAACGGAAATATTTCAAATTTTAGAAAATCCTCCCCTCTAAACCCCCCCTCCCACTGGTCCGATTTCAGCCATTAACGAACTTGATCTTTATTTTTGCATAAAACGCTTAAATATCGAGTTTGGTAACGATCAAACAAAAATTGCGACCGCTAGAGCGTTAACAGACAAATATATATAACTATATATTATATATATATATATATATATATATATATATATATATATATATATATATATATGTATACACACTAGCTCAGATACCCGGCTTCGCCCGGGAATTCATTTGAGGCTGAATGGTGATCGTATTTTTTAGCAGGCTTTACATTGCACAATATAATAATAAATCTGCTAAAATTGTAAGCATTGGAATTCCGAGTTTCTTCCATTGCCATTGAAGAAAAAGCCCGTCACGCAGGGGCTGCGTAAACTTAAAAGTTTTACAACAAAAAAAAAATCTGCATACTGGTAACACGACACCACCATGATTAAATAAAAACGGAAATGAGAAATATTTCAGTTAATTAAAATAAATTCCCAACTGAAACGGCTCCTGAATTGTAAGAATAATTTATATTTTAATAACTCAAATTTTAGTAGTCCAAGAACTAAAGAAGAGGGGAGGGCGGATAGAAGAAGCTTCCACCTGAGCCGAGTAGGGACGAAAATGGCCGATCTAATCCGAACTATACCCGACCACAGATTTGCAAATATCTCGGCTAATATTCAAGATAGAGAATAAATGTATATAAAAATATGTATAGTAAATTTAATTTGCAATAAGATTGGGTAAATACAATTTTTCGATCCGATGCATAATAACGGAGATAATTTGACTTTTCGAAAATCCCCCTCTAAACCGACCCCCCCCTCCCTCTAGTCTGATTTCAGCCATTAACGAACTGGATTTGTCTTTTTACATAAAACGGTTTAATATCGGGTTTCGTAACGATCAAACCAAAATTTCGACCGCTAGAGCGTTAACAGACAAATATATATATATATAAAATTTTGAACGGACCTCATTTTCGTCATCTCCTGGGTAGGATCGATGAACATTTGAAGAAATTTTTCGAAAATCGCGTCATGAGGTGGGAAACTTGGGTCTCAGGTTCCCCATGTGAGTTAAGGCGTTGGTCTTAATCTCACCTGGTAAGCCTAGAGTCGTGAGATCGTTTCTCACCTGGGCAGTAGGAATTTATTTTTGGTAACGAAATCATTATATAAAAATCCGTCACGTCTGCGTAAACTAAGCAGATTTCTCATTTGCTGGTATAACACACTATTCATCTCATTCAGCCATATATTTTATACTTCTAAGCAAAAATCCGATGAGTAGAAGTGAGGGTTTACTAAAGGCTGAAAATTATTAAATTAAATTAAATTATTTATTAACGTCCACTTTATGCAACCAAGGCTAATTGGGCCGAGTTGTCTACAGGTTACCACCCTTTTCTAGCCAGGGTGAGACTAAGTATTTATTCAAGTTATTTTAATTTCGTCACTAATAAATTCCTCTGCCCAGGCGAGAATCGATCCTCGCCACTCTAGGTTTACCATGTGAGATTAAGGTCAACGCTTTAACTCACATGGCTAACCTGAGCCCGGAAGGCTAAAAACAATAATATACAAATAACTCGCTTAATATTTGAGCTACAAAAATGTATATACCGACAGTCGTAGAGCATCAATAATTTGAGATGATTCATTCTATAACATGTTTCGATAACTGAGATATGAAATTTAAAACCTCTCCCCCATTCCTGATCCTATTTCAGCCACTAACGATGAAAATGATAGTAGTGATCAAATCAACATTGTCGTACTCAGAACGTAAATTCTTAAATGATGACGTCATCATTCAACATATTTGCATGTACAATTCACAGTTGAAATCAATTGGTTCCTCTACCATCCAGCATATTCCAGAGATATTCACAGTTGAAGTTCAACGAAAACTATACATTGTATTTAAGCTGCTAATAAAGTGGTATATGATAAAACAGCTTATTGTTAATATGACATGAGTAGGATTTGGGGCTTACAGAAGAAAAATCCAAATATCTCGGTTAATATTCAAGATATAGAAAATATGTATAGAGTAAGATTCATAGAAGATTTAATTTGCAATATTATTAGTCTATACAATTGTTCGATTCGACATATGATAACGAAGATATTGGGAATTTTCAAAATGAACAGTCATTAACGAACTTAATCTTTATTTTTACATAAAACGTTCCAATGTGTAGTTTGGTAACGTCCAAAAAGAAAACAAAATTGCCACCGCTAGAGTGTTAATGGTCAAATACATACATATATATATATATATATATATATATATATATATATATATGTGGCCCCTGTGTATCCCCACTTTTCTTCCATAAATGAGCCATTTTCCTTCTTGGCCAGAACAAATGTGAGTGATCTTTAATGAATAAGTGCTCAGAGGATAACATAGCAAATGTTTTTCATGCACATCAGATGGAAAGTCGTTTATTTGACTGCATGTTTTTAAAATAAAATGTCCACAAAAATAATCCGTAGACGATTCTAAAAGCCTATGGACATAAATGTATTACGCCAATCCTTGTTATGGGTCATTTTTAATTATTCCTGAGTTTTTCAATAACCTTCTCTAATGATAATGTGTCTCTTCATAGATGCGAGCAGTTAGTAATGGGAAATCAATAGATAAATAATGCAACAGCATAATTCTAATTTATTTCCTTTACTGGAAGTTGACATACTTATGCCATATCATTTCTTCAATTAAGTATTGAGCAAACTGAAGTTCTTTCTACAAGGGTTATACAACTTAATTGTATCTTATCATAATCTTATATTCAATCAATGCTTCGATAAAATCTTTTCCAATTACTCACAAAGAAAGTGTTCCCCCAAATACTCTTTGTTACACTTTGGTCAAATCAGGCCTATATGATACAACAAAGGACGTTTCATTTATGCAAAATTTTGTTAATGAACTTCAAGATTCTGATAAAAGAATATGGAGAATTTTGATTTATAAAGAAATCAGCTTAACAACCTAATTTCAAAATACAGTAACCCTGCATTTAAAAATTCATTGTGATTCCAAAAAGCAACTGTAATTTTTAATGAGTGAAATGAAATGAAATCCGTTTATTTCCATTAAATGTTATCACTACATAATAGGATACGTCATTTGTTTTTCTATAATCAATTTTGCCTAGAGTGGCGAGTTCGATTCCCACCTGGGCAAAAGGAATTTATTTAGTGACGGAATTCATTATATAAAATCCATAGTCCCACACTGGCTAGAAAAGGGTGGTAACCGGTAGATAATCAGTCCCAATTAGCCTTAGTTGCAAAAAGTGGGCGTTAATAAATATGAAAAAAAAATTATAACTCTAAAACATACGTTCTTTTATTTGTTGGTATGCCATTGAGTTGCCAGGGAAATGTCTATGGCTGCCAAATCTTTATACTCATCTGCCAGACATCTGTCAAACAGTTTTAATAATTCACCGACAGAACATAATTGAAGAGGTTATTAGTATTTAAATCACAATGAATTTAGAAACACTAATAAACTTTTCCATGTTTGTTCGCCAAGCTCATAATTTGTAAGAGTAAGCCAATCAATAATTCTACACGCAAACATTTGCTTGTTTAACTTTATCTCATGCGGTCAACCCCCCCCCCCCACACACACATAAAGCAGTAATTTGTGGGCGTAATTCGACTCCTGACATTTGGAATAAAGGTATAAATGGAAGCAGTTATTTCCATTGAGAGTTCATTTTCAATAGAACCTTTATTATAAATTCTAGTGGCTGATTTTCCTCGAAATGAAAATGGTATGAAATCGGAGATATTTGTACACGTATTTCCATTGAGAAGAATGCACTGTATTTTATTGCGGTAGGCAGGTTTATGAATGAAAATGCTCACTTCCTTAATGATTTGTATTTTACTCTTTTTGAAATTACACTGCTTGATGAATTAGCAATGGTTTCCCATTCAAAGAAATTCACATTAGTTCAATGACTAAACATGAAAGTCTGTCAAGCAGGGGCTGCGTAAACTAAGCAGATTTCCCACGTGAAGTTATCCAATAGAGAAATCTCTATACGAAAGCCAAACAGTTACGGCAAAAGGCCGAACTAGCTTTTGGCGGGAACCATAGCTCGTCCGTTACACTTAATAAAAATGCAAATATCTCGGTTAATATTCAAGATAGAGAATAAATGTATATAACAACATTTATTGTAAATTTAATTTGCAATAAGATTGGTTCTATGCAATTTTTCAATCCGATGCATAATAACGGAGATATTTCGAAAATCCCCCCCCCCTCTAAACTCCAACTGGTTCGATTTCTGCCAATAACGAATTTGATCTGTCTTTTTGCATAAAACGTTTAAATATCGAGTTAGGTAAAGATCAAACGAAAATTGCGAACGCTAGAGCGTTAAAAGACAAATGCATCATACATATATATATATATAATTTTGAACCGACCTCATTTTCGTCATCTCAAGGGTTGGATCGATGGACATTTGAAGAAATTTTTCGGAAATCGCATCACGTGTACGACCTCAATAGCTGATTTCACATAAGGGAAATCTGCTAAAAAAAAAAGTTATTAAGAATCATAAAACGTTAGACCAACGTTAATCCACCATATTTTCGCGAACGAATAGTTGCCTAGAACCACTCTTATAAGAGATATGAATCTGACATAGGTGTACTCCTATTAAATTAAATATACAAGTTATTTTAATACGCTTTATTTAAAAATATTTACTTTATTTATAGATCTTTTTAAACAAAAAGTCATATTATTATTATTTATTAACATCCAATTTTTGCTACTGTGGCTAAATGGGAGGGGTTATCTATAGGGGACCACCCTTTTCTAGCCAGGGTAGGACTAAGGATTTATTTTTATGAGTTCGCCACTAAATAAATTCCTATTGCTCAGGCGGGAAACCTCGCTACACTAGGTTATTTTTCCATCTGAAATTAAAGCTTTAACTCACTCGCATAGCTTAATGGAAATACGTTTGTAGGAACAGATCTCAAACCGAAGTTAGTGAAATGAGTTTAGTAACGTTCAATACCGATAATTCAGTTGAAATCTGACCATTAAAATGTTTCGGAATTAATATGCTTCCATTACTTCGTACTTACAATTCACATGTTTTAGGAGTTTGTCAGAATTATAATTCCTGTAGTATTAACGTCTGGTTAAACAAGTAGTATATCAGTCTCCACTTTTCTGGATAGCAAAATAAAAATAAATAAATAAAGGCTAGGCAAAAAGTGAATATATTTTTTTCTTCTTAACTCGAAACGCACGAAAAAAATCGCCCGACTTATGTTAATAAAAATAGTTCCATAAATAACATTTTAGTCCAATGGCTTATACTCACTCAACGATAAGGAATTTCCTTGAAATTATTATTCCATTTCTGTTTAGCTTTCCATTTCTGTTTGTGTTTTGTTTCTATTTATGTTTTACATTTCTGTTTTTGTGTTTTCTTTATGTTGTGATTCATTTCTGTTTAATTAAGTATTCTGTTTCCCTTAAGGGAAATCAGCTATTGAGGTCGTACTCATGACGCGATTTTCGAAAAATTTCTTCAAATGTCCATCGATCTAGAGAAAAAATCAATATATGAACCGTGCTGCCCCTAATTCTCAAAAAAGTACCAAATACAAGACTGGACGGTTATGGAACTACTGTTCGGCTCAAGAGGAGTCCTCCACCAAAAAACGATGAAGACATTAATAGAACATGGGCTGACAAAAAAATGATTTGAAGGAGTTATCCCCACTTATACTAAAATCATCGATAAGAATCGTAAATCACCATTTATACAAAAAATAAAGATGAAAAAGCTAAGCTGCACTCTCACCTGAGATACCCCCCTAATCTGCACGCATTCGATTTATTCCAAATTTTCATTTAAAATTTAAACAAAATTAAAAAACAAAACATCATTACCAAGAAATTGGCAGATTAGGAGGCTGACCACACAGGTACCCTCAGAAAGAGGGCAGCTTATTTTGTTTGTTTTATACATATATATATATATATAATGTAAGCTATAAATGGTCATTTTATTCACGTTTTTGTTTGGACCCATAAACAATTTTTTTTTTTCATTTCTGCTAAAGATTGTTGTGTAATTCCGTTCTTGTGTTTGAATTTTCTTTTTTTTCTCCGGTATTATTCGAACTTGGGGAAATTTAAAATATATTCGTACCAAATATTGTATTACACTCAGCAATGACAAATAAACGATCCTACATAATTTAAAGTAAGATATTCAAGTGATGCAATCCCTGGGGCTACTTCGGTAATCGCTTTGGAACAATGGCTTCTACTTGCACTTGGAATAGTAGAGCCAGTATTTGGTTGCATGTTTACTAATACATCGCCTTAACGATCCTAATTTGAATACGAAAAAGGTTGTGACTCTTGCCCATTTTCTAGTTTTATTTATCTTTAACTCCATGCACTTACTTTGCTACCACATGATCATGTACCGAGCTGATATTTCACTGCTTGTTTCAGGGACTTTTGAACAACATCTACAAAGAAGCCAGTCACGCAGGGGCTCCGTCAACTAAGCAGATTTTCCACGTGCATCGCTTATTTGTATTTATCTCAAAACGTAAATGATCAATGAGAACAATATTTGGTATTTAGGCTTCAAATTGAGTGCTTCATAATATAACGACTTGTTAATATGTAGTAGTGAGGGTATAAGGGGTGGGGGTTTACTGAAGACCGAAAACTAAAAAATGCGAATATCTCGGTTAATAATCAAGATCAAAAACTTTACAAAACAACGTTTATAGTACATTACATGTGCAATAAGATTGGTCCTATATAATGTTTCGATTCGATGCATAATAACGGAGATATTAAGAATTTTTGAATTCACCCCTCTAAATCCCCCTCTCACTAGTTGGATTTCAGACATTAGCGAACTTGACCTTTAGTTTTACCTAAAACGTAAACATCGAGTCAAACAAAAATAATGTAATGTAATAAATCATCGCAAATAAAATTTGTATATAGGATCGATGGACATTTGAGAAAATGATTAAAAAACTTGTCATGAGTGCGACCTAAATAGCTAATTCCCATTAAGAGAAATATGTTATAATCTGTCATAAAATTGAAAAATTGAAGTTGAGAAAGAACCCTAAAGCGAAATAACTAGCACTACAGCCAAAGTTTAATATATATGAGGCCGAGAACCCCTCTTACCCAAAATAATAATAAAAAAAAAAAAATAAAAAAAAAAGCGGGGGGGGTTGAAATAAAGAATATAAAGTATAAAAAAAGGCAAAAGAGGGAAGAAGAGAAAGAAAAAAAATAAAATAAAACAAAAAAATTATATATAAATAGTTAAAAAAAAGGCTGCCTTGCGTGCGTGTGTCTGCAATTTTCCATGATCGTTGAACTCAAATACTGTCTGAAGAGTGTTGGGCATTGATGACCGTGATGGTTTTGCCCGAAATCAAACCTAAGAAACATATATTGCTTCAACCATATCCAATGAGTGTTTCCCTTGAAATACGTTTTAAAAATTCCATAGCTAGAACATATAAGAAGAGTAACATTGTGCTGGACATATTTGTACCAACGAATTTCATTAAGAACTGTTTATTCTTAAATTATTTGTGAACAGTACTGGAGGTACGTATTTACAGTTATAATCTTTATAGAGTAAAACAATATTTTTAAGTACTTTGGAGGTCTTTACCTTTTGTACAGTCTTGGTTTTCAAGCAGTTCCATGAAAACTGATAAATTTCTTTTTTAGAGGAAGAAAAACGTAAAAAAAAACGTTGTTATTATAAATTGGATCAAGAACTTTTTTGTGTTCGTGATCAATGAACTTGAATGAAGCGTACTCATCAGTTCACCGTTGTAAAAAAAATCTAGGGATATGCTTGTATGATAATTAATAACAATAATAAATCGAACCAAAGGGAGTGAGAATTTATTGAAAGGACAGAATAAAAAATAAAAATATTATTCATTTTATAAACCGGATAGGAAAATGATACAAATTGATTGTGTAATGTTTTACAATCGTTCTTTAAAGGGGTGCCATTGTGGAATGCCAACATATGAAAAACACTTGAAATATCTTCCACTGATTTATTTTATCTCAGTCAGTCTTGACGTGAGCACCTCAATGGAAATGTCGATTTGTTTATAATAAGTATACTACTCCTGAAGAGACATCATAGAGGACGCGAAACATCTAGAGGGGAAAATAAATCAGTGGAAAATACTTCACGAGTTTATCACTATTGTCCTTCCTCCATTTGCCCTTCAACAATGATTGAGGCCACAGCCCAACCATACAATTGTTCTGTACATTTTTATTAGCAGATTTCCCTTAAGGGAAATCAGCTATTGAGGTCGTACTCATGACGCAATTTTCGAAAACTTTCTTCAAATGTCCATCGATCCTACCCAGGAGATGACGAAAATGAGGTCCGTTCAAAATTATATATATACTAGCTCAGATACCCGGCTTCGCTCGGGAATTCATTTGAGGCTGAATGATGATCGTATTTTTTTGGCAAGGCTCTACTTTGCACAATATTTTGACGTTTACCCGTCCTAGTGTTTAGTTTAAATACCCGTCGTTTCTGTGGATTTGTTAATAATAAAATTATTTTTTTATGTAAGACTTCACTGTTCTCCATATTGTCATATTTCCCGTTTCCTGTGCATTATGCATAGATTTGAATTATTAAGCACAAAATATTAACTTACATTTAAATTAATTTTTCCCGGTGAGGTACCTTGTAGTTCCAAAGAATTGTTGAGCAAATTTCTCTAAATAATAAAATAATTAACTTTGTTATGTGCATATTTGCCGAAACCCCAATAGGAAACGAAATATCACTATTTTTAATTTCAGGCCTCCCTTATAACCCCCACTCCTGCACGTGCTAATTCACATACCAAGTTTGGTTTAGTTCGGTTGTGTCTTTTGTGCCAAATAAAATTGTTGACTTCTGCTATCACTTTTTGGCGTATAACGCCTTTATAATTAGGTATACGACAAAAGTGTATATGACAAAAGTTTCTCTAAATAACAACATAAACAACTTTTGTTATGTGCATATTTGTCGAAACCCCAATAGGAAACGAAATATCACTATTTTTAATTTCAGGCCTCCCTTATAACCCCCACTCCTGCCCGTCCCTAGAAATGTTAGTATGGCTTATTATAAGGAAAGCGTTAGTGCTAATTCACATACTGAGTTTGGTTTAGTTCGGTTGAGTCTTTTGTGCCAAATAAAATTGTGGACTCCCGCTATAGTTTTTAGCGTATAACTCATTTATACTTCCGTATACGGCAAAAGTTCATATAACAAAAGTTACTCTAAATAACAACATGAACAACTTTTTGTTATGTGCATATTTGCAGAAAAAAGCAATAGGAAACGAAATATCACTATATTTAATTTCAGGCCTCCCTTATAACCCCCACTCCTGCCCGTCCCTAGAAATTGTTAGTATGGTTTGTTATAAGGAAGGCGTTAGTACTAATTCACATACCGAGTTTGGTTTAGTTCGGTTGAGTCTTTTGTGCCAAATAAAAATTGTCGACTCTCTCTATAGGTTTAGCGTATAACTCATTTATAACCTCCATATACGGCAAAAGTGCATATAACAGACGTTACTCCAAATTACAAAATAAACAACTTTTGTAATGGGCATATTTGCTGAAAAATCAATAGGAACCGAAATATCGCTATTTTTAATTTCAGGCCTTCATTATAACCCCCACTCCTGTTTGTCTTAGAGAATATATATATAGCCTAAAGTCTAAGTTGGGTTAATAGTAATATACATACCAAGTTTCATGAAATTCGGTTCAGCCGTTTATGCGTGAAAAGGTAACAAACAAACAAACAAACAAATAAACAAACAAACAAAAAAACAAACAAACAAACAAACAGACACCAAAGAAACAAAATGCAGTAATGGTGTCTATGACATGTGAAACTAAAAGTGATCGTGAAATATCGCGAAAAAAATCAATGTACAGACAGAGGTTACAATTTTATATATATATAGATATATATATATAATATATATTATATATATATATATATATATATATATATAATATGTCTGTTAACGCTCTAGCGGTCGCAATTTTTGATTAATCGTTACGAAACTCGATATTTAACAGTTTTATGTAAAAAGACAGATCAAGTTCGTTAATGGCTGAAATCGGACTAGAGGGAGGGGGGGTTTTTCGAAAATTAAAATATCTCCGTTATTATGCATCGGATCAAAAAATTGTATAAAACCAATCTTATTGCAAATTAAATTTATTTAACTTATTTATTGTTATATACATTTATTCTCTATCTTGAATATTAACCGAAATATTTGCATTTTTTTGAAGTCTGTGGTCGGGTATAGTTCGGGTTAGGTCGGCCATTTTCGTAACTTCTCGGCTCAAGTGGAAGCCACTTCTAACCTTACCTGTCGTTCCTAACCTTACCTTACCTTCGTTACTTTGTGAGATTTATGCAAATACGGTCTGTTCATCCGCCCCCCCCCCCTTCTTTAGTTCTTAGACTACTACAATTTGAGAGATTACAATATAACTTATTCTTACAATTCAGAAGCCGTTTCAGTTGGGAATTAATTTTAATTAACTGAAAGATTTCTCATTACCGTTTGTATTTAATCACCCTGGTGTTGTGTTACCAGTATGGAGAATTCTCTATTGTCTTCACATGGGAAATCTGCTTAGTTTACGCAGCCCCTTTGTGACGCACTTTTTTATTTTTATAATATTGAATCCATTATTTGTATTTCTTAGTTTTCAACATTTAGTTAACACTTTCTTATACTAATGGGAATTCCATATAAAGATAGAAGTTCAATTTTCTTATTACGAGTGAAGTACAGATAACGCAGCTAAAGACGTAGTGATAACTCGTGAGTTTAGGCAGCTATATGGAGATGAGATAACAATTCAACAGGTGAGAATGGATAGAAGGCACTATTTAGTAACAGCTCATGGACTTAAGATCAATTTTTGTTTGTAATTTTGATTTAGAGGATTGTGTTTTTTTTCCCTCTTGCCAATTGTAATCCACAGGTTCCAATACTATATTTCCAGTAGCAAAAATTGAAAGAGTTTTGAAGACCCCCCGTCATTAAAACTTCGTCGAGGCCTTGACTTTTCAGTTTATATTGTGAGCATATAAGGTCAGTCGTGAGTCGAGATAACCCAAGAAAGCCAAGGTGATGAATGAATGGACTTCAATCGATGTCTGAAGAAGGGTCTTGATGATGAAGATAACAGAAATTTTTGATTCTGAAACTCCAAAGGTTTAATGCCATCATAACCTCAATTCGAGCTGAGGTTGTGACACATTGTTAAACCCTCGATGTTTAGGTAATAAAGTCCGTCACGCAGTGGCATGCGTAAACTAAGCAGATTTCCCACGTGACGTTATACAATAGAGAAATCTCCATACGAGAGCCGAACAGTTACGGCCAAACTAGCTTTTGGCGGGAAACTCACTCGTCCGGTATCGGCCCACATTAAATAAATATCTCGGTTAATATTCTAGATAGTGAATAAATTTTTAGAACAATATTTATAGTAAATTTAATTTGCAATAAGATTGGTTCTATTCAATTGTTTGATCGGACATATGGTTACGGAGATATTTCGAATTTTCGAAACCCCCCCCCTCCCACTGGTCCGATTTCAGCTATTAACGAAATTGATCTGTCTTTTTGCATAAAACGTTTAAATATCGAGTTTGGTAACGACCAAACATAAATTGCAAACGCTAGAGCGTTAACAGACAAATTATTTTGAACGGACCTCACTTTCGAAATCTCCTGGGTAGGATCGATGAACATTAGAAGAAATTTTTCGAAAATCGCGTCATGAGTATGACCTCAATAGCTGATCTCCCTTAAGGGAAATCTGCTAAAATGACTTAACAGCCACGTGAACATAATTCACGACTTTAGGTTCACCAAGAATATTAAGACGAACTACTTCTTAACTCATATCGCCAATATGAGAGAAAAATTAGATTCAGAAAAGGCCTTCATGGTCCAATCTCTTCCAGACTTCTTCCAGCTATATCCCAGACGCACTCCCCTAACATGCATTGTTTGCGTTGCCTGACCTCACCAGACAAAAATCTTTTCCAACGAGACCTGGATATGGGTCTTTTTAGATACATTTTTTAAAAGCCAAGTATACTTCAAATGTTGGCAGTAACCAAAAAAACACGTCCAATGACGTTTAACCTTGAAGCTAGTCGTCAACTTTTTAAAGTAATCCTTTATTAATAAATTGCATTTCTTGAATTAAAAACTCTCAGAATATTCTCCTTAAAAACTGAAACGTGCAGAAAAATAGTAGTAGATTATTTAAAAAATGTAGTCATTTTTTAAATAATCTGCATTTTTATAATATATATAATAGTGTATATAACAATCATAATCTATTTGAATTTTAGAAAAACTAAATCTTCGAGTAACATTTAGAATATTCATAGAACGTAAACGTTTGATGGCGTCGATAATAAACTTATTTGCATGTATCTCGCCTAAAAGAGATCCGATGGTAAAAGCATTAATATTTGAAACTTCCTCTCCATTTCCTAGTCATTCTATAATATATATCATTTAATATTTATTTAGAAAACGTTTTAGTTATAAATTTTACATTGCATTTTGACTACAATTCTACAGGAGGCTATCCAATCATCTTAATCCAGAAGTCCTAGCCCTTTCCAGTACCACTCATCCATATTCCCCTCCACGGCGCCTCAAGAGACAATGACCCAGAGATCTCCTATAGAAGTGTAAAGTGAAAGTATTGAGGAGCATTAAATGTTAATTAATAAGAGTCTATAACAGTTTTGATCCCACTAATAACATTATTTATTTGGTTTATGCTTTATATGAAAGGTGATTGGCATGATCTCTGTTTAAAATAATATATTTATCCCTTCATGTAAACCTTGATATTGTACTTTAGATATATAGTAATGAAAGTATATCTTAAATATCTGAGATTTTCTCATATCCATACTTTGCCTATTAGAATATAATAAAAGTTATCCCTTTTAAATCTTCGTATGTATGTTGTCGTCCTATTGTATTTTTATACTACATGTATTTGCAAATGTTTCTATATTTTAGATGTGTTAGTTTGTGTGGAATATATTGGCTGCTGTCAGTTAGTACTTCTGTCGTATCCTGAAGTATACCAAAGTTTTTTCGTTGAATGTAGTCTGTCAGTATGTATTTTATAGTTAGGTGCTTGTTTCAATATTTGCTTGTAGGGTTATCTGTCCTTGTCATTAGGTGTCAGGTATGTGTGGCCGATCCTGAGTCTGGCAAGAACAACTTCCTCCCGTCTAGTACTCCTATGGCTCGATGGACACTCTTGAACATTAGAAATATTTTGAATTTTTGATTAATAGCAACATGTTAAAAGTTTTTAAACTCCTCTTTCATAATGGTGACTTTTTAACCACATGGTATGCTGAAGTGGAATATCACTTCAATTGGATATTATAGCAAAACCTAGAGCAGGAAATAACATGAGATATGTTTACGGAAGAAATCATTATGATTTGTTGAGCCGTGGAGTAGTTTAATGGTGCTTGCCAGTGTGTTACATACTTCCATCATTTAAAGGTCGATTCGAAAGAAAGATGGCCTTAAGTCTCGGTGAATAAGTAACTTCATTGAAATTGTTCTATTGGGCCAAGGTGGTCTAGTACGAATGGGAGTACTGTTAATAAATTTACCGAAGTTTTATACATATGCCTTATCATTTTTTTTTCTCTCCCTGCCATCTTGACAAACAAATGGTTCTATCTTATAAGTCGCCTTATAAACTCGTTTGAAGTACGAAGCGGTTGTGGATACGAGGTCTCCTTGTCCACTTTCGCCTCCGACCTTTCATCCCGCCAGCTTCAAGGCAGTGCAGCAGACCTTCGACTTCTGACATAGTCATCTGCAACAAGCAGCCCTCCCTAATTGTAACCCAGATGTTCCTCTGGGGAACTTCTGGAATAAGTTGAAATGAAATTTCAAGTAGGGATAGAATGTCTTTAATGAATAGTGGTTAAAGTTAATAAGGTAATTTAAAAAAGAAAAACATATACTGATAACATGAAAACTAAAACAACAATTATATCTAGAACTTAACTTTAAAAACAAGCTAAAAAGGCCGTCACGCAGGGGCTGCGTAAACTAAGCAGATTTGCAACGGGAAGGTTTACAACAGATAAATCTTCATACTGCTAACACCACCGTGAATGTCAAGTGAATAAATACAAACAGTAAGAAGAAATCTTCCAGTCAATTTACTAGTTAATAATATCTACAACGGAAAACGTCTGAATTGTAAACAAACCAGGCATCCAACATCGCAGGGCTCAATAGATAGACCGGAAAGAAAAGCAATTAATGACATATATCGTAATATAACATATTAAACTTATTGAAAAATATTTACTATATCAAGTACTGTAATTTATAATGAATCAGAATAACTAATATCTCAATCAAACAAATTTTAGTAGTCCAAGAATTTAAGACGGAGGAGGGGATCACAAGAACATGTATCTCGTATAATAAAGGTCTCTTGAAAACAATATTTGGTATGTAAGCTTCGAATAATACGGTTTAGTATATAACAGAGTATTGCTTATGTAATACGAGTAGAAGGGGGGGTGGAGGTTTACTGAAGGCTGAAAACTAAAAAAAAAAATGCAAATATCTCGGTTAATATTCAAGATATAGAATTAATGCATATAACAATATTTATTGTACATTTAATTTTCAATGAGATTTATCTTAAACACTTTTAGACTTATAGTAACGGAGATATTTTGAATTTTCAAAATTCTCTGTCACTAAACCGATTTCAGCCGTTAACGAACATAATCTTTCTTTTTAAGAACATTCTCTTCTTTCTCAGCTTCCCTAGAAGAAAGAAAAAGTGCAATTTCAGTACTAGTTTGAAAATTACGTAGTTTAAAGAATTTTTTTTTGTTGGTACAGATGTTGTCAATCGTGCTCCTAATTGTAGTTCCAAATGTCTCCTAGTCTCCCATAAAGTTGGTTGCAGAGATGAGGTTACTGGAGTCCATATGTAGAAACAGGTCATCTTCATGGAGTTATGTTTATACTTTCTTCAATGTAGAATTAATTAACAGTAAGACTAATAGACAGGTATGCTAGAGCTGATTTTATAAACTAGATAAAGCAAAATGAAAGAAAATGAGGTAGGAAGAATCCTTTTAAAAACATATAAAATGTTTGTTTATGCAGGCGCAGGACGTCACTGCTACGTCCGAGTGAGCCTTCCAATGCCAGCGTGTCCCCAATACCTGGATCAAATATTTCATGCCAGACGTTGCACACTTATCATAAAAAGTAAATATTAGCATTTTGACTTCACACAAGCCACTGCAGAGCTCTTGGTTCTTGACCCAATTTCTGTCAAACGTCCACTTCGAAACGCAGACAATGAAACTGGATCAGTGTAGAAATCACGAATCGGAATGCCTGTTTTATGGCTTCTTGATACTCCTGCTGGCGTGTCCTCGTTTTTACGTGCGACGTTCAAAGGTTGAGTCATCCAAAGACGATTCTCAGAATTTGTAGTTTCACTTTATCTAATGGACTGGTCGAGTAGAAGCAACTGACCTTCACAATTCTAAAGGAAACCTACACTCTTCCTTCCGAAATAAATAAAATCTTAATCGAATGCCAAATATTTAGGAAACTTCAAGGAAATTCATTAGTTTAACTTTAATATAATTTAAACTTACAAAAATCCATTAAAACAAATAATCTGCAAGAATGACAACACGACTGCTGATTAACAGGCAATAAACTCAGACAAATAAAACTTCAGATTTGTTTAAAAATAATTGAATTTTCTAAGAGATATTTCTAAATATGACGAAGATGAAATACTTGAGGTACTTAAAACAAAATCTTTCTTCCGACCAAGACAATTTTCACGAAACCGGAAATACAGATCTTTTAACTTTTGATAAGCTCGTTTAAAAATGTGCCTTGTATTTTATGAGGAATACGTAACAACAGCTGCGTATGTCGTATTATAATTTCACTGACCTGGGACTGTCATTAAGAATAAAATTTAAAAATTTGCGCAGCGTTTTTATTTTTTTTTTATATTTAATAATCTCCATAACTGCAAATAATGTTTAATTGAAACGGTTAGGATTTAACAAACTAAATTTAGACCTTAGTGGTTAATCATTAAATGTCAAATCTAATTAATCAAATGATTTAATGGCTAACTTCATATAACAACAAAATCAGCCTCCTTTAAATTCTTCTATTTTATCCTGCACTACTTCATGTAATGGGATTTGTAAATAATTTTAAAAATGCGTTAACCACTTAATTTATAAATTACAGGCCTCGAAGAGCTACCAGAAGGACACGAAACGTGTAGGACCAAATAAAAGAATTCAAAGTAAACCGATTTTGTTGTTATTTGACTGGACTTAACCATTGAAGTATTTGATTTATTTATACCATCAATATCAAAACACACACTATAAATAACCTTTTGACCATTTTCACTCTGTTGTACGAACTATCTTGGTCCAAGGAGTTAAGAACGCTACAACAAGGTGGCATTGGTGTGATGCGGGATAGCATTCACTGTCAAACTAATTTGTACTTCTTAAAACTTGTGAAAAATAATAAAATGTCCACCTCGCAGCGGGGGGGGGGGGGTAAGATAAGTATGTTTCCTGTGCACAGGAACGACGTTCTGATGACATCATCTATCTGTCGTGTCTCCATAGATGCCAACTGTACTTACTATGCCATATTTTTCCCTTAGTAGGAACTCTTGTAACCTTTACTATACGTACACTACGTCCAGGAAATGAATAGATCAATTCCCCTTTAAAATTATTATTTTAGAGTAAGCTTTCGTCTCAACAATAAGACGGCTTCAATCCTGCTAAACGGATACGGAATAAATAATTTCATTAAAAAAAAAATGCACTATAATACAAATTTGTCTCTTCAGTATTATTTAATGAATAATATATTTAAAAATTGACTTAAATTTGGGGTAATCTCAGATGCCATATTTATTAGGCATTTTTTTAGACATGCATTAAATAATTTGATCACAAATATTTTAAGGTTATTATTAAACATAATATATTTGGTTTCATGAAATGTTACCCAGTCAATTTTTTTAAAAAAGTGCGTCACGCAGGGGCTGCGTAAACTAAACAGATTTGCTGTGAAGACAATAGAGAATTCTCCATACTGGTAACACAACACCAGGGTGATTAAATACAAACGGTAATGAGAAATCTTGCAGTTAATTAAAATAAATTCCCAAGTGAAACGGCTTCTGAATAAGAATAATTTATATTTTAATAACTCAAATTTTAGTAGTCCAAGAACTAAAGAAGAGGGGGGGGGGGCGGATGAACAGAACGTATTTGCATAAATCTTACAAAGTAACGAAGGTAAGGTTAGAAACGACAGGTAAGAGGTTAGAACAAGCTTCCACCTGAGCTGAGAAGTTAAGAACATGGCCGACCTAATCCGAACTATACCCGACCGCAGACTTCATAAAAATGCAAATATCTCGGTTAATATTTAAGATAGAGAACCAATGTATAGAACAATATTTGTAGTAAATTTAATTTGCAATAAGATTCATATTATACAAGTTTTCGATCCGATGCATAATAACGGAAATATTTGGAATTTTCAAAAATTCCCCCTCCCTCCCGCTTGCCCGATTTCAGCCATTAACGAACTTGATCTTTCTTTTTACATAAAACGATTAAATATGGTACTCATCAAACAAAAATTGCGACCGCTAAAGCGTTAACACACAAATATATATATTCTATTTTTGAGGCTGCATTACTGGGAAGTATCGTCATTGTGAGGATTTCGGCTATCTGCTCCAGCCACTGCAGCAGATAGCCGAAATCCTCACAATGAATATATATATATATATATATATATATATAATTTTGAACGGACCTCATTTTCGTTATCTTCTGGGAAGGATCGATGGACATTTGAAGAGATTTTTCGAAAATCACGTCATGAGTACGACCTCAATAGGTGATTTCCCTTAAGAGAAATCTGCTAAAATCCACTTGAGCCTAGAATCTGTAGAGAGTCATCCCTCCATAGCCTGTAGCCACCATAACCTTACTAATGATAGGTATTGGCCAGTATAAGCACACAGACTGCTACTTTAATATAGACGACTTTAGTCTTTCCCCACTTACAGTTATTAGTGAGACTTCATACAAGTTAAATAGCACTATTATTGCTTGAATCAATTCAATTTTCCTGTGAGAAATCGTCAATGAAATCCGTCTAGTAGTTTATTCTAAGAAGACTCATTCATGGATTGCATCTAGACTGATATAGGTACCGTCTGGATCAGCTGGTACTATCAGATCCCCGGCAGACCCTTAGACCGGTTAGGGGTCATTGGCATTTAAGGAGATAACACTCCTCCCACCACTTCACCTGGCTAACCTCACCGTTTTTTGTAAATTATGTTGCATTAAAGATAATAACTGCGCTCTCTGGGCGAGAAATAACACCCAAAACGCTAATTTCAGGCAATACAAATTGACCAAATTTCATGAAATACTCAAATAAGTTTTAATGTTTCCAAATTATTACTTTCCTACTCTTTTCATAAAGTTGGTTTGCTCCACAAAAAAACCTATTAAGCCCATTTGAAAAAAATATATACATCGTGATCAATACGATTAGAATGCAGGAGATTTAAAAAAAAAAAAAAAAACATAAAAAAATTAAACGTCTTCTAGTTTATTTTTCATATCTTAACTATTTATGATTTCCTTACACATTTTCTGATACTTACTTCAATATGTTCGTCGGCTATCTAAAAGACTTCATAAGTACTTGCCTAAAAGAACCTTCCGCTAAACTGATCTCAGAGAAACTGTGCAGGAAACAAATATTATAACTGCTTATCTCATCTCACTCAACCAACTATCATTGTCATTAGTTTGAAAAACAAACAATTCATCAAAAAAAGGCCACATTCCTGTAATATTAATAACAGCAAAATAAAAAAAAACAACTAATTTTTAATCTACTGTCTACTGTCATTTTCTATCCAGGGTTGGAGTGAGGATTTTATTTAGTGAGCTCGGCAGACTTCATGAATATGGCTGTGTTAGCAAAACAATTACCGGACTCTCCAACCTATAGGTAATTTAACGAGTGTTAAAAAAATATTGTGGAATTACCAAATTATCTCTTATAACAAAGATGATAAGTGTGAATCGCTAAAATTACGACTCTCAAAAGGAGAATAATGAACAATATACGAAATAAAAACCTCCGTTTCAATAATATTCAAAAAAGGAGATTTTTTAAAAAATATTGTCAGTGAAATTAAAACAAATAAAAAAAGTAAATAATATCTTATTTGATTCGCTCCTTGAGGCAACTCCTTTCATTTGCTAGAATAATAATTTAGCGAGACATAGCTAACTATAAATCCATAGTATAAGTATGTCCAGAGAGGAATTTATACTGACCAAATGACCCCGGATTACATTATTGCCTGAGCCCAGTACGAATTCCACCGGCACTATTTTTTAGTAATTATAGTAGTATTAAAACGTTAGCGGGGAGTCCTTGATTAGATATACTTTATTCTTGTAGTAGTATTGTCTCGGTTCTACTTGAAATTTAATTCTATAATACATTTACAAAAAAAAAAAAATTGTGAGCCTCACCAAGTAAGGCTTTTATAAAATTAATAAAATAAGAAAAAAAATGTATTTAAGCAATGCTTTGTTTCTTGAATTCTTAATCAAACTGATATGTTGTACCAAGCATATAAATCCCTAGGAAAATATTTAAGCTCATCATATTGATGATTTGGTTCTGGATAGTGTATTTAATTAATGAATACCTTTATATTTGAACAAGATCTTTTAGATTATGAATTAAGCTTAAGACAACGAGATCGAACAAAACTTTTCAACGGGTACTCAGAACTCATCATCCGCTGAATAAATCTTAGAGCTTTCAGACACATCAGAGCGACTAAAGGCTCTGTTGGTCGGGAAGGGGGGATTTCTCTTCGATATTTAAAAATCTCGAATAAGTAGGATCTAAGACGAATTTAATTGGAGAGCCATGACATTGAAACATTCCCTCTGCTGGTCAGTGAGTTCTGCTACAAGATTAATCGAAAAATAAATGTAGCTCCTATGTCCCCTTGGGAAAACAATATAAGGAACCCTTATTATGACAATGGTTATTTTGGGACGCTAACTTGAACTGTTGATAGGAAAAGAGGAATGCATTGGTGGTAAGGCGAATACGAATCGTAACAAAGTTTTCGGAAAGGAGTAGCACAGTTGGAACAGCAGCTGGTGTATTGAATTCAAGCCATTTAATGGCAAATCAGAAATTATTAGGAAGGATGCATGGTAAAGAATGGGCCTATGCAGCCTGCCTAATAATATATTAAATTGATCAATTTGGGGGGGGGGCGCGAGAAGACAAACCTAGATGCTTTCACTAATAATAATGCTTGACGCTGTAAACATTGTGCTGTAATAGGCCTGAGTATGATGTTCATCTGCGGCACTTCTTCATAACGTTCAGCAGACTTAAGCTACTTGAGGAATTACATTTATCGAAAATTATCGGCATATGGCTAGCTCATTATCGAGATAACTCTAGAGGCATTAGTCTAGAAGGGACCTCTTGTGCGGGGAAAGCCAGAGTTCGAGTCTTTGAGGTTATCAGTGGATTAAGAACTCCATTGTTCATTGTTCAGGATCATTCCAACTTTTTAATCTCGGTGTGGAAGTGGCAATCCGAAAAATAGGGGCAAACCCAGACGCTTTTATACCAATATTCTGCTGAATGAAAAGGAAATTACGTATCTTGACGTTGTATTCATCAGTGATACAGATACCCCAGGGTTATATGGTGCTAGGAAAGAGTTTAAAAGAGCTGATTGCTATAAGGTGGGGACAGGGGCTGTACAAGAACTATGAAGCACCTGGAAGTAAATATAGTTTGAAGCATAACATGGTGATTGAGTAAAGAAATGCATGTAAAAAATCCCATTATATCTGTAGCTAAAAAATAAAAAATATTTTCTCATTTGTTATTTTTTTTTGTTCGTTTGTTTCTTTTTTGTTGCGTTTTGTGTATTGACTTCTTAATTTGTCCTGTTTTAATAATAGTGCTTAATGTTTTCATGTTTTGTTTTCCATATTTTTATTTAGTTCTTTTGTTGTTCATGAACAGTAACGCTTCATAGCTAACGCCCACAATAAATAAATAAATAAAATGCAACAAATAATTTCTTTAATCTATTTAAATAATAGTAAAATTGAATCATCGTAAAGGGGCTGATGGATAAATTTGAAAATTGTTGGACTGATGTATTTATTTACTCCACTGGTAATTATGGACCCCCCCTCAAATCTCCTCTTTAAGAAAAAAGACTAAATACATGTATTGGTATTTTGCCTTAGAGATCCAACATTTCTCTAGCAGGATTTGCTCATACTGATAAAAATACTGTAAGAAAATATATCCCAACTAAATGAATATCATACATTACAGAACTTGCAGCCCCGAAATTTTACACTTCAAAAGAAAGAATCCTACAAAGATTTAAAATTTTTTTTCGTATTTTCTTTTGATTATTTATATTGTGAATATTGTAACTAAGAAATAATGGAGCTTCCAGAATTTAATGATTGGAGAGTCATTCAGTAAAATACATGAACATTAAAACTTGCGAAAGGCTTATTTTTACTAACTAATACTAATTTTTCTTCGTAAAATATTGTATGGAGCAATTCAAATAAATGTCGATTGAAATAATCTCAAGAAGTCTATCCATTGACATCAAAGTCAAGGTTGGTAATAACTTAAGTTAATGATTTCGAAGTTTCTTTTTAATTGAAAATTGAACGTTTGTTGAATATAGATTCAGAAGTCAACCGAACTTTAAAAAATATTTTATAAATAAGAAGAGCAGGGGCTTAAGTTAGCCACGTGAGTTATGGCGTTGGTCTTCATTACACTTGGTAAAGCTTGAGTCGCGAGGTAGATTCTCACCTGGGCAATAGACATTTATTTAGGGATGAGCTCATTTTTAATTTTAATAATAATGATTTTTAATTTTAGCAGATTTCCCTTAAGGGAAATCAGCTATTGAGGTTGTACTCATGACGGAATTTTCGAAATTTTTCTTCAAATGTCCATCGATCCTACCCAGGAGATGACGAAAATGATGTCCGTTCAAAACTGTATATATATATATATATATATATATATATATATATATATATATCTATCTATATATTTGTCTGTTACCGCTCTAGTGGTCGCAATTTTTGTTTGATCGTTACCAAACTCGATATGTAGTCGTTTTATGTAAAAAGAAAGATCAAGTTCGTTAACGGCTGAAATCGGACCAGTGGGAGGGGGGGTTTAGAGGGGAGGATTTTCGAAAATTCGAAATATCTCCGTTACTATACGTCGGACCGAAAAATTATACAGAATCAATCTTATTGCACATTACATTTACTATAAATATTGTTATATACATTTATTCTCTATCTTGAATATTAACCGAGATAATTGCATTTGTATTCTGCGTGTGGTCACCAGTAGGCTATGTTCGGACTTTCCGCCGAGAGCTCTGGTAGCCGTTTCCATAACTATTCGTCCCTCGTGAATAGGTTTAGAGGTTAGGTTAAATGTTTTTTGGGGCTAGAAACTACTGCGTTATTACGCCCTAAATAATGTTTTAGGTTTAGAGGTTTCTTACTACTACAGTTGTTATTAGGCAGATTTCTCTATTGTAAAACTTCACGTGGGAAATCTGCTTAGTTTACGCAGCGCCTGCGTGACGGACTTTTAATAATTTAGTAGCTCTATCTATATTGACCAGACTAGAGTTCAGTATAAGGGTGGTAGTCTAGAGTTCAGTATAAGAGGAACTATCCTTTCTTACCCCCGGTGGGTTACACCACCTTAATACCATCATTCTGAACGAGCTGGATCTCATTTAAAAAAAAAAAAAAAATATTGACCAGACGTAAAACTGTAATAAATGACTAATGCATTATTTTCAGTTCTCATTTAGGACCTGTAGATAAACCGTTCCAATTAGCTTTAGTTACACTGATTGGTCGTTAATAAATAGTTTAAGATAAGAAGAAAAAAAAAATTCCGTCAAAGAGGGGCTGCGTTAACTAAGCTGGTTTCTCACGAGCGTCACGTATTTGCATTTATCTCAAAAAATAAGAGTTCAATGAGAACAATATTTGGAATTTAGGCGTGAGATAAGGTGCTTCATGATATACCAGATTAATATCTCCGTTAATATCCACAGATATCTCCGTTAATATTGAAGATAGAGAAAACATGTATATGACAACATTTATAGAAAATTAAATTTGCAATAATATTGGTTATATACGTTTTTTTGATCCGATTTGTAATAAGGGAGATATATATCATTTTGAAAATCCCCCTCTAAATCTCCCTTCCACGGGTCCGATTTCAGCCGTTAA
The DNA here is from genome assembly GCA_019009955.1 of Riptortus pedestris. Classification (NCBI taxonomy): domain Eukaryota; kingdom Metazoa; phylum Arthropoda; class Insecta; order Hemiptera; family Alydidae; genus Riptortus; species Riptortus pedestris. The sequence goes on along the minus strand of CM032232.1, from coordinate 124,647,311 downwards.
CGAACTTGATATTTACCCAAAACGTTTAAATATCGAGTTTGGCAACGACCAAACAAAAATTGCGACCACTAGAGCGGTAACAGACAGTGTATATATACAATTTTGAACAGACCTCATTTTCGTCATGTTCTAGGTAGGATTGACTGATATTTGTGGAAATTTGTCAAAAATTGCGTTATGAATACGACCTCAATAGCTGATTTCCCTGAAGGGACAAATACTAGTAAACAATAAACATTGCTTAACATCCCCTTTATTTATCAATTGATGTTAGATTAGTAATGAATTCTGATAAATGTCAAATAACAGACATGTTTCTTCTTTATATATGAAAAAAACCAGGAGTTTGGGATTTAAATTTAATTCCTTTTGTTTTCATTGAGACGTTTTAATTTTCTTTTCCGAATGTTAGCTGAGGATTAATATTTTTCATTTAGCTGAGGATTAATATTTCGCTCGGGGACTACTTACGAAGAAGGAAGAGGAGAGGTACACCGAGGTACAGAAGGGGTACCGAAACACGTGGAGGGGGCGTCCCTAAGGTCAGGCACCCGGTATATAAGCACGGATCGGCAGACGAACCAGCATCAGTCAGCACAGCTCGACCGAACTACCAACACCAACATCAACATGATCAAGATCGTAAGTCTTCATATATATACTATCAACAATAAACCGAGGTCCCTATCATCGCGAAAAATCTATAAAATAATTTTAATAATATTATATTTAAAAAAATTAAAACTAATTCTCTTAAACCATATTAAAATTTAAAGTATATAGCCACTGCATAATAAATATTAAATAAAAATAATTTCATATTGTCTAAAAGTTTTTAAGAATTTCTTCTAAATATTTTACTATTAAAGAATTACAATATTAATATTATTCACTTTTGTCTTCTACATTTTTAATATGAAATAAGACCAAAGTTTGAATTTCGGTGCAAAAAAGCTTTTATTTTTGCAAAGTGTAAGTGCTAGCAAACTTTTATTTGAAAATTATTTTAACACTAACAAAATTACAGCTCCCACCTCTTTTTTTCATTCCCTCTACGTGATACAAGTATAATCAAAATAATCTAAATTTGAATATCACAAATTGTTATAACTAATTATTAATTAAAAATATCAGATTCCGATTAAATACACAGAGATTCTTGAAATTTTCTCTGTGCTCCTCTTCCATACACCGAATTTTCATGAATTAAACTGTTCTTTGATTAACTAATTCTATACATATTATTGCAATGATTTCTTAATGCATATTCATCAAAATAAGTACTTGTCGCCCCTTAAAATGTTCAGTTATTAAGAGAGAAATTAAGAAATCTGATTTTTGTCACCCGTTAAAGTTCTTATTTACTAGCCAAGTCGCCATACAGTTATGTGCTTATATTTTTGTAATTACTTAAAATGTTCATTTACATATAATCTGAATTTGCTTCGGATTTATTCCAATACCTAATTATATATACCTTAGATCTACGCATTTTTAAAAATCATGACGACTGTTCAAAAGCTTAATAGTGGTCAAATAAAATTCATTAATTAAAGAAATCTATATTCACTGTAAAACATAATTTTCAATTTCTGAAAAAAAATTCAGGTTCAATTGCTCATCTTACTGTTTTGTATTCCAAATATATATTTTCTAGCAGGTAAAAGAGGGATGAAGATGGTTTTTCAAATGTATAACTCCGTCTATTGCATCCCATGCTCAGAGGCTTAGATTATTCATATGTGTTAAGTCGTTGGCTTTAATTAAATTGGATAACTTCGGGTTCTAGAGTCCATTTCCGCATTGTTAAAAGGAATGTATTTACTGATTTCCTCCCTGAATAAATGTCTCGCCCTGGCTAAAAGAGGTTGATAACCAGACACATTTTTTGCAGACTTTCTTGTAATATTTTCCCAGGTTTTCTACAAACATGTAAAATTTATTACTAAGGCTCACATGACTAGTAGTTTCAAATAAATAAGTATCGCATAATTAATTAGCTAAATAAAGAGCTTTTTGCCTTCACAACGTCCACTTTATGCGGGGTAAACTACAGACTACCACCTTTTTCTAGCTAGGCTGGGAACAACTACCTTACTTAGTTTGGTTATAAAAATATCTATGCCTTTAGTTTTACGAAGAGTAATTTCTATTCGCCCAACAAGATATGGCATGACTGGGGGACACAACGTAAAAAGAAAACAAAATTCTTAATAAATAAATAGATATATAATTATTGTTTAATTATTTAAGCGTTATTATTTATGAGAATTTACGGTATTGTATAAGAAAAATACGCGAAGAGGTTAAGAATGGAGGGTCAACGAACACAAACTTGATCGTGACATTGGCCTAGGATGCGTAGGCTGGCATCTGAATCAGAATCAACAAACCCACGTAGAAAGACAATTTATCTCTCAATATTTAATAGTACCACTATTGAAGGAAAAAATAGTACTACAGCTATTGCCCATTAATAATGAAAACTTTGTTCTGAATGGGGCTTCGGGTTTAATTAAATTCCTTCCTGCCATTTATATTTTGAGATGTTAAAATATCCGCGATAATTGTAAACCTTCATTATATTGTTGTTATTTTATAGACAGTTTCCTGAGCAGACACACACTCTGCTGATAAACTCAAACCTTAAGAAAGCATCTTGGTGTCTGAAATCCTCTTGGTGTAGAATAGCCTCTCTTGTTAAAGTGTTCATCTTAATAAAATTAAATTTTGGACTCGATTCCCCACTTGGGCAAGAGGAATATGTTTAGTGACGAACTCTCAAATTAACATTAGCACTGCTTCTCTAACTAGAAAAAGTGGCGGAGGACCGCAAATCTCGATTAGCCTAAGTCGAATAAAGTATTTTAGAAAAGAAATGGAAGTTGTTTAAAAATTAATGGACTTAATGAAGATTCCATATATCCTAAATTTTAAAGAGAAGGCGAATGTTGATCACAATCATTTTCACCAGCACATACGGTATCCTATACGATATAGTCTAAAATGGCTACATCAGGACGGGATAGTACCCTATACAACAAACAACTCACGAAAACCACTTAAACATTGAAATGAAGGCGGAAAATATAGGGAAACAGAAAGAAAAACTGGCACGAACGACATATAAGTCCGTTCAAACCCCTCCTCACAACCTGAATTTCTCTTCGACAGTGTGGGAAAATTCGAGGAATTTGAAAATAAAGGAATAATCTAAAATTAAAACTGAACATACTAAAGCTTACATGAAAAGTAAATAATATTTTAGGCTTGATGAGCAGATTAAATATTATATGTTTGTCTAGTCTTTCACCGGGGCGCCACCAACCTCTAAATGCTCGGTTTAAAATTCTAGACTTTCTAAAATAAGATTTCTACTAAGGAGGAAATATGAAAAAAAAGAATGTGAAGAGATGACGTCTTGTATGAGTTATTCCTGTTGGGAGGTAATAATATTCACTGGAATAGGCAGCCAAGGCGATCTTATATACACATAAGAAGTGTGTAATGTTCCACAAACAAATAATCCTCCACATGCGACGCATCTTGGATCTGGGTTCTTTATTATAACATTTTATAGGAAAGATTAAATGTTTCAAACGCTATTGTAAAATCCATTTGATTATTCAAATAAATATTTAACTTTATTTTCCATACTTTTGCTGCTTAATTCAATATAAAACCCTCTAAACAAATTCTGAATAATGAATGCTTTTAATCTCCATATTTGCTTAGTGGAATAATTATAAACAGTTTTGTGTGTGTGTGTATGTACAGCAATGCTGATTATAAATTCCCTGAATATGAAGGGACTAAACTCAATGACGAATTTTCCCTTTTTCTCTCTCTATCTAGCTATCTAACTGCGGACACACACGCAGGCGTTCGCACATTATCCCCGTACGTTTTACATTGTATATCGAGAGACACTGATACATTTTAAACAACAAGGCAGAGGTTGTTTATAGTGAAAATTCTATTCATATCTCAGAGATAATCTGTCCCTTAAGAGCTAATTTTGTTTAGCATTATAAGATTATTTCAGGACTCCACAGTTCTTCGAATAGCTTTTCAGCAAGCCCGACTTGGCCAGGATTCTAGGAAAAAGCTAATAGTTCAGAGATAAGGGTAGAAAATACATCATCAGAAGATATTTAAGTTTTTATTCGCTCTTTAAATACCCCTTGTTACTTAAAAGGTACAGTTAACAAGTAAATACCTATAGGGGCGTTTATTTTATTATTACTTAAAGGGCAGGGTTATATTAAATGAATTTTTACCTTAGCACTCTTATATGAAATAGTCACAATGAAATACGTTAGGTTTTCCGTTGCCTTCTGCGTGAGATTTTCAAACAATATAATGATGAGAAACGCCACAAGATCCCACCAACAAACAAGCTTCAAATTTCGGGTACCTCTAACATTACTTCACTGATGGGGCGTCAGAAATTCGTTGATAAGGGGAACGGTTTAGACCAGGACGATAGTATCATTATATATAGAAACGGTGATTCTAAAAGCTGCTAGCTGTGAAATTTAACATTTCTGGTCTTTTCTTTAGAACAGCTAACAATTAATTATATTGTAGTTACATAAAAAGCTATGAATTTTAACTAGTTTTCTAATAAAATGCTGTTTATAATCATCATAATGTTAAATGAACATTTTGAAATCCATTTCATTAGGAAAATGGATTTTGTTTACGGATTAGAATATGCCTGACCATATATATTAGTTAGTTAACATGTTTTCCGGTAAGGGGTCAATTGGTGGTTCTCATTGTCTCAGCAAGCTTAACTTCTCGAATGACAGTCGGAAAAGATTCTGATACGAACTTTGAACGATTTGGGTGACGTAAAGAGCCGTTTTCTTAATATTTCATTCGGGATCGCCACCTTAGAGCGAATTCTTGGATTGCAGCTAGGGGTCAGTCGTCAAATCCACATCCAACGAGTTATCTGTTGAAACCCAAGGTTTGGTTTCAGACATATTTTCAATTACGAGTAGACCAAGCGGAAACCCAATTCCATTGTTGAGGAGGGGGGGAGGGGCATCGGAACAATAATTCATCAATTAATGCCGCCCATTGAACGGGGAAATATCGGAAAGGTTATGAACCCGAGCGAGTGTTATCTCGCGATGAAGGTATCTTTCTCCGAAGGTCATCCTTGGAACAAGACACAGTAGTGGCATTGGCCTTGTAGAAAGGGCCGATGAATGATGAGCGCCCCCCCCCCCATCCCACTCTTCTTCCAGTAAACTGATCCCAATTTATACCCGCTCCCAAGATGGCTATTTAGATAAAATTCTTTTCTGCCAGATTTTCAACAAAGTCGTCAAGGGAGATGCACGATAAATTACATATAGCGCTTTATGCTGTTTTTATAGCCGTTTATTATCATAAACGGGATTTTTTTTAATATATTCGAAAAATTATGAAATTTGGACTAATACTCCATTTGTCCTGCTATTTCCTTGATCTGGAAGGCTCCGATTTCACCAAAAATGCTTAATATAAACACGAGAATTCCCAACCAAATAAAGCAAATAAATTTAAAACATTTTGATTATACTTCTTATTTTTAGTAGTTTCCGAATATTGAAAACCTTTATTGAATAGTGTTCCTCATATATAGCTTCAATAGCCAGTCTTTACTCTCTTATAAAAGTTCTCTTAATCATTATTTCACTTGTGACATGGGATCTGGTGATATGGATAAACGCGTGTCGACGCATTTTCTTTTAAAGACTTCGGGTGTGCGTTTAAGAATGGGTAAGCTTTGGCTTTGCAAGCATCCGAAAGCTTAGTACAAAATTTTCTTCTTTGCAAGTTTCCATAGTCTTTTAATATTTCGTAGGCTATACAGTTCGGTGGCCATTCTCTCATAATTGGCATTTTCTTTCTTAGCTAATTCACTTATTTGAAGGGAAACTGAAATAACCAGAGAGCAAACACCCTTTCAAATTATTGTTCCATAAGCATCTATGATTCGTAGAGCTAATGATGGTTCGACACATAAATAGGCTCGTTGTAAGTTGTATTTCTGTGGGATCGTTGTGGACCAGCGCATTCGATTTGCGACGGAGACGATAGAAGATTGCGAAAGTGCATGTAAGGTCCACCCAACGATTGGTCAATATCGATTTCTTGAGATTTGATTTGTTTAATCCCTTCTTATTCTACATCATTTACTTCCATCATGGGACTAATAATAGGATTACAAATTAATTATTATTATTATTTTTTTGTTGTAAATCTGATTTTTATTTTGGTTTGCAGGCAGTCATCCTCGCCCTGGCCGCAGTTGCCGCCGCTGCCCCAGGAGTAGCAGTCGTCCCCTTGGCTACCTCCCACTCATCCATCGTGAAGACCTCCGTCGTCCACCCAGTGCCAGTAGTGCACACAGCTCCAGTAGTTCCAGTAGCCCACCACGTCGTTCCAGTAGTCAAGACTGCTCCAGTCGTCGCTGCTCCCCTCGTCGCCCACCCAGTAGTCCACGCACCACTCGTACATGCTCCTCTCGTCAAGACTGTACACACCGTACCTGTCGTACACCACGCTCCAACAGTCATCGTACACTAAGATCAAAACAACCTTCCCACCACCTCCGAAATAGTCAAGTTTTTTTTTTGTTTCGTTTCCTTCCGCAGATGATAATTTAATTTTGTTTTAATAAATAGATTTTTTATTTATAATAGTTCAGCTTATTTTATTTACATTTTCCATCAATACCCTTATATCACCACTCTTAATTTAATCTTTGTGCAAAGCAAATAACTACAAAGCAAAAAATATTTAGGACGTCCAATGAAGAAGAATCTGATCACAGCTTCTAAGGACCCACTTTTCAAGGCGTCCACTTGACAGTTTAATTTAAGAGTACGATACAGCAGCCACTAAATTGCAACCACTGTGCAGAGAATGTACACTAAACAATAAGTCTAGTTACAACAAATTATGTAGGTAGGCAAATGACTATTGTGAGCCAATTTCCCAAAAACCATTGATGAAGAGCAGTTGTTTGTACAGGACTCTCAATCGGTGACTCAACTGATGCATACTTATATGGTGGCGAAGAGGGCAAACATACATTTGTACGAACTGCTACAAACCTGGACAAAGACTAACTATATATCGACAATTAAATACTTCAAGCAAAGTAACCCTAAATGGCTCTTGGTTGAAAAATTGTGAAATTGTACAGGTACAAACTTGTTAGTGCAAAACATCAGAATTATTCCAATATGCTTTGAATTATAAATAAATGTAGTCGATGATATCCATATATTAAACCTATGTTTAAATACTGTTTTTGTTCGTTTTTGTATACAAACACTTCCTGGGGAACGCCAAACCACTGTAATACGATATTCTGCGAGACTTAACTGAATTCCAAGTAAGCTAAGTATATTTATACTTAGCCCTTCATAGGTTCGTACATGGATTTGAAGATAGTTCTTGATAGTCAGGTGACCATGCGTATGTAATACCCATCATGGAACTTGGCCTTTGTAAAATTCAACAAGGATGCTGGTGGAAAATCTACTTACCTCTGGTAACACTTGCGTGACTGGTTTTTATATGTCATGATATAGTACAATATCTAATATTTCAGACATGTTAGCAAAATATAATTATATGTTTGAAGGTATAAAAGGAATTGTAATCTGAATTTAAAATCCAAGCGTCAAAACCTAATCAACGAGAAAATAAGTCTCAAATTAATTTGAAGTAAATGAAGAAGAAGTTTGAAAAATTTCCAGTTCAACAGTGAGGTGTTTCAGGAGGGAATGATTTATTGATTCCACGTCATTAGATTTGTAGGTCGGATGCGTGTTGGAGGGGGCTCTGCTATGGATTTGGGCTAAGGATGAGCCCCAACTTCTTTTCATTCCAATCCTAATCTAACTTTCTGTACTTATCTTATTTTACAAAGTTAGTTAAAAAAGTTTTATCACGCGGGTGCTGCGTAAAATTGGCTGGCTTCCAATGGGAAACTTTATAATAGACATCCGATATACGTTTACAATTGCCAAGAGCTAGTCGAAATGCTGTCTTGCTATATTGGCAGATCATCAGAAGGTTGTCACATCAATGATTTAGTTCCGTGCTTGCTCCTTAGTATGTCACGATGTAAAAGCTGTTATGGCAAGCTATTCCTTCAGCGTTTCTAATATGTACGGAGAAATGACATTTTTTTAAAATTTCATCCCCTTCAATCCAACGCACAGATGTTAAGCTGAAACTCGTCAAGGTTGATTCAAATATGGCTGAAACGTGTAATCCCCCTGAAATCTAACGAAAACGAAAAACGAATTTTCTCGTTTACAATACGTCTTCCACTTCATACGAAGAAGTAAGAAATGCATAGAACTTAATTTGCAGGACGTGCGTTTTTTTTTTATATTAAGATCAACCATGCAACATTTTTCAATTCACCTCAATATAATAGAGACACGATTTTTCATTTAGACTCTTCACTATTCATCCCTCTCCTCTTGGTCAGATCTCGTTACCTACTAGATAGGATCGGTGGGCATTTGAAGAGTTCCTCACTAACGCTTTCACCTTAAGGAAATTTTAGCAGACTTCCCCTAAGGGAAATCAGCTATTGAGGTCTTACTCATGACGCGATTTTGGGAAAATGTCCTCAAATATCCATCAATCCAACCCAGGAGGTGACGAAAATGGGGTTCATTCAAAACTGAATATATATACACATGTATGTTTGTTAACACTAGCGGTCGCAATTTTTCTTTGATAGTTACCAACCTCTATATTTAAACCTTTTATGTAAAACTAAAGATCAAGTTCGTTAATGGTTGGAATCCGACCAGTGGGAGGAGGGCTTAGAGGGGGATTAAAAAAATTCTTAATATCTCTTTAATTATGCGTCGGATTGAAAAATTGTATAGATCCAATCCAATATTAATCAAAATGTATTTTTTTTTTGGTTTTCAGCCATGAGTAAACCCCTGATCCTACTCATGCCATATTAACAATTAGCTGTTATATTATGAAGCACATTATTTTTAGCTTAAATTCCATTGTTCACATTGAACTCTTACGTTTGTAGATAAATGCAAATACGTGGGAAATCCACGTTATCTTTTAGTTAACGCAGTCCCTGCGTCACTTCTTTTGTTTAACAATATTCAATTTCCCTGAAGGAGAAATCTGCAAAATACGAGCCTGACTTTTTAGGCAAACCACTGAAATTATGTCCATTGAGCAATGTTTCTCTTCAAGTTACCAATAGACGTACTTCTACAGGAATTTCAATAAATATTCCATAAATATGCCCAAGGAATCACAAACGAATATTATATAATAATTTCTTCAAACTGCAATAAGAACAAAACTATACTTTAAATTAACAAAACGTCAATATTATACTTGTATTGATATATCAATCTTGGAGGCTTGGGACGGATTCTTTTTAACAACGGTTGTCAATGAGCAGAAGCGCTATATAGGTTCTCACATCCATTAAGCCTAAGTAGAGACAATTTCGTTCCTGAAATTTAGTGTCAAGGGAGGAAATTGACGAACTATAATATCATTTATAATTCACTTTGTCTAGTCCCAAGAAATTGCTCTTCAGCTATTCTACAGGAGTTCAAAGGGAGACAATTAGGTGAGAATCGACTAGAGAGTACTCAGCTTGAGTACTATGCTCTAGTACTCTACGCTCCTTAACCTTAAAACGATAAAAGAAGCAAGACCCAATTTTGTTCGCCATATATTAGAAAATAGAATGATATGACGCTATATGCGTACCAGTCCAGCTCGGGGGAAATCTACTAAGATGACACTGCCCCTGCGTGAAGGACATGCCGGTTTTATTTTCCATAGATATGGCTTATGATGACAGTAAGACGAGAAAACATCCTTCTGCACTAGATGTGTTATTTTATTTGTTTCTCCCCCATGGAAACTCAGTGCCTAAGAGAAAAGGATAGGTCATAAATGAGCTGATTAAGAAACTAGTTTTTCATACCGTGGAATCACTGGCGATCATTACAAACCGACTTCCACATTTGCAAAATGTATGATGTTTGTGTCCTGTAATACTCAAAGTATATGAGAATGGAGATCTACCTTTGAAAAAGTATCCTCTCGGAAATCCTAAAGGTAAATGTGACGGGTCGACAATGGGATACTTTGAGATCCACCAATTCAAAAGGTGTTATGTCCTGGAATCCTCAAGGAAATTAGGAAGGGACGTCGATAGAAGACATCGAGATCAACCATTGTAAAAAAAGTGTCAGGTTCTAAAGGTAAATGAAAACGGATGGCAATGAGATACCCGGAGATGTTCCATTGCAATGCCACTTTTTGCAATGGAAGATCTCTGCGTGGGTCCTAAGATCCACAAATGCAGAAAGTGATATGCCCTGAAACCGTCAAGGGAAATGAGGAAGGGGTGGAAATAGAAGACCTGGAGATCGACCATTATAAAAAAGTATCATGTCCTCAAGGTAAATGATAAGGGATTACGATGAGATACCTGGAGATGTACCGTTGCAAAGCCACTTTCTGCAATGGTGCATCTCTATGTGGGTCTGGAGATCCACAAATGCAGAAAGTGGTATGTCCTGAAATCGTCAAGGGAAATGAGGAAGGGGTGGATATAGGAGACCTGGAGTCAACCATTGCAAAAAGTGTTGTCACCATTGCAGTGAAGTATCATGCCCTGGAATCCTGACGGTAAACCAAAAGAGTCGACAATGGGGTACCTGTAAACCCACCATTGCTGAAGGGTATCATATACAGGTAAAGACATACCAAGAGATCCACCATTGCAAAAGGTGTATTGTCCCGGAACAGGTAAAGAGAAGGGTCGACAATAGGATGCCTGTAGATCTTCCATTACAAAAACACATTCTGCAATGGTAGATCTCCACGTGGGTCTGGAGATCTGTAATTGCAAAAAGGTGTTTGGTCCTGGAATCCTCAATGTAAATAAGAAGAGTTGGCATTGAGACATTTGGGAATCCACCATTGAAAAAAGGAGCCTGTCCAGTAATCCTGAAGCTGAATAAGAACAGTTGACCTTGAGATATACCATTGCGAAAAGTGTAACGTCATGAAAACCTTAAGTAAATGGAAAGTAGAAATGCAAGGGACTCTGGTCTATCTGGAACATCTCTTGTGGAACTGCGTCCCTTTCGGTTAACGGGAGTCCGCGGACGACAAGTAGTTATATTGAGTTCTATTCTCCAGACCCAGGAACTGGACATGAATAAGATACTATGCGCGAAATACCCACAGTATTGCATTTATGTTTATTTTAAAATGTAAAAAAAAAGTCTTTATGAACATTTTGAGCAGAACATGGAAAACGAATGCTTTTGATAAGTTGTCATGTTTATGCCAATATATATTTTATCTTTTTTCAATATTCCAGAAGTGAAGCGTTACAAAATCATGAAGTTTGATTGTGACATTATTCTGAGATAAGGCAGTTGTCAGAAACAGAGCTCATCCAACAATATATGAGTTTAATCATATTGTGCTCTACATGTTTTTCTCTAGCTAGTTCCTTTAGTACCAAACCCACTTTGTAATAGAGAAAACAGAATACCAAAACAACACTGACAATGTTCAAGATGGGGGCATATCAGCTGATCAAGGAAATATACAGCTGTTATATATTTAAATAGTATCCAGAAAAAAAGAAGAAGAGCTACTTGATAAAATAAGAATTCAGAACTGATTTTCTGTGTTTATAATATTTAAAAATGTTCAGGTGTATATTTAAATTAATTTTTTTTTTACCAGTTTTCTACTATTTTATATTTTTTATCATTCTCTTCTTCACGACCTTTTGGATTTTTAGAATTTTGAAAATTAAATATACAAAAATATTTAATAGTGGGAACATATTATCGCACGTCATCGCAACTCACAGACAACTTTCTTCTCAACAGCAGGACTGTTCAATTGTTTTATAAATGGTTGCTTTTATTTAACAACGCCGCAGTAATTAAAGCACAGTTGTAAAACAAGGTGTAGATGGTTATCGCGTTCGTTCCATCATTAGTGGATTATTAAGTTGATGGCCCCTATGTTTAATGTCAAAACTGGTATACCATAAAGTAAGTAATAATAGTTTAAATTTGCATACGTCACACGAAATAGTTCGTGACTGGGGTAAGGAGCGGATGCGTTTCAAAGCACAGTCAATGCTTCTCGCCGAGCGTGTACAATATCTTGTACTTAATCGTAACGTTGGGGGAAAAAAAGATTTACTTTTCTTCATCGGACGTTGAATTTTTAACACCTCATATCACCAAGCTATAAATTTTAATTCCTTTGGCATTCTATAGCAGCTCTCCGGCGCAATATTTTGGCCACAGAGAGTTATTGACTTAGCATGTGATTTCCAAAGTCCAGGGTAACAAACACGACTATATATAAAATAGTAACCTCTGTCTATACATTGATTTTTTTCTCGAAATTTTACGATGCTTTTTCGTTTCACATGTCATAGACACCATAACTGCATTTTGTTTCTTTCGTGTATGTTTGTTTGTTTGTTACCTTTTCACGCATAAACGACTAAACCGAATTTTATTAAACTTGGCATGCATATTAATACTAACTCAACTTAGGCTTTAGGCTATATTAACATCCTCTGAGACGAATAGGAGTGGGGGTTATAAGAGAGGTTGAAATTAAAAATAGCGACATCTCGTTTCCTATTGGTTTTTCGGCAATTATGAACTTAACAAAAGTTGTTTATTTTGTTATTTAGAGTAACTTTTGTTATATACACTTTTTTCGTGTACCGAATTATAAACGAGATTTGCGCGAAAATATATAGCGGAAATGAACAATTTTATTTAGCACAAAAGACTCAACTGAACTAAATAAATGTCGGTATGTGTATTCGCAATAACGCCTTCATTATAATAAGCCATACTAACATTTCTAAGGACGGGCAGTAGTGGGAGTTATGAGGGAGGTCTGAGTGGTATTTCGTTGCCCATTGGTTTTTCAACAGATGAAAATCACAAAAGTTATTCATTGAGTTATTTAAAGTAACTTTTTTATATATACTTTTTTCGTATACCGAATTATAAACGAGATATAAGCTAAAATCTATAGCGGAAGTCAACAATTTTATTCGGCGCAACCAAATTAAACAAAACTGGGTATGTGAATAACATCCACTCTTCCATAAATGAAAATAAGCTATGCTAACATTTCCAAGAACGAAAAAGGAAGTGGGGAGGGTTATCCGGGGAGCCTATTATCTCATGAACATTACAGAATGTTTTTAATTTGTTATTTAGAATAAATGTTGTTATAGACACTTTTGTTGTTTACCAAAGCATAGAGAGAGAGTTCTGTACCAAGTGTTTACAAATTTAATTTCCTATAAATGTTATTGTATACATTTTTCTCTGCTTTTAATATTAATTGAGAGGTTTTCATTTTTTCACTTTTCAGCATTCAGCCCCTCCTTTATTAAAAATTAGCTTTTATATCATGAACCAGTTTATTTTTAGCCTAAATACCTAATATTGTTTTTATTGAACTCTTATTGTGTGAAATATATGCAAAAAGTACAAAATTTTAAGTTGTAAACTATGTGATTATTTGTAAAACAACAGCATACTTAATATTTAATTGTTTCGTGTAAAACCAAAGGTTATATTAGGTAATGGCTGAAATTGGGGGTGGGGTAAAGGGGATCAATTGAAAATTCGTAATATCACGATTACTATGAGTGGGATCGAACATTTTATATAAGCAATGTTCTTGGAATTTTAATTTTCAACAACCATTATTTTATACATGTTCTCTCTTACTCGAATATCCAAGGAGTTATTTGTACTTTTCTTTTTTTTTATATCGGCCTTTTATTATCCCCAACTTCTAATCATCTTATTTACATTTTCACAAAAACATCCCAAGTCCCACTAAATTTTAATTCCAGTTTACTTAGGCTTCTTACTGAAGAAATAGGCGGTTAATGATATTATAAGCGTATCCTATAACAGGACGTGTGAAATCTGCTTTCTTTACGCAGCACCTCCCTGACACTTTTCTGATCTTTAGGTCCGAAAAACTATGTTCGATCTAGGTTTCAGTATGCTACCAACTATGCAGATACTTTTATTTAAAAAATGACCACCAATTTACTGCTGGTTTCCAGTAACTTAATAATCCACTAGATATGTTGATGAGAACTGTACTCCTATTTCAGTATGTGTCTTCTCTGAGTTAGTTGCATATGATAGACGGTAGGCAATATCTTTGTCGAGATTAAAATAAAAGTGAAATTCTAGGTTATAATGACCTTAATATGTCTCTCCCTCTGAGTATGTCATGGTTAGTCTTGTTCCTACAACTTGTCATTGCTACCACTTACATGAATCAGACGTAGCCGACATGTGTAACATACTTATGCAAATCAGGGGCTGGGTGTAGCGAATACCATTCATTTTTAATGTGGAGCACCCTATGAATAATAAAATTGTTTACAAGTTTCTTATGAAGTAGAAAAAGTAATAGGTATTTGGAACTACATTTATCTCGAATTAATGTCATCGCGAATGGAAACAGACACATTGCTGATTGTAAGATCAGAAAAAACTGTGTTCTTACTTATAATAATAGCTCAGTGAAATCCGGTCTAAGAAGAAAAATAATTGCGGCTGAGAGCAGCACTAATAGTTAAAATTATTAAACGTATGGTGGACCTTGGCCCTATTAAGATATCCAATTTAATTACATTCTGTAATTAATAAATGTATTAGGTATTAGAATCAAATTTCCACCATTTCAGAAAAAAAAACAATTAAATAATTATACTAATTTAATTGAATACTACTATTAAATAAATTTCTAGACGTCAATAATACTGCATTAAAAGTGACTATTAATTTATATTTTATTGTTTACTCTTCAATGGTAGGTGTATCAGGAGGAAAAGCGCGCTCAAAAAGCAAAATAAAAAAAGTGATTTCCTACTCTCAATGAGAAAGGATAGATTATAATTTGATTTGTTTTATTGTTAGGGTGATACAATGTTTGGGAATTGATTTTTGTTGAATATTTAACAATGTAGCTTTTAACGAGAATGCAGTTATCAGGAAAAAAGAGTTTATGTATAAATTTTGCGGCGTGAGTTACAGTGTACATTCTACATATGTACAAAAACAATATCTTGTTGTATAACAAGGGAGATATTTCGCACTTTATATATATATAAAAAATTGAACGAACCTCATTTTCGTCAACTCATGGGTAGGATCGATGGTCATTTGAGGAGATTTTTAAGTACGTCTTTTGCGACTTTCCATTTAATTAGTCCGGTTTGGACTAATATTGCAATTTGAAATATTCCTACCTAACTAATGAAGTAATCTATAGACGTTGGATTACAAAATTAATATATACTTTCTTACAAATTACCGTATTATGGTACTAATGAAACAATAATATGCAGTCATATTTTTTAAAAAAATGAGTAATAGCGACCTTTTACAGTTTATAGGCCTTCCTAGAACTGAATGGTATTACTCATTTAAGATGCCGCTACAATGGCGATTCTTTTTTAACATGTTTGAGTATAGTTTTACAAAATTAAATAAATATTAAAATTTTTACAAAGCTAAATGTTACAAATGTACAACATAAATAGAACCATGTCGCTACGATGGCGATTCATCTTTTAGCATGTTAGAATATAATTTTACAAGTTTAAATAAATATTAAAATTTTTACACAGCTAAATTTTACAAATGTACTAAATAAATAGAATGGACAAAACTAAATATAAATTGTTAGTATATTTACAACATGAGGTGAAAAAAGTAAAAAAAAAAAAAATAAATAAATAAATAAAAACATTTTTAAAAGAAAAACTAAAAGAAATAGTTAAACTGGGAGGAGGCAAAACTTATACTACACGTACAGTGCTTGCTATATACAACTTTCATAATGGTAAATAATAGCTTTTATATTTCATCAAATAATCCAATATTTCTTAAATACTTAAAAACATCATCTATAAATTGGCTACTGTCGGAGAGTAGTTCGCATCCAATTGTGGGCCATGGGTACGTTTTTACTTGTGTGCAGTCAGTTAGTATGTGTTTTACATTCAGCGTTCTATTGCAGTAGCGACATATAGGTTCATCTTCCCTGTTCATTAGATATGAATGTGTTAGTCTAGTGTGCCCTGTGCGTAGGCGTGTAAGTACAATTTCTTCACTTCTAGAGTGTCTATTACTTGAAGTCCAGTTGAACTTGTTTGATTTGATTTCTCTAAGTTTACTGTCAGTTTTATACTATAAATTATTCCTAGAACTGAGTCTTGTCTAACTTCCCGGCGTGGCCATCTCTACTGGGAAGTGAAGTGCGACATTAATGCGTGTAACTTGACTTCATCTTGAGCTATTCTTGACCAATTGAAACTCAATTGGTTAAGTAATATGCACTGAATTAAGAAGGCAAAGAACTTGGGAGTTATTGGTTTAATTTTATATTTTCCGAAAACAAAAATGGAAGTGGTCTGTCCACCTTGGACGCTCTATAGATCAGGGAACCGTTGACCGTACACATAAAATTAGGAAATAGGTAGAGAAAGACAGCCAACAAAATGAATAAATGTCTTTAAAAACTAATTCACCTTAATCATGGTTTATTCAGAAATATATTCATTTATTAACTGTTAGCATAAATTATAGGCAAAATTATCATTCCCCAAGAAGGGCAAAAGACGACTCACAATGAATATTTGGGCACAATCATTGATTATGTCAAAATGAATAAATCGTTTGAAATAGTAACTTCATTATTGAAGTAGCTCTGAGAGAAAAGGACAAGTAAGTTTAATGGCATCTATGTCAAGGTTTCTCTTCAATTTTGAATAGTTTCTACACTGAATCGATATCATCTCTTTCAGAAACTTTTCAGAACTTTACTCACTCAACTTTGATGAAGTCTCATCAGCGCCATTGCAAGGGAAGGTCAAAGATAAGTTAATTTTTATATTAGTTATGCAAAATATAAGTTCCACCGACTGGAAAACGATGATGGTTTGAAGCATAAATTAACGCAGGTAATGGAATAAGTAAGGTGATTAAGACTTTAATAAGCAAGCTTACTCAATTCAATACTTTTGTTTCTTATGGTCTTAGCATTTAGGTAGGTCATATATACTAACTACAATGTTTAAGTATGTTCATAAATTATTTATTCATTATATATAGAGCTCCGCAACTATGGCGACTTGGCTCTTCTTAAACATGGGGGGAAAACAAAACAAAAACAAAAAACAAGTAAACAAAATAACAAAACATGGAACACGAAATAATATAACGAACAAAACTAAAGGAACGGAACACAAAAGAAACAAGAAACACGAACACAACATAGAACTAAAAACAATAATAAATAAAAGTGGTAAATAAATAGGTGAAAAGTAAACTTGGTGACTTAGAGGCAAAAACTATTCATAAAAACAGGCATCATTCAAATTTAAACTCGTCATACACACACACACTCACTCACACACACACACACACACACACACACACACACACACACACACACACACATATGCACGCACACACATTAAAAAATTTTAAAATATCGAATTAAATATTCTCAAACTGCCCAATTGTTTTTAAATATGTCAGAATCGTGGCAGTATGTGGGCTACCCTCAGGTCAATAGTTCGTTCAAGTTATGTGGAATGTTTAAATAAGCTCGTAATCTGCATTATGTTAGTAGGTTTTTTATAGTTAGTCCAGTGTTGCAATGAGTACAAGTAGGCTTGTCTTTTCTGTTCATTATGTAAGAATGTGTCAGGTATGTATGTCCCATATGTAGTATTGTGAGGACGACTTGGTCTCTTCTTGAATCTACATATTGTTTTTTTGACCATCCAGTAACATTGCGTTTTATTCCCCATAGTTGTCAGTACGTAACCAGTGTTTTTGCCATTCTTGGAGTATTTTTGTTTGTAGAATCTTGTTGAGGTCTGTTGGTGTTAGTGTAGTTATGTCAGTAGTAGTCATTTTTGTTGCTAGTTTTGCATGTTTGTCGATATCTGTCATTTGTTTCCGGGTAACCACAACATTATAAAATTGCAAGTGTTTAGTGCGTGTATTAGTTCCAGTATTTTTGTAATTAGTGGGTGATTGGAGTAGATGTTTTCCATGGGAAGTAAAGAGCTTAAAGAGTCTGTGCATAAAATTGCTTGGTGTGATCGGTTTCTAATTTTGAAAGTGCTAGTACGATGGCCTGTAGTTCTGCAGTATAAGTACTTTATTCGTCGTGTAGTTTAACCTTGTAATTAAAAAACTGGAAGGTTATAAAGCAATTTCATTCGAAGCGATCTGAGTACTGGTGAAATAACTTTCATATCTCTATGCCAAACAACATTATACACATTTTACCGGCCTTATGTATTTTTCACAAAAGGCATATACTGGGCGATATAAATATACACTAACGGTAGCAAAGGCATTTAAAAATGTATTACCAGACTTCCAAAACTAAGAGTCCGAATAAAGTGTTCAAACAATCGGGCTAGGTGTACATAAAATACAAATAGAAAAAATGGATCTAATAGAAAAAAAACATCACAATATGACATTAGTATGCAATAATACGAACAGTAAAAGTGACTACTAAAAAACTTCACAACACATATGCACGGGAACCTTCTTTTATTATTAGCATATTTCCCTTGAGGGAAATCAGCTAATGAGGTTGTCCGTATCATATGATTTCCGAAAAATTTCCACAAAAGCCCATCGATCCCTTCAATGACTTACCCAGGAGATGACGAAAAATGAGGTGCGTTCAAAACTATGCATGTTTCCCTGTTAACGCTCTTGCGGTAGTAACTTTTATTTTTTAGTCACAAAACTCCATTTATGTGATACTGATTTGAACCTTTTATGTAATAATGATCGCGTTAGTTAATGGCCGATATCGGAACAGAACTTTATAATACGTCGATTTGAAAACTGATATAGATCCATATTTAATATCCTAAAAAGTCCGTCACGCAGGGGCTGCGTAAACTAAGCAGATTTCCCACGCGAAGGTTTACAATAGATAAATATACATACAGGTAACACAACCGTGAATGCTCAGTAAATGTACAAGGCTGAATTGTAAACAAACAGGCAAGCCAACCTCTTAGCGCTGCATAGATAGACAGGAAAGGCAATATATTATATATCTGAATATAACATTAATTTCATTGAAAACAATTTACTAAAGCTAATGGTGTAATTTGTAATGAATCAGAATCAGTTTTATCTCAATCACTCAAATTTTAGTAATCCAAAAACAAAAGAGGGGGGGGTCAACAGAACGTATTTGCATATATCTCACAAAGTAAAAGTTCAATGAAAACAATATTTGGTATTTAGGCTACAATTATAATCTTTTTTTATATAAAAGAGCATTATTTATGTAACACTAGTAGAAGTGGGGGTTTAATGAAGGCTGAAAACTGAAAAATGTAAATATCTGGGATAATATTCAAAATAGAGAATAAGTGTATATAACAATTTTATAGTAAATTTAATTTGCAATAAGATTGGGTCTACACAATTTTTCGACCCGACTTATAGTAACGGAGATATTTCGAATTTTCAAAATTCTCCCCCTCAAACCCCCCCCCCCTCTCCCTGGTCTGATTTCAGCCGTTAACGAACTTGATCTTTCTTTTTACAGAAAACGACTAAATATCGAGTTTGGTAACGATTATACAAAAATTGCGACCGCTAGAGCGGTAACAGACAAATATATATATATATATATATATATATATATATATATATATATATATATATATATATACAGTTTTGATCGGACCTCATTTTCGTCATCTCCTAGGTAGGATCGATGGACATTTGAAGAAAAAATTCGAAAATTCCGTCATGAGTACAACCTCAATAGCCTGAAGGGAAATCTGCTAAAATGTTGTTCTATACATATTTTCTGTATCATGAATATTAACTGAGATATTTAATTTTTTTTTGTTCTCGGTATTGTGTAAACCTCCACTCGTACTCATGTCATATTAACAATAAGATGTTATATCATGCACTACTTTATTTGGAGCTCGTCGTTTTCGTCGAATTTTTACTGTGGGAGGTACATTCAAATATGTTTTTTGATGACGTCATCATTTAAGACATTATGGTCTCTAAACTATATAACTAACTGAAAAATTTAATTTTTTTACACTAATGACCGCACAGAACAGAAAGGATTGAATCTAAGAACTGTATTTTCGCTCTACATAAACTGTGAAAGAGAATATACTACTTTCATTCATTGTAGCTATGAAGACCAAAGGTGTCCGAAACAGTTAGAAATAAAATACACTCATCTAATTGACTGATTGAGTACTTCTTTTAACCCCCCCCCCCACCCAACCATCCTCCACTATCTTCCAGAGGTAAACAAAAAAGGAAACATTTTTTATATCTCCAATAAAAGCCAATTCTCTCCTTAAGGCAATTTGGAATATTTACTAAAAATAGATTACGAAGCCTTACATATTTATGGAAACCAGAATTAAAGAAGATTTAAGACAAGAGTTCTCTCTGCCATCTTCAATAAGTTCATTGGTTATAGAGGTAATAGGAGAAAGGTTGGAAGTTTGTAAGCTTACAGAAATCGGAGCTTTCCATCAAATTTGGAGATGATCTTAAGTAAATATATAGAAATTAAAACTAGGCTTCCAGTCTTCCTAAAAAATAATATATTTTGTTGAATTCAATTGAAAGTTCAATGCAATTAGAATGATGTTTGCAAATAACAATAAAAAAAAAAAGGAAAAATGTCTCGCCGGGAAGAACATTAGTTTCAATCAAATGACACTTTATAATTGCCGATAGATTTTAGTAAAAATTAATCTACTACTCGATAAGAAAATTGTAAATGTCCAAAGAAGCAATTCAATAAGAAATATGACCTCTTTCTTTGGGGTACTGCCTTATCTTTAGTTCAAAACATTTGATATTGTTAAGGCATAATGAGTATACATAATTAAACGCAAGAGAGAAAGAGGCTATGATGCCACTACAGGTTAAGCCAGATTGGGTACAAGGACCAACACGACTCCAGGAAGAATATCGTCTCTTGTCTAAACTGAATACATTCTTCGGTTTTAGTGCCGGCTTCCTGAGGTCCTTGGGCTGATCTAATGCAAGTATGGCTGTCAAAAGGCCTAATTAAAGACCAACCAAACCGACAACCCCCCCCCCAAATATTTCTAAAATGAAAGACTTACAACGGAACAATGAAGGGATTTCTAGTGACACGAAAAATTCCATTACTGCGTAAAATTATTAATTTTCCACCTGCTGGATTGGCGTCATTTTACATTTCAGTCAATTAATGACGATAAAAATTGAGACGAAAAAATGAAGTGAAGCTGTATGGAGTCGATAGACACTCATTCAGAATCCATTTGTCATAGGCAATTATTGATCTAGAGGTATCTCTCCTTTGTCACGGATTCACTCGTTTTAGCTTCAGTCCACTTCATTGAAGGAAAGTTAGCAACGTTTTTAACTTATCACATTGAATCCAATTTGATAGTAAAAATGTCGTTCTTCCAAATTTCTAAGATATAAAATTCTTTAAATTAAAAAAAAAAGTACGCAAACGTATGAACAAGAAGAGTTTATATGCACATGTCGTTCGCTATAAAGACGGCGCAGGTAACCTCATCTCAGGATATACAGTATGTGGTTTATGTATATATAGAAAAAGGTTAATACAAGTTGCAGTGCTCCGTTTTTGGTGTATTAACTGCGTCTATCCTATGTAGCCGTTGAAACGTTGTCTCCCTATAAAGAGTCCATTTGCTACCCTTATAAATATTCCTTAAGAAGAAGTTATTATTTTATTGTTTTTAAAATATAAGTTGAAATAGTACCAGAACTTTTTATTTTCCCTCAGCCCAGGATATAGATATTGTATAAAAAAAAGTGGGTCTATTTCTTTCTATTCAGAAGGTATAAAACTACCATCGTAATGAGTGCTAATTCACTCTCCAAATTTTGGATCAGGAGTGTGCATGGGGGAATTGCTGAAGAGATGAAACAATACAAAGATAACTACACTAATATTCAGGAACTGTAAGATATTACAGGACCATTTATAAAGCGTTTTTATGGCGTTCTTCTTAAGAAAAATTTTCTGTTCAGGCTGAACTTGACGCGATTTCCGAAAAAACATATATCGATGATTTATATTGTTCTGACAACTATATAGGGGTTTCAATTTTTATCAATCATTACCAAACTAGATATTTAAGCCTTTCACGTATCTGTATCTAAAGATCAAGTTTGTAATCGTACTTGGGAGCGTACCCAAAATTTTGAAATATCTGAGTTATTACAAGCCTACTCAAAATAACAATTATGTTATTCAATCAAATAGTGTAGCATATGCAGTGTTTTTGCGAATTTAATATTCTACAAGCTTTGTTTACGTTTTTCATATTTCTTATCCTTTGTTTACGTTAACAAATTAAATTACTTTAATAAGACATCATGTCAGAAAACTACCCTAGACGTTGTAGTTCACTGGCATTTAATGTATGATTAAGAGGCGAGTCTGGACTTTTTTTCCTCCGGACGTACGGCCAAAGCCGGGCGGGGCGTGTTCTTATTTAAAGCGGCTTTACAAAAGACTACAAAGGGCTGTTGTGCGAAGGACAATCGGCCGAGTTGATGACCTCAGCCCATTGTCGGCCTGGTAATGAGATAATACAGCTAGTCTTCTTCAGCAAGATTCTTTCAACGGCCGATCTATCGGCATCCGAGAGGGCGGGGCGGAAAGGATTTTACATAAATGCCGCACGCGAGTAACATTTTGTGGACTTTGAGGAGTTTAAGTCTGTTGGAAAGCAAACGGGATCTGCAGGCCTGGTATCAACTTCCGAAACGGCGTAAAGAACAAGAAGTCAGGGAAGGGTGCAATCTTGCCAAACAAAAGGAATGTGATCTTGCGATAGCATCGAATATAGGTTCAAGCTAGACTAAGGCACTATAGAAATGACAGGAGGAGTGACTAAACTTAGGTCAGGTTCGGTATCTACTACCATGCTAGCCTGCGATCAGAAGTACAAAGCAAAGGAGGACTTATACGCAAAGGTTGTGCGCAAATAACAATTTTTACAATTGCGTCAAGATATATTAACATCGAAAGGACATTGCGTACCCATATCGAGGAGTGGCTACAATGTAGGAGGCTCCGAGCCGTGAGGCCTTAATCCATCCTACAAGGCCTTAATCCATCCTACAAACATCTAAAGGACAGTCTAAAGGAGCAGAGAGAAATAACTTACTTAAGTAACGGTTTGTAAATTTTTTGGGAGTTAGTGTTATGATATGATAGCTATTCAACGAGCTGCATCCATGTTATTTGCTCACAAGACATCTTAACATCAAAAGGGCAGTATTTAATTGAAATTTCACCAAGATGATGTGCGCAAGAAACAGTTTGTATATGTTTGAGGATTTCAGCGTAATGGTTGTTTAAATTATACCAGGGTTCAGCGGCGTTGTCAACTTCAACATTTAGAATTTAGGAAGATATTTTAAAGGAAGACTGAACGAGTGTAAGTTAATGCATATTTTTGGGGACTTAAGTTATGATTGTCAAGCATCAGTCTAAAGCATAAAGGCTTTACGGAAGTAACATTTGGCACCTTTTAGCAGATTTCCCTTATAGGAAATCAGCTATTGAGGTCGTACTCATGACGTGATTTTAGAAAAATTTATTCAAATGTCCCTCGATCCTACCCAGGAGATGGCGAAAATGAGGTCCGTTCAAAATTATATATATATATATATATATATATATATACATATACTAGCTCAGATACCCGGCTTCGCCCGGGAATTCATTTGAGGCTGAATGGTGATGATATTTTTTTGGCAAGGCTTTACTTTGCACAATATTTTGACATTTACCCGTCCCAGTGTTATACGGGTTAATACCCGTCATTTCTGTGGATTTGTTAATAATAAAATTAATTTTTTATGTAAGACTTCACTGTCCTCCATATTGTCATATTCCCCGTTTCCTGTGCATACACACATACATACATTTGAATTAATTTTTCCAGGTGCTGTACTTGGTAGTTCATATTGAAAAGAATTGTTGAGCAAATTTCTCTAAATAACAAAATAAACAACTTTTGTTATGTGCATATTTGCCGAAACCCCAATAAGAAACGAAATATCACTATTTTTAATTTCAGGCCTCCCTTATAACCCCCACTCCTGCCCGTCCCTAGAAATGTTAGTATGGCTTATTATAAGGAAGGCGTTAGTGCTAATTCACATACCGAGTTTGGTTTAGTTCGGTTGAATTTTTTGTGCCAAATAAAATTGTTGACTTCCGCAGTAGTTTTTAACGTATAACTCATTTATACTTAACAAAAGTTACTTCAAATACCAAAATAAACAACTTTTGTTATGTTCATATTTGCCAAAAAACCAATAGGAAACAAAATATCGCTATTTTTAATTTCAGGCTTCCACTAAAACCCCCACTCCTGCTCGTCTCAGAGGATATTAATATAGCCTAAAGTCTAAGTTGGGTTAGTAGTAATATGCATACCAAGTTTCATAAAATTCGGTTCAGCCGTTTATGCGTGAAAAGGTAACAAACAAACAAACAAACACACACGAAAGAAACAAAATGCAGTTATGGTGTCTATGACATGTGAAACGAAAAGTTATCGTGAAAATTCGCGAAAAAATCAATGTACAGACAGAGGTTACAATTTTATATATATAGATATATATATATCTGATAACACTCTAGCGGTCACAATTTTTGTTTGATCGTTACCAAACTCGATATTTAAACGTTTTATGCAAAAAGACAGATCAAGTTCGTTAATGGCTGAAATCGGACCAGTGGGAGGGGGGGGGGTCTAGAGGGGGGATTTTCGAAAAGTCGAAGAAGCTTTTTTGAAGTTGAAAGAAGCTTCGAAGAAGTTTTTTTGTTAGGGCAGGGATTTGATTGGCTATCAACGGTGCGCAAGGAAGCTATCAACTTCCAAGAAGGAGGCAAGAGACACATTTAATGGCGGGGCTATACCAATTAAATTTGATTTTTTATTTTTGCGATGTTTGCGATATGATAGCTAATAACATTTTTAAAGACGTTGAATCATCTTCGAAGCTGCCATACCTTTGCTATGGAACTTGCAAACATTGTGGCAAGCCTCATTTTTAAACTTTCCGAATTAAATATGTTCAGTTGGAAAAATTGAGCAAGCTGGAATGGTACCCATATAAATTCATTTTATATTTTTTATTTCTACTTTAGTAAATGAAACATTAAATATAAACTTAATAAGTGATGCATAGAGATATCACGACAAAATGAAACGTACGTAAGAGTGGGGGTTTACTGATTGCCAAAAACTATAAAATCCAAACATCTAGGTTAATATTCATTATACAGAAAATATGTATATAAGAGCATTTATCATTCAATTTTCTGACTGACTGCAGACAACGGGAACATCTCAACTTACCGAACGACTTGTACGAACTCTTAACAGAAGATAGCCCACATAAAAGTACACTCTTAAATCCTTGAATACAATAGACATTTACAACAAACTTTAAACCACAACTACCCCACTCATTTCTCTACGTTTTTCTCTCAAATTATGTAACTGATTCAAATTTGTGCTTTTTGTGAACAAGACTGTATAATAGATTTTTAAACTTGTGCCTTAGACTTCCATCATCCTCAAGCCAGAATTTATTGCAGAATTATAGTTTTACATAGTTTCATTTTAATGCTTCCTTCGTTTTATTTTATTCCTTAGTTTTATATATAGCTATATTTAAATAATTTTGAAAACATATTTCTTTATTTTAACATATTAATTTAAGGAATTGAAAATAAGTGATACTGAGCGACATCGCCTAGTTGCTCACTAAATAAATAAATAAAAAATATATCATTCAATTTTCAGCAAGATTGGTTTTATAAGATTTTTTCGATCCGACGTATAGTAACGCAAATATTTCGAATATTCGATATCCCCCCCAGGTCACAGGTCCGATTTCAGCCATTAAGGAACTTGATCTTTCTTTATACATAAAACGATTAAATATCAAATATGGTGCAGATAGAATAAAAATCGCGACCTCTAGAGCGTTAAAAGACAAATATATATTTGATGAAATACTCCAAAAATCGCGGAGTATTAGCAAGACTTCAATAGCTGAAGGGAAATATGCTAAAACAATAAAATTGACGATTTTGGAAAGTGAGTGTAATATTTAATAATAAAATAGTGACATCCAAATAAATGGTTTATATATGAAAGCTATAGAATTCGTATTCAATAAAAATGATACATTATCACAGTATTTGGTCGTTTATCGAATCACATTTTACCCATGGACTTATGAATATTTCTTTCTAGAATAAAGCAATTTTTTTATAAAATATTAAAGCTCATTAATAGACAATCCTTATTAATAATTAATGGCGAAATAGAGAAGATTGAGTTCGTTTTTTAACTATCAACAACAAAAGAAAAAGAAAAATGCACTAAGTCTAGCGAACTGAGCATTAATAAATAATGTATTGTCAAAACTGTATTAATCTTGCAGATTGCGGCAGTTCAGGGTCGCTTTGATCCTTCCGTCAGGCCTGTATTTGGCGATCGTTATGTTGTGAGTAGCGACATTTCGCCCTTGGGGGCCTAACGTTCCTTTCTGCTAATGGTTAATATAGCTAGCGGTGTCATTTTAGCACTGACTTTATTTAGTAGTCAGAAAAGACCTTCATCTCTGTGTCACACTGAGAGGCGGAAAATGGATGTAATGATGATGATGAGTATGTTGTGACATGCTCAATGAGTCAGGATGCTTCAATGGAAACCGCTAACGATTAACGGAGTCTAACTACCTTCCGATTGAAATTTAGATCGTGTAGGCCGTAATGGTGGGTCGAGGCGGGGAAAAGGCAATTAATGTATTTGAAATCGTCCGTGACGCATGAACAGCGTTTTTTTTACTACATACATTTCTATAATATAATAAGGTTGGGGGTTCAAAATAAACGTCTGCCACATAATGACTTCCTTGTGCAACTATTAAATTAAGTAAACGAAATTGAAGACAAAATGATTCATTTGAAAGTATTATATGATATTTCCTTTGCAATACTTGGTGTCAGGCCTGCCAAAAATTACCAAAACATAATTTTAAAAAGTCCGTCACGCAGGGGCTGCGTAAACTAAGCAGATTTCCCACGTAAAGTTATACGATAGAGAAATCTCCATACGAGTGCCGAATAGTTACGGAAACGGCCGAACTAGCTTTCGCCAGGAACGAAGCAGCAGCCTTAGCTCGTCCGTTACACTTAATAAAAATGCAAATATCTCGGTTAAAATTCAATATAGAGAATAAATGAATATAACAATATTTATAGAAAATGTAATTTGCAATAAGATTGGTTCTATACAATTCCTCGATCCGACGTATAGTAACTGAGATATTCGAATTTTTGAAAATCCACCCTTCTAGACACCCTCTCCCACTTGTCCGATTTCAGTCGTTAACGATTTTGATCATCCTTTTTACATAAAACGATTAAATACCTAGTTTGGTGACGATTAAACAAAAATTGCGACCGCTAGAGTGTTAACAGACATATATATATATATATATATATATATATATATATATATATATACAGTTTTGAATGGACCTCATTTTCGTCATCTCCTGGGTAGGATCAATGGACATTTGAGGAAATTATTCGAAAATCGCGTCATGAGTACCGTCAATAGCGGATTTCTCTTATGGAAAATTTGCTAAAACCTTCTCAAGATATTCAAAAAATGATTCTATAAAGTTATATCTCTAACATTTACATATTTAATTTCCGTCCTTAGTCAATTTTAATCAAAAGGAGAGGTGCAGGGTAAGACAGTAAAATAGTCATAAAACTATTCCAACATTAGAGTTGGACTTGTTGGAAATTCCTACTATTCGTTTTTGAATTATGTGAAATCCTTATAGACGTCAGATTTAATCTTGTCATAATTGGCTAAGGGAGTCAAAACGGATAATTCCGTTGGAATCTAAAAAGTCCGGGGCTGCGTAAATTAAGCAGATTTCCCGCGTGAAGTGTAATAACAATAGATAAATCTATTGTAGATACCGGTAACACAACAACACCGTGAATATTAAGTGAATAAATACAATCGATAATAAGAAACCTTCTGAGGGGAAGCATTTGAAATATAACAGTTCTCCCAACTTCCTACAAGAAAGAAAAACCATTACTGTAATATATCTGAATATAATTTATTAATATGATTGAAAACTATTTACTATATCCAGTACTGTTATCACTTGTTACTATTTATAATAAATCAGAATAATTTTTAACTCAATCAATCAAATTTAAGTAGTCCAAAAAGTTAAGAATGGGGGGGGGGGTCACTAGAACATATTTGCATGTATCTATCTCGTATAACAAATGTCTCTTGAAAACAATACATGGAATTTAAGCTTCAAATAATGTGGTTTATTACATAACTGAGTATTGTTTATCTAACATGAGTAGAAGTGGGGGTTTGCTGAAGGCTGAAAACTGAAAAATGCAAATAACTCGGTTAATATTCAAGATAGAGAATAAATGATGTAACAATATTTACAGTGAATTTATAGTACATTTAGTTTATTTTATAGTACATTAATTTGCTATAACATTGGTTCTCTACATTTTTTCTATCCGACGTATAGTAATGGAGATATTTCGAATTTTCAAAATTCTCCCCCTCTACCCCCCCCTCCCCCTAGTCCGATTTCAGCCGTTAACGAATTTAATCTTTCTTTTTACATACGACTAAATATAGAGTTTTGTAACGATTAATCAATAATTGCGACCGCTACAGTGGCAACAGACAATTGTATATAATATATATGTATATATACTCACAGTTTTGAACGGATCTCATTTTTGTCATCTCCTGGGTAGGATCGACGGACATTTGAAGGATAATTTCAAAAATCGAGTCATGAGTACGACCACAATAGCTGATTTCCCTTAAGGGAAATCTGCTAAAACTGAAAATTTTCGCGGTTACAGTACTCCCTTTTAGTTCGTACAAGGAACAGTTGCGTACCCAGATGGTTCCCGGAAGCTTGGACTGTACGGATCTCTGGCCCATTGTCCTTCTTCTCTGTCTGGGCCGGTTGAGTTTTTTTCTCTTCGGGGTTCCTGGAACACTGGGCGATAACCCTAAAGGTCTCGCCGCTCTCACTCAACGCCTAAATAAACACAGGTTATTTAAACCAGAAATATGAGTAGAACGCTTTTAGAAGATAGTTGAGTATAACTTCTGTAGGTTATTCAGTAAGTTCAGTAATTAACGAACATATCTGACTATCTCAGGACGGAACTCATGAATTCCCGCTGATTATAAACATCTCTGCTTGTTATCTAATTAGCATTTCTAAATTATTTATTTCTATTTTGGAGCAGATTTCCCTTAAGGTACGTCGGTTATACTCATGACACAATTTTCGAAAAATTTCCTCAAATGTCCATCTATCTTATCTAGGAGATGATGAAAACGAGGTCTGTTCAAAATTATATATATATAAATATTTATCTGTCTGCTACCACCATAGCGGTCTCAATTATTGTTTTTTCGCTACCTTACTCGATATATAAGCGTTTTATTAAAAATTAAAGGTCAAGTTCGATACAATCTAAAATGTGACTTGGCAGAAGAGAGGAGTGGGGGGGGGAGATAATTCGAAATATCTCCGTTATTTGACGCCGGAACGAGAAATTATATAGGACCAGTCATATTTTTAAATTAGTTGTCTATAACTGTTGATATACACGTAATTTCTCTATTATGAATATTGGCCATGGTATTGGAAATATTAGTTTTCAGCATTCAGTAAACACCCTCATCTAAACATGTCATAATAAAAATAAGCTGTTACTCTTAATTATGAAACCCCATATTCTTAGTTCAAATACAAAATATTGTTTTCATTGTACCGTCATTATGCAAGAAACATTTTTTGTTGATGTGCGATGATGTCATAAGTTAAGGTTTTACGTTCTTATTTCGAAAATGTTCATTTAATTTATAACATCGAACTTTTTCAATCAAAAAGATCATATTTGTTAATGGAATAAATCGAACCAGAAATACGAGGGGGATTCGAAAATTCAAAATACCTGCATCATTATTAGTTGGATCGAAAAATGTTATAGAATCAATCATGATAAAGTGTCGATGCTCTATAATTGTTTCTCTATGCATTTTTCAGTCCGAATATGTGAGTCTTACCGGCACGTAGGAAATCTGCTTAGTTTACGCAGCCCCCAGCGTGCACCTTTATTATTATACCACTATATAATATATTCGTCTGGCCGGCATAGTCAACGATCAGCCTTCTATTTACAATAGAATTGACGATTCCATTTATATGCTGGCGGGTCCTTATCACTTTTTGATAAATATGATTAAGGTTTAGAATTTAAAAAAAAACACAAAAAATTTACAATATTATAGAAAAAACTCCGTTAATTTATTTATTTATTCATACAATAATCGAATTTCGTGACTGGGGCGATTTAGCGGCGAATCAGTTTTTTAAGATATATAATCACTTAATTATATTTACGTAAGTATACTCATTTCTGCAAATATTTTCAGTATTGTCCTACATTATAACTTTTTGAAAATGTTATGTTTCAAGTAGTGTAATACGCGGTCTATATACGGGCTACGGTAATGTAGTAATTCAGTCAAACTGTATGGTAGGTCTATGTGAGTCCTTAAATAGCAGTCAGTATTATTATTATTTATTAACGTCCACTTCTTGGAACTCAGGCTAATTGGGACGGGTTAGCTACAGGTTACCACCCTTTTATAGCCAGGGTGGGACTTAGGATGTTATTTATTGAATTCCGTCACTAAATAATTTCCTTTGCCGAGGCAAGAATCGAACTCGCCACTCTAGGATTACCTTGAAAAAATTAATGGCAACGCTTTAACTCACATGGCTAACCTGAGCCCCAGCAGTCAGTAAGTATATGCTTTATAGTAAGTCTACAGTTACAGTGTTGGCAGTAGGGTTCGCCTTCTCCTGTAAGTAGGTAAGTGTGAGTCAGTCGTGAATGGCCAATTCTCAACCTCGTTAAAACTACTTCTTCTCTTCTAATTAGCCTTTTTGAGGAAGGCCATTCACCAATTATATGTTTTAGTTCTCGAAGTTTGTTATCAGTTGTGGTAAACTAAGTTTTCTGCCATGAGTTGAGTATCGTATGTTTTGCTTGGGCTTGAATATCTTGCTGTGTACAGTGTGTTGCCGTGAGTTCTTTTTTGAGCAGCTGATTTGGCGAATTCGTCTACTTGTGTGTTTTGTCTAATGTTTGTATGTCCGGGTAACCAGTACATAGTTATTCTTTTGTTTAATGTCTGGATTTTGTGTAATATGTACGAGATGAGTGGATGTGAACTATATATGTTTTTTAATGAATGTAATGAGCTAAGAGAGTCAGTGCAAATTATGATGTCCTTGACTGTAAACTCGGTTAATAACCAGCGAGTAATCAGAAGAATACGTTGCTGAAATAGGGGCAGAATGTGAAACCTTTTATGGAGAAATGTCACTGGCGAGTTCTAAAAGGAAGGTAAAAGAAGGAGGAGAAAAAAGGTATGCAGTACTTGTTTTGAGTCATCATGTTCAGACGTTGTCTAGGGGATGTTAAAAGGGGAGCTGTTTTGATTTAAGCATTCCTCTTTTCTCTACCGCCTCCAGGTTTTAAGTTTATTCTTTCCAAGTCCTACATTTAACTCATGCGAAAACTCTCCGTTTTCATTCACTTAAAATTGAAAGTTCTGTTATTCGCGGGAAGAATCCTCTCCTCTCTAGATAGTACAGAGTATTCATACTTGCTTAGGCATACTTTTATTAACGGCTTGAAATCAAAATTATTCTTCCGAATTAAATAATAAAAGTGTGTCGCAAAATTTTAATTGCATTAAGCAATAGTTTATTTTTGTTGTAGACTTGTGTTCCTTCGAACGAAATGTGAGACTTTTGTTTCTCCTTATAAAAAAAATAAGTTGTATTATGTTCTATTCATCAAAAATGCCTTCTGTATTAGTAGGTATACCTTTCGAGGGTTTACTCATGAAGTAATTTTGTTTTTTTTTTTTAACATTTTGGGGGCTCGGGTTGGCCGTGCGAGTTAGGGCGTCGGTCATAATCTCGCATGGCAGACCTGGAGTGGCGGGTTCCAATCCCGCCCTGGGCAGTAGAAATTTATTTAATGACGGACTCATTAAATAAACTCCTTGTGCCCACCCTGGCTAAAAAAGGTTGGTAACCTGTAGATAACCCGTCTCGATTAGCTTAGTAGCATAAAGTGGACGTAAAATAAAATAATAAAAAAAACATTTCAACCAAATGCCATCCTATCAAGGGGGTGAGAAAAGTGAGTTTTGCCAGATTTATGTTTATATCTGTGAACGCTTGATCCATAATATAATTTTAAAAAAATAATTAAAGATAATTAAAGACAAACGATAAATTTAATTTTAAAAGAAAAACATTTTTTAACTAGAATAATAATAACACAATACGAATAAAAGGTTTATTATGAATATGTTTATACATTTAAATATGATTCTGTAGTAACTTTCGCAGAATTGAAGGTTGAAAATTAATCCTCATATTTTATTTGAGGACTGAGAGTAAGTTTTTGTTATATTTTAATTCATATATGAGTTGTTGGTATGTTTTTTGTGTATAAAGTGGTATGTGCAAATGTTTCTTTTCATCAGTTTCGAGCTTTATAAGTACGAGTTAACACATACATATTTCCTGATAATATTATGTATTATGTTATATGGTTTTATAGAAGATTAGTTTGGCATGTTTAATAAGCTTTGCTTGTAGCCAGAGTTTTTGCATGTTGCATTTCAGTTTCTTGTCAAATGCTATTGAAAATATTTTAATGCTTTAACCACATTTAATTTATTTTTCATTCACACGGTCTCTGAGTAAGGGAATTACTTTTTCCTACCTCATGACCCGACAACTGAGCAAGAGTCTAGTGCTACCACTTTGTTTGTTATTTAACTTCTTTGCTAGCGATCGCTCACACGAAAGTTTCAAATAACTTCGTTATCACGTGTCGGATCGAAAATTTCCATAGGACCCATCTCATTAAACTATTGATATTCTCAAATTGTATACCGCTATAACTTTTTTCGTAACTCAAATATTAAGCGAGTTGTTTACACTTTCTTGTTTTTTTCTTTCAGCAAACCCCCACTTCTCCTCATCTCATTTTAGCAGATTTTCCTTAAGGCAAATCAGCTGTTGAGGTCGTACTTATGACGCGATTTTCGAAAAATTTCTTAAAATGTCCATCGATCCTACCCAGGAGATGACGAAAATGAGGTCCGCTACAAATATATATACATATATATATATATATATATATATATATATATATATATAAATATACATATTTGTCTGTTAACGCTCTAGTGGTCGCAATTTTTTTTTGATCGTTACCAAACTCGATGTTTAAACGTTTATGCAAAAAGATAGATCAAGTTCGTTAATGGCTAAATCGGACCAGTAGGAGGGGGAGTTTAGAGGAGGGATTTTCGAAAATTCAAAATATTTCCGTTACCGTACGTCGGATCAAACAATTGTAAAGAACCAATCTTATTGAAAATTAAATTTTCTATAAATAATGTTCTATACATTTTTTTCTCTATGTTGAATATTAACCGAGATATTTGCATTTTTATTAAATGTGGGCGGATGACGGGCGAGTGAGTTTCCCACCAAAAGCTAGATCGGCCGTTTCCGTAACTGTTCGGCTCTCCTATGGAAATGTCTCTATTGTAAAACTTCACGTGGGAAATTCTTAGTTTACGCAGCCCGTGCATGGCAGACTTTTTTTATTTAAAAGTAGACAACAGATGGTGAGAAGAGATCATTAGCATGTCATATTCCAGTAAATGGTAAATCTGATTTGTTGACGCAGCACACCAGAATGACCAGCCATATTCAGAAAATCGGAACAACTTGACATATTTAAGCAAGGTGGTTGTTAAATTTCAATTTCAGACTAGTATAGCGAGTATTGTCAAAATGACAATGGTAGTTGAAATTTCGTTCATTTCTTGTTTTTGTGTCGAGAAAATTGTCAGTCAATTTCCAAATACCTTATTTCGGCTCTGAGTAGTGAGTTGTCTTCAATTCTCACCTTAAGAGAGTCAAAATTGAAATGGAAATGACCTTGGAATTGGATTTGGGCGAGCAAGAAAGGGGGGGGGGAGCTTGAAGGGGTGGGGGAATACAATAGTGGAGTGGAAGGGCTAATTTCCCTAAAGTTGTTAGGGGCGAGATTTGGGAGGGATTAGATCTGGGGAATTGGAAGTGAGGGAGGTTCTCTGGAACAGCACCTGTGGAGAGGGCAGCAACCTCTTCAGTCTTCAAGGTCCTAACTCTATTATCACTCGAAGAGATAATAGGGTTAGGACCTGACAAGGTGCCAATGAACCCTAGCATTGACAAAAAAAGAAAATCTATAATGAAAATTGAAAAGGCCTGTGAACATCGGGAAGAGGTTTTGCAAAGCTCAGTTTTTCCTTATTGAAATTTTGTAATAAACATCTTAGACACAAAGCCATGTTAGGTCATATCTCTATGAAAAATGGCCACCAGTTCTCCCTTGCTATTCGCCTAATGTAAACTACAAGTAGCATTTACATTTTTAATTATATATTAGTTTACTGTGAACTAATGTTTATATAACTTCGAAAGAATTCATTTTCCAAATTCATATTCAAAAAAGACTCCGTCACTCAGTTGCTACTAAACAGATTTTCCACCAGCTGCCTGGCTAGTGACCATAGCCCCCACATCTCTTCCGTAATGGGGCGCCTATGTACCCGTATACAGGACATGATATGTATGTTGGGGATTAAAATAAAAATCGTAAGAAGTGGTTTGACTCCACTATGACCTAAAACTAAAAAAGTCCGTCACATAGAGACTGCGTAAAGTAAGCAGATTTCCCACGTGAAGTTTTACAATAGAGAAATTTCACGAGAGCCGAACAGTTAAGGAAACTCTCATCCGTTATCCGTCCGGATTTAATAAAAATGCAAATATCTCGGTTAATATTCAAGATAGAGAATAAATGTATAGAATTATATTGATAGTAAATTTAATTTGCAATAAGATTAATTCTATACAATTTTTCGATCCGACGTATAGTAACTGAAATATTTTGAATTTCGAAAATCCTCCCCTCTAAACCCCCCTCCCCTCCCACTAGTCCGATTTCAGCTGTTAACGAAATCGATCTTTCTTTTTACATAAAACGACTAAATAACGAGTTTGGTAACGATCAAACAAAAATTACGACCACTAGAGCGGTAACAGAATATATATATATATATATATATATATATATATATATATATACAGTTTTGAACGGACCTCATTTTCGTCATCTACTAGGTAGGATCGATGGACATTTGAAGAAAAATTTCAAAAATTCCGTCAAGAGTACCTTAAGGGAAATCTGCTACAAATATGAATAACCAAATTAATGCCAATTTTATTTTATCCTTTCTTCTCCAGGCTTAATTTCAATTATTAACAAGCCTACACTTTAGTGATAACATGGAGTGGTGGAATACGCCACTCCCTACAAAATGCGTTGTCCCCAAAACTTCAACATCAATATCAAATCCTTTCAATATATGAACATTTAGAACGGATAACCGTGATAAAAATGTCATGCCTACAATCTCAGAGTTATGTAAGTAAAATTAGATGTTAAGCCTTTTGGATAAGTATTTAAATGTATGACGTTTATGTACTCTAAAGCGTTGTCAAACTCGAATTTACTATTAGCAACAAAACACCTACAAGTTTGAACTAATGCGAGTAAAAACTGGGTAATACAACTTTTCGAAGAATTAATAAATTGTATGTGCCTTGTCCTCTACATCAGGATATAAGGTTGGAAAATAAAACCAAATATTTATATATTTTTTTATCAATAAAAAATTACTAGTGGACTAATGTTCTAGAACGTTTTTATGGAGAACAGAAAAGGTTCTGTATTTATATTCTTAGTCTTTTTCAGTAATGTAGAAATCAACAAAATTATTACCGATACGCATTGGTCTGGTCTGGAACTTAATACCAACTCAATAGTTCTTTGACAATCTGAACAACTATTATATTAGCCGAACAACTAATTAACAAGCCAAACAACTAGTTAACTAGCTGAGCAACTAAATAACTAACCGAACAACAAATTAACACGCGAAACAACTAGTTAACTAGCTGAGCAACTAATTAACTAGCCGACCAACTAATTAACATGCGAAACAACTAGAACAGAATAGTTCCTACCTGTCTAGAGACACAGCTATGAGACTGTAGACGGATGCAGCTACTGAGACTCCTTGAACGTATGGCACAGTCTTGCACATCCACCAGCCGAGCACCCAAGCTGAAAAAAGGAAGACATTTTAGGACAGTCTTGTTTATAATGTTTTCTGAGTATGTTTTAAATTTAAACTGTTTTTGGTGCGAGCAAGCAGACAGAGAATTACATCGCAATATTTGAGTTATTAATAATAATTAAGCATTCACACTTTTTAAAAAGAAATTTACTTTTAGGTTTAGAAAA
The DNA here is from genome assembly GCA_019009955.1 of Riptortus pedestris. Lineage (NCBI taxonomy): Eukaryota > Metazoa > Arthropoda > Insecta > Hemiptera > Alydidae > Riptortus > Riptortus pedestris. The sequence continues at coordinate 124,610,546 of CM032232.1, read as the reverse complement.
GTGTAGCAGTCTTGAAGAATAGAGTTTTTGATTATTTCACAATACACAATTCATTAGTGGGCAACTGAATTGTTGTATCTTCAGGCTTTATTCCTTCAAACATATAGTTCTGATATTCAGGAAAATAACTTAGTTAAGGAAGGAAGTCACGGAGTCATCCAGTGGTTTTACGTTAAGTTCTGCACGTGATTATCCATGGATAAAGTCGTAAGTTTGAGTAAGTGTAAGAAATCCATCCTTCTGCAAATAAAGACCTGGCATAAACATAACTAATGATGGTAGTAGTTCTCGTACATCTCACATCTCTAACGTAGGGTCAGTATATATATATATATATATATATATATATATATATATATATGTATATAAAATGGTAACCTCTGTCTGTACATTGATTTTTTTCACGAAATTTCACGATACTTCTTCGTTTCACATGTCATAGACACCCTAACTGCTTTTTGCTTTTTGTTTCTTTCGTGAATGTTTGTTACCTTTTCACGCATAAACGGCTGTACCGAATTTTATGAAACTTGGTATGTATAGTAACTAACCCAACTTAGACATTGGGCTATATTAATATTCTCTGAGGCGAACAGCAGTGGAGGATATAAGGGAAGCCTGAAATTAAAAAAAGCTATATTTCGTTTCCTTTCGGTTTTTCAGCAAATATGAACATAACAAAAGTAGTTTATTTTGTTATTTAGAGTAATTTTGTTATATACATTTTTTCGTATACCGAATTATAAACGAGATATACGCTGAAACCTATAGCGGAAGTGATCAATTTTATTTGGCACAAAAGACTCAACGGAACTAAATAAGACTCGGTATTTGTATTAGCACTAACGCCTTCATTAACGTAAACCATACTAATGGGGGGGGGTTGTAAGGAACGCCTGCAGCTAAAAATAGCGATATTTCGTTTCCTATTGGGTTTTCGGGAAATCTGCTTATGACAAAAGTTGTTTATTGTGTTATTTAGAGTAACGTTTGTTATATACAATTTTTTCGGAGAACAAAGTATAAATGAGATATACACTAAAAACTAAAACGGGAGCCAACAATTTTATTGGGCACTAACGATGGAACCGAACTTAACAAAACTCGGTATGTCAATTAGCATTAATTCTTCCATGATTACAATTTTAGGTTCGAACGGGAGTAGGGGTTATAAGGGAGGCCTGAAATAATAATTCGCAATATTTCATTGTCTATTTGTTTTTCGACAAACGTGCAGATAACAAAAGTTGTTTACTTTGTTATTTAGATTAACTTTTATATTATTTTTTCGGGAACAATGTATGAAGAAAGTAATTTGCGTAGAACTATTGAAATGTTCAACAATTCTTTACAATATCAACTACCAGGTACCTCACCTGGAATAATAAATTCAAATCTATGTTAATATTTTGTCTTTAATAACTCAAATATATGCATAATGCACAGGAGACGGAAAATATGACAATATGGAGGACATTGAAGTCTTAAATAAAAAATTAATTTTATTATAAACAAATCCACAGCAACGACAGGTATATACCCTAAACACTGGGACGGGTAAATGTCAAAATATTGTACAAAGTGAAGCCTTGCCAAGAAAATACCATCAGCATTCAGCCTCAAATGAATTCCCGGGCGAAGCCGGGTATCTGAGTTACTCAATACATATATTCATAATTTGTCTCACTTGATATAATATTAGGACCTTGATTGGAGGACTTCTTTTCTAATATTTTCTAATATAAATCCGAATTTTTATAGCATTCTAACTCTATATGATTTCAATTTTACCCAACACCTTTTGCCAAGAGCTCGGAACTTTATTCTAATATTGAGCGAAGTTTGTTTATACGGCTCGAGAAAGAGCTCATGAAGGCATTTCGTCACAAAAGACTGAGCTTGAGTACTGCCGGAAGGGATCAAAGGGAAGTGTGAGCCTCTGAAGTTCACACGAGTCGCGGGTGGAAAATTGTTCCTCGAAATCATTTATACTCACAAATAAATCAACAATGCTACGCCATTTATTAAATTTTCATTTTCTGAGCCGGTTGGAATCTGCAATAGTCAATTTTGTTGTTACAATTATTACCAGTTCTTACAGGTGTCAGGTACAACTGAATTTACCTATAGGTGAGGTTCGAACCAGCACCTAGATTTACGATAAGTGTAAACACGCCTTAACCCATCGGATCCTCTAAATACATATGAACTAAAAGAAAGGTTTGCTAGATTGAAGAACCTAGAAATTTTTTTCTAAAAATTAGCAAGCAGTTCAACTTGGAAGTCCCTAGAGAAACCTGCTAAACCGAACCCCTAGATTACATGAAATAATTCTCAGGCCAACTAATGTTTTCTGTTGAAATCTCAATTTACTTATTTTTTTAGAACCAAATGAAATAAATGTTATTGAAAAACATATTTTAAGAGTACACAAATTTTAATAACTTTGTCAGAGTATTCTAGAAAATAAAGAAAAAAAGTGAAGAAATCTAAATTAAACTTCCAGAGTTAGTTGAGTGTTGACTTCTGAATAATTAAAATTTTCACGATATTTGTTTTATAAGTCAACAAGAATGAAAAATGAGATGGATTTTTTGCTTCTTTTATAACTCAGACTATAAATTACTCGTGATTTAACTTATATTTTTCATTCCAGAGACATTTAATAGTTATGGGAAAATATGTTTTAAAATATACTATTTCGTAATTGGAAATAAAGGAATTACAGTATATAAGTGATTCTAAATATTTACTAAATTAATTGGATATGAGTTTGTTTGCTTTATTTGTATTCAAGTTTCTTGGAATAATAGTTGTATGTTGGTAAGGTAGTGATTTATATAAAGCTACAAGTCTATCTGTTTTCACATTTTAGGACATTCTAGGAATAGTGGCGTATCAATTAATCACTCGAACATCTGACCGTGTATTCTTTACCCAAAAACATAAAAAGGGATGAAATATTTCAATAAACTTGTGAAATGTACCCCTACTTTTGGGGCGAAGAATATGAATTTCTAACTAGTAGCTGAACTTCAGTATCATAACATATATTCTACATTATATACATTAATTTTTAAAATAGTTAAGTACATTACACATATACATACACGCAGTGTGCGTGTGGAGGGAAAGTATAGTTAGTGTGTAGAAAAGGGATCTTAGTACGGGATACGTCTTGCTCATCAATGTTAATACTTTGTTGGAACCAATTGACCATGAAGTTATTCTATCATAATGATAACACGCAGATTATTTTACATACAAATTTTATTTATGTGAAAATTTCAAGAAGGGCCCGTTTTGGCAGTTTCCAAAAAGTTACAAAATTGGAGAAGTCATTTACGACATTGGGTCATCATGGCATTTAATCAAACCTTGACCCCTATGAAGCCAAGGATAAACATCTTGGAGATGACAGTACGTCTGACCAGGACATGGTCGTGAGCCTTTAGGAGATGACAGTACGTCTGACCAGAACATGGTCGTGAGCCTTTAGGAGATGACAACACTTGTGACCAGGACATGGTGAGCCTTTACGAGATGACAGCACGTGTGACCAGGACAAGGCCGTCAGCCTATAGGAGATGACAGCACGTGTGACCAGGACAAGGCCGTCAGCCTATAGGAGATGACAGCACATTTGACCAGGACAAGGTCGTGAGCCTATAGATGACAGCACGTATGACCAGGACAAGGCCGTCAGCCTGTGGGAGATGACAGCACGTGTGACCAGGACAAAACCGTCAGCCTGTAGGAGATGACAGGACGTTTGACCAGGACAAGGCCGTGAGCCTACAAGAGATGACAGCACGTGCGACCAGGGCAAGGCCGTGAGCCTGTAGGGGATGACAGCACATGTGACCAGGACAAGGCCGTCAGCCTATAGGAGATGACAGCACGTGTGACCAGGACAAGACCCTGAGCCTATAGATGACAGCACGTACGACCAGGACAAGGCCATCAGCCTGTAGGAGATGACAGCACGTATGACCAGGACAAGGCCGTCAGCCTATAGGAGATGACAGCACATGTGACCAGGACAAGGTCGTGAGCCTATAGATGACAGCACGTATGACCAGGACAAGGCCGTGAGCCTATAAGAGATGACAGCACGTATGACCAGGACAAGGCCGTCAGCCTATAGGAGATGACAGCACGTGTGACCAGGACAAGGTCGTGAGCCTATAGATGACAGCACGTATGACCAGGACAAGGCCGTCAGCCTATAGGAGATTACAGTACATGTGACCAGGACAAGGTCGTGAGCCTATAGATGACAGCACGTATCACCAGGACAAGGCCGTGAGTCTATAGGAGATGACAGCACGTGTGACCAGGACAAGGCCGTGAGCTTGTAGGGCAGTTCTATTAGGGTGAAATGTCAGCTTCCCCTTCATGCCAAGGCATCGACCCTTTTATTACTAGCCCCCAGAGTCCGGGGGGTTGGACGCTCGAACACGTTCGCACTGTTTATTGGAATCTTTGGTTGCAGACACATTATTGAACATGAACTTTGAAGACATCATATTCGTGAAAGTAATGTACGCTTAAATATATGTTTGTCATATCAGACCACTAGTTTTTATGTAGAGTGTATAGATAAAATTTTTGAAGATCAAAAGTATTAACTTTGGAAAATAAGTTATAAACCATGACTTGATTTTAGAATATGGATTACAATCATTTCCAGAATTTCAGAATCTAAAACTTGACGTAATGGATGATAAGATCTGACCAGTAAAAGTCGATTTTTCTTTAAAAAAATATCATCAGTATTTATGTGATTGATAATTTTTTTTTATTTATTTATATAGGAGCACCCGCATCTTGGCGATTTGGCTCAAAGTTTCACAATGTAAAATGAAAACAAAATTATATAAAAATATCAAAAACTGAAACAACAAATTAAAAATTAAATACAACAAATAATCATTAAATACTAGTAATAAAGACAATTAATAAACATTAGACTAGTAATGAAGACAACAATATAAATGGTTTTAATAAAAAAATTATGTTATTCCTATATACTATTACATTTATATTATTTTTTTATTTTATTTTATTTATTTAGTCTTGTGCCCACAGCAATGGTGGTTGGCATTATTAGGATGATATATTAACTGACAGTAGCCAATATATTCCACAAATACCTAGAACTATTAACTGGCAGCAGTCAATATACTCTACAAATACTGTGATTGATAAGTGATCTCATCAATCTTGTACCATGTAATAATATATTATTTAGAATAATAATAATAATTTGTTATTTCCAGCTTTCTCCCTCAAGTAGCCCCCCTCCCCACTCTTACTCAAATGAAGTAAACAATTTTCATATATACCATGAAACGTCTTATTCCATAATTACTGAACACCAGTCATTCAGTGTACGGGTAGACATAGCCCTGAAGATACCACTCAGTTAGCGATAAGAATTTCCATGTACAAATAACAAAATTATGCTGAAAGATAACATTTGTGTTTGTTATCTAGAAATACTAAAGACGAACAGAATGTTGGCTGAAAGCTGTTTTAAAATTTAAAACATTGTAATGCTTTAACATCATTTATCTATTATGATATGGACTTACTTGGAATAAAGAACACAAATGCTCTAGTGAGCACTGGCCTTCAGTTACGTCTTCTAAATTGTCGTGTTTCAATTTTGTAGACATTTTCAATGGCTGTGCTATTTTACTGGAATAGGGTTTAATTAAACCCACGTAGACATAGAGCCTTGTGAAGAACTCCTATAGAAGTTTAGATAAATCACTGTTTCTAGTCTCCAATATAGCTACTACTATATTCTCTCTCACACTCTCACTTTCTCTCTATCTCCTCCTCCCTCTCTCTCTCTCACACACACACTCTCTTAGAAACACGTGCAATACTCTCTCTCTATCTCACATCATCAATTTCGCTTAGGATTTATGAGAATTTGAAGAAATCTTTCGAAAATCGCACTATGAGGATAACCTAAATATCCGATTTCTTTACGAGAAATCTGCTTAAAGGAAAGAATTGTTCATGAACGAAGACTGATGAGTAATTACTCTTAAATTATTTAGTAGTAAATGATTTAGTGGTAGAAGTAATTCATCAGTTTTTTTTTTTCATTTTGAATGTAAATGATTATATTAGTGTTGCTGCACATTTTTATTATTAATAACAAAAACAAATATTAAAACATAAGTCATTTAAATTTTAATGTTATTCTTATTTATATTTAAAAGTAAATGTTGTTATATTTATTTTTCTTTATCATGATTATTAATTGAGATATTTCCATTTTTTAGTTTTCAACCTTCAGTAAACTCCCACTCTTACCCATGTCATATTAACAAGAAGTTGTTATATCATAGAACACATTATTTAAAGCTTTAATAGCAAATATTGTCTTCATTGAACTTTTAATTTCTGAGATACATCCAAATATGTAGTAAGATGAGGTCATCAGTTAAGATTTTCCGGTCTTGATCTATCTCATACTCAATATTTATCCGATTAATTCAACTCTAGAGTTCATATTCTTTAATGGCTGAAATTGAACCAGGAACAGGAGGTGGGGGAGGCGATATTTTGAAATATTATAATAATCCTTACAATGAGTCAAATTAAAATGCAGGCAAAACAATGCGATACTCAACTCATGGCAGAAAACTTGGTTTACCACAACTGATAACAAACTTCGAGAACTGAAACATACACTTAGTGAATGTCCTTCCTCAAAAAGGCTAATTAGACGAGAAGAAGTAGTTTTAACGAGGTTGAGAATTGGCCATTCACGACTGACTCAGACTTGCCTACTTACTGGAGAAGACGAACCCTACTGCCAACACTGTAACTGTAGACTTACTATAAAACATATACTGACTGACTGCTATTTAAGGACTCACATAGACCTTCCATACACTTTGACTGAATTACTACATGACTGTAGCCCGTATATAGACCGCGTACAATACTGAAAACATTTGCAGAAATGAGCATACTTACGTAAATATAATAATTATATGTTAAATATGTTATATGTTAATTATTATGTTGTATGTTAAATAACTGATTCGTCGCTAAATCGCCCCAGTTGCGAATTACGATTATTGTATGAATAAATAAAATAATGTGGTGGACTTAAATATGATGTTTTTATAAGTGACAGATTTTTATTGCTTTAGTATGTACTCACAATCACAAAATGATAAAGGTAAAACATTACAACCTCTTTTCATCCTCGCAATCACTAACTGCTAGAATTAAAAGTCCGTCACGCAGGGGCTGCGTAAACTAAGCAGATTTCCCACGTGAAGTTATACAATAGAGAAATCCGCCTAATAACAACAGTAGTAGTAAGGAATCTCTAAACCTATTCACGAGGGACGAACAGTTACCCAAACGGCCCGCACTAGCTCTCGGCGGAGAGTCCCGAGCGTCGCCGACTCCTGCCGACAACACAAATGCAAATATCTTGGTTAACACTCACGATACAGAATAAATGTATAGAACAATATTTTTAGTAAATGTAATTTGCAATAAGATTGATTCTTTACTATTTTTCGATCCAACGCATAATAACGGAGATATTTTGAGTTTTCAGAAATCCCCCCCTCTTAACCCCCTCTCCCACTGGACCGATTTCACCCATTAACGAACTTGATCTTTCTTTTTACGCAAAACGTTTAAATATGAAGTTTGGTAACGATCAAACAAAAATTGCAACCGCTAGAGCGTTAACAGACATATATATATATATATATATATATATATATATATATATAATTTTGAACTAACCTCATTTTCGTCATCTCCTGGGTAGGATCGATGGACATTTGAGGAAAATTTTCAAAACTTGCGTCATGAGTACGACCGCAATAGCTGATTTCCCTTATTGCAAATCTGCTAAAACCTAACCTCATTTAACAAGTGAACACTGCTTGCCATATGTTTTAACATGTGGAATCTATTATCCTATTTATTTAACAGTTTACACCTGCGTAACGGAATTTTTGTTTTTATGGAGTTATTTATACAATTATTTGTTGATGAACATAGACCCAAGATATATTAGGATAGTGGAAACTGCAATTTGAGATAGACAAGGCTGAGTGAGGAGACTGCTATAGATAGGGAAGGATATATTACTTTATTAGGGCTATTGAGGTGATTTATACAGCCCTATCGGAGCTACCTCTTTTCCTACCTCTATGTCTACAGGCCTTTAATTAACGCCCCTTCCAAGGTCCAACAGTCAGCCCAAAAGGGACCATTTACATTTAAGGAAGGGCAAAATTTGTTCCGACGGAGGCCCCAATAATAGCTGGCGCTTTTAAAAAAAGCCCTTCCCTCTATCCTTTAGCTTCTCTACATGCCCCTTTAATTAATTCTACAAAAATAGTGTTTCCTACTAAAAGGATCCATTGACTGGATCCCTTGTAGATAGAAACTTTTAGTTCCCTATTAACCTAAATTTTAACCGATTTTCCAAATTTAGGCCCGCTCAAATATATATATATATATATATATATATATGTTAAATTAATAATGTTAATATTGTTATTATAATTAATAATATTAATAATGTTAATAGCACCCGTTAAGAAGACAAATCAGAGAACTTATAGCAGAATTAAATCATATTAAACAATATTTTTCATGGGTTAAAGCACATTCTGATAATTTTGGAAATGAATTGGCTGATAGAGCTGCTAAGTCTGCTTCAAAAGATTCCCAATTACCAGAATGTAACAATAGAATCTCCTAAGCCCACGTAAAATATATGTTAAAAGCTAATCTAACTGAAAAGTGGCAACAACAATGGACTGTAACTAATAATAACATTCAAAACTTTTATTTCCAAACATTAACACATACTTCAACAGCAAATACATACATACAGACAGACTTTTACATTACACAATTAGTAACAGGACATGGTTCACTAAATTCTTACTACCAACGATTTAACATAAAAGATAACAATACTTGCCCCTGTGATTACTCAATTCCACAAACAAGTCAACACTGATATACGATTGCAGACTATAGACTAACGAACGACAAAAACTAAAACAAGACCAAAAAAAAAAGGCAAACTTCCAATAGAAGGAGACAAGTTATTTTTAAAATATAAGAAATCTTTTAAAATATTCGCAGAACATGCGTTTAATACAATTAATCGGTTGAATACTTATTATAGCTGAACAACTACAATACTTAAAATATTTATAGGATATTCATTATTTCTTTTCTTTTTAAGACTAATAATCTTCTCTTTATATATTTTTACTTTAATTTAACGTTGTTATTGTTAATTCTTCATATATATATATATATATATATATCATACTTTTGAAATAATTTATGTAAAATTAATTGTAACACACCACAAATGCATGTGATATACAGAAACAAATAAACGGCCTTCTTATAGGGTTACTATAGGAAGGAAACAAATAAAAAATACATACATATAAATATATATATATATATATATATATATATATATATATATATATATATATGCATGTGTGATGCTCAAGTGATCGTTATTTTTCACTCATCAATAACAAACTGACATTCAAGCATTTCAGGTTAAACTAAAGATATATTATACAACGACTGAACACAGACGAGGAGATTTAGGTGTAATTTAGAGATGGGAGAAACATAATTTAAAATATCTTTTGTTAATGGATGAAACAGGAAAATTAAAAATATTCTTGTTATTATACGTTGGATGGAAACATTTTATAGAACCAACCTTATTGCAAATCTAATTTTCAATAAATGTAGTTAAGTAAATGTTTCCTCTAGCTTATACTTATATTAACAGTCATATTGACAATTTTATAGTTTTTTATCTTTCAGCCAACTCCCACTTATAGCCGGCTCACCAATATATTATAAAATGTCTAATTCCAACATTAAATACCGAATATTTGAAATTTTGATATTCAACAACTATTCTTTTATACATCTTTTCTTGAATATTAACGGAGTTATTTGTACTTTTTGGCAGGTTTTTGAAATAGCCCACTCATTCAAATCTCATGTTAAGTACCTCTGTCACTAACAACCTTTAACCTTCACTGTGAGCAACCTCATAATAACCTTTCAGGTAATGTGTAAAAGTCAATAGCGTACCCTTGCAGATTTGTTTATTAGTGTTGTGTTGTGTTTGCGAGAACTCTCCTTCGGATTGTTATTGCATTTTGTGTTCTCCATCCTTCTATTTTTTGACCAGTTGTAAATTTTTTTTTTTTTTTTTTAATTATAGTGGACTTATATATTTCAAGTTTTATTATTGTACGTTATAAAAAACCCGTTCCTTATAATCTTCTGTTGAACTAACATTTTAATTTCTGTTAACATAGCTCATTTGCTTAGGTTAGTTTAGATTATCAGACAGACATACCATATTATAGCCTTTTTATTTGTACTATTTTATTGATATTCGCTATTAGCCGAAATTAGCCAATGCCTCAGTTATTAACTGTTAAGTTGATTTCCTTCAGATACATTTCTTCACCTCTTTTCTCACTAGTTTTAGTAATTACTATTTGTTATTTTTACTTTTGAGATTTCAGTTTTCAATTAATTCCTGTTGCTAAACTTGTGATTATCATCTAACCGTATTACCCAAAATAGCATCTGTTCTGCAGTCCAAATTTCAACTCATTTTTAGATAGGCTTCTTAACAAGAAGAAATGATAGAAAACTATGTTAGATTACGTCATATCTATGTAATTTTAGGACATGGGAAATAAACTCGTTTCATTGGGCTGTTTAAAATGTACGTAAAATTCTATAAAACTGTGGTCATGCGAGTGCGGTTGCTCTTATTTAAACAAACTGATTTCATTAAAAGCAGTTTTCACGAAGATGTCCCCTTGTATTAAATTCATAATTTCTTCAAACACCTGAAGGACATTTTTATTTGCCTTAATTAAACGTTAAAGAGAACCGCCTGAGCAACAACGCGTTGCGGGTTTATCTACATTGGACGCCGTACTAGGCTCCAGTAAGGATCACAGAATCTATAAGTTAAAAGGGTTTGTTTACTGTGTAATAAAGTGACCTAATATGTCGAATGGATAGAAAATTACTGAGTGAAACATGATATTTTCTAATTTGCAGTTTCGAGGTTATGCTGATTTATAAATCTTTCTATGATACAAATAGAAACACAAACGAAACTAACCTAAACAATATCTCGGAATATATTCAAGATAGAGAATAAATGTATATAACAATATTTAAAGTAAATTTAATTTGCAATAAGATTGGTTTTATACAATGTTTCGGTCTGACGTACAGTAACGGAGGTATTTCCAATTTTCAAAAATCCCCCTAAACCCCCCCCCCTCCCACTGGTCCGATTCCTGCCGTGCACGAACTAGGTCCTCTCTTTTTTACATAAAAGGATTAAATACCGAGTTTGGTGACGAATAAACAAAAATTACGACCGCTAGAGTGTTAACAGACAAATATATATATATATATATATATATATATATATATATATATATATATATAATTTTGAACGGACCTCATTTTCGTCATCTCCTAAGTAGGATTGATGGACATTTGAAGAAATTTTTCGTAAATTGTGTCATGAGTACGACCCCCTTAAGGGAAATCTGCTAAAAATAACAGAAATGCAACACAATAGAAAAACACAAAACCATAACTGGAGACGAAAAAAAAAAAAAACGAACTTCAAAAACTAAAACTATATCATGAGGCACTGAAGACCATAAGGAAATCTTCATTTAAATATATTTAAATAACTAAAAAAAATAATTTCTAACATAAAGCTCAGATTAATAAAATAGATTTGATATGAGTACAATTGATAAAATACTATAGTTATATAATTACATGGAGGCGCACCAGACCTTCCCAAATTCTCCTAAGTCTCATCCTGGCTATAAAAGGGTGGTAACCTGTAGATAACCCGTCCCAATTAGCCTGAGTTGCAAAAAGGGGACGTTAATAAATAATAATAACATAGAGGCTGTCACATCTCATAACCACTACTTGTATAGTATAATACTTCTGGAAATCATATTTCACTTATTCAAACTACTTCAATGACCTGGGGACTAATTGAAGATCATGAACTCAATGTTTTTTTGCATATTTCCCTTAGGAGAAATTAGTTATAGAGGTTGTACTATTGACGCGATTTTCGGAAAATGTCCATAAATGTCCATCAATCCAACCTAGGAGATGACGAAAATGAGGTCCGTTCAAAATTGAATATATATATATATATATATATATATATATATATATATATATGCTTGTTAACGTTCTAGCGGTCGCAATTTTTGTTTCATCCTTACCAAACTCGATATTTAAACGTTTTATGCAAAAGGCAGATCAAGTTCGTTAATGGCTGAAATCGGACCAGTGGGGGTCTCCGTTACCATATGTCGGATCACATTTTATAGAACCAATCTTATGGCAATTCAATTTACTATAAATATTCTCTATCTTGAATATTAACCGATATATTTGCATGTTTATTAAATGTGGGCCAATAACGGACGAGTGAGTTTCCCGCCAAAAGCTAGTCCGGCCGTAAATGTTCGGCACTTGTATGCAGATTTCTCTATTGTATAACTTCACGTGGGAAATCTGCTTAGTTTACGCAGCCCCTGCGTGACGGACTTTCCTTCAGTACATCACCACTTATAGCCACAGCACATTAACAATAAGCGAATATATTATGAACGTCTCATTCCACCCGGAACTGTATTAGCTGTAAGATATATGCAAACGATGACGTTTTAATTAAGATTGTTGTTCTTGACTCAACAATGTTTATTTCATCTATCAATTCAACCAATTCAGTCAATACTAAAGATCATATTTGATAACATCTGAAACCGGTTAAACCGGTTAAAGAATAGAGGAGAGGGGCTTTAGAGGGAGGGGAATTCGACAATTCAAAATATCTCTGTTATTGAGAGTCACTTCCAAAATTATTATAGAATCAACCTTTTAGATACGAAACTATTGATACGCTACAATTTTTGTTAAATAAATGTGCTCATAAAACATGTATTAAGTGACTTATTCATCCTTTTTGGTTTTAGATGATTTCCCCCAAGGGAAATCAGCTATTGAGGTCGTACACATGACGGAATTTTCGCATTTTTTCTTCAAATGTCCTATGGTCCTACCTAGTAGATGACGAAAATGAGGTCCGTTCAAAACTGTATATATATATATATATATATAAATATATATATATATTTCTCTGTTACCGCTCTAGCGGTCGTAATTATTGTTTAATTGTTACCAAACTCGATATTTCGTCGTTTTATGTAAAAAGAAAGATCAAGTTTGTGAATGACTGAAATCGAACAAGGGGGAGGGGGGGAGTTTCGAGGGGAGGATTTTCGAAAAGTCGAAATATCTTTGTTACTGTACGTCAAATCGAAAACTTGTATAGAACCAATCTTATTGAAAATTAAATGATCTATAAATGTTGTCATGTACATGTTTTCTTTATCTTTAATATTAACCGCGATATTTGCTTTTTCTAGTTTTCGGTCTTCAGTAAACCCCCACTCCTCCTCGTGTCATATCAACAATAAGCTTTTATATTATGAAGCACTTTATTTGAAGCCTAAATAACAAATATTGTTCTCAATGAACATTTACGTCATGAGATAAAAGCAAATACGGGACGCAAGTGGGTAATCTGCTTAGTTTACGCAGCCCCTGCGTGACGGACTTTTTTGCCTTGAGTAAACCTCCACTTCTACTCGTTGTATTTAGACATAGAAATAGTGAATGACATTACTAATGTTCATTCCAGAACGTGCCACTTACTTAGGTTATTCAGCTCTTGTGAGACGGACTTTTATTTTTCTGTGCTTTTTAATCAAGGTGCCTCTTATTTATTGGTAACATAGGCTCACCAAAGCATTCCTATGTCCTCGAACTACTTGTTAAAGATTAGTTCTGACGAATCTAACAAGAGGATCTAATGAATGTTAATGATATATCATAGGAGAGATGATAGAGTATCTCGAGGAAGCCTTGAACCTAGAAGCTTGCCCAACTTCCGAGCTCGGGTCAGGTAGAGTGTCCGTGTCAACGGTGAAGCAACAGCTTCCATCTTTGTTTGTCCAAGACAGATGCTCGAATCTCCCTCGTCATCCCGGGCAGGGCAACCCCATCGAGTGTGTGTTGATGTTTCGCAACAGGCTCTTAAGGGCATTCTCATGCACTCAAGGGCTGTTGCAATGCTGTACTCCACATTGGTTTCCAAATTATAAAGTCCCCCCCCCTCAGGGGCTACGTAACCTAAGCAGATTTCTTACCCGATGGAATATAAAATCATATATATCTCTAATACTAAATTCGATGAGTAGTATGGTAGCGGGAGTTTAATCGAGGCCGAAAACAAGAAAGTAGGAATAACTAGTTTAATAATTGAATTGACTACATTTTCTGGACAGTATAAAGTGTAGGTAAAGAATCATAACAGCTAAAAGCTATTTGGGTGCTGTAGTAAAGTAGTTAAATTTAGAAAATTGTTTAAATGTGCAGACATTAAGCACACAAGACGAGCCAAGAGGACTTATAAGTAGGAAATAACTATGTCTGAAATATACCCAAATAAAGTCCGTCACGCAGGGGCTGCGTAAACTAAGCAAGTTTCCCACGTGCCGGTATAGCATTCTTGGAACCTTATCTCACCACATATTCTCTATTTTTAAGTTCAAATTCGATGAATAATAGAGGGGATTTACTGAACGCCAAAAACATGATCCTACCAATAACTCATTGAATATTTGAGTTGACTAAATACAGCAGGGATCATTTTCTGGTGAGAATAAAGTGTAGGGGTTAAAACTTTTACCAAGGAAAGGCTATCTGGGTGCTGAAGTGAAAAAGTTTATATATATATATATATATATATATATATATATATAAGGTATATACTTAGGAATACATAAAGAATAAAATATGCACACGATTCCATCCGTGTGGCGTCATTCCTCCACCTTGGAAATAACCTTAGGCTACGCATTCCATGCGTGACGGGCTTTTCTTACAAACACAAATCTCTAAGGAAACGTTTGGAGGTTTTCTTTACTAACAAAATGGCCATAATATGACTAATATCAATAAACCAAACGAACTTCTTAATTAGAACGACTTATGTTGAGTCTTTGGCTGCCATACTTGACTTTGTTAAGCGGCACTTCGTCATCACATATTCACCCTTCCTCATTATCACCCCATTAAATACAATATTCTTAGACCATAATCCCAACATCCATATTCAAGGAACACACCCTTGAAAATGAAAAAAAAACATACTAGTTAAAGAAAGAAATTAAAGTTACCGAGAGAAACGGATGAGGAAAACGTTTCCTCGCAAGAATAAGATCCAGAGTTACAAAATTATTTTCGTTTTAAAGAACTCAGAGCCCTTTTTAAGAATGAGCAGTTTACAATAAAATATAAGAAATGCTCTCCTTTGTAACAATAATCTTCCGGTCTTAGGAAATATTCCTAGAACATTTTAATAAAACTAGTTTCTGCTGTGGAAAACGTTGAAAAGGGTTTCCAAGAACCACTCTTACAATATTACTCAAGTTCCTATGATTTTATTGATTTTTACTCTAAATTATAAGTCAGTTTCTCTGAAAGTAATTATAAGCTACGATTAAATGGTAATTTATTATAAATACTGCTCGGAATGTTCCTCTTATATTTGAAACAATTGCATTATTAACTTTTTATAAGCATTTCAATCTGCTCTAACGATCAAAAAATATAAATTATAATAAAGTTTAGGAAATTACACAAATAAGCATGGACTCTTTTGAAATGTATATATCTTACAGACTCATTTAAATAATTTTCAATAAAAAACAAAACCGCTAGTATAATCGTATAAGAAATTCATTCTGGGTACTGGTGGAGAGCTTGAATTATTAAGGGGAATAAAAAACTACGTGCTTCCTCCCTTACATTCAATGTGAGAAAGCACGTAGGTTTTTATGCACCGGAGTATAAAAAATTGTTGGAATACACTTGAAAAACATGTTCAACATCTAAAATATAATACACTTTAGAGTCTCTCGAGGTAAATGTCCACATTTACAAAACGGAACTACCGCATTGCAAGTCTGTAAAGCGTTTATTTGCAAGAATGAAAACAGAGCTTTTAGGGTCTGAGAGAGAGGGACAGAAATTCGGAGCCGTTGAAGATCATTACTGTCGTAGGAGGCAGAATCAACGCCTAAAACTAATTCGTTTGGTGAACTCTCAACTGTACCGTTAGGTACGACAGACTTTGACGTTTTGCCCACTTTGAATGAAATGACGGCACAGGCTACCGTATAAAAAAATCTATCACTCATGAGCTCCGTAAACTAAGCAGATTTCCCATGTTCCCGGGAAATGCCCCAGTCTGGTCTATTCTCAATATTTTAGCAGATTTCCCTTAGGGGAAATCAGCTATTGAGGTCGTACTCATGATGCGAGTTTCGAAAAATTTCTTCAAATGTCCATCGATCCTACCCAGGAGATGACGAAAATGAGGTCCGTTCAAAATTATATATATATATATATATATATATATATATATATATATATATATATATATATATTTGTCTGTTAACGCTCTAGCGGTCGCAATTTTGCTTCGATCGTTACCAAACTCGGAATATAATCGTTTTATGTAAAAAGAAAGATCAAGTTCGTTAATGGCTGAAATCGGACCAGTGGGAGGGGGGTTTAGAGGGGGTACTTTTGAAAATTCAAAATATCTCCGTTATTATGCGTCGGATCGAAAAATTGTATAGAATAAATCTTATTGAAAATTAAATTTACTATAAATATTGTTCTATACATTTATTCTGTATCTTGAATATTAACCGAGATATTTGCATTTGTATTCTGAGTGTGGTCGCCAGGAGTGGCTATGTTCGGACTTTCCGCCGAGAGCTCTGGCGGCCGTTTCCATAACTATTCGTCCCTCGTGAATAGGTTTAGAGAGGTTAGGTTAACTGTTTTTTGGGGCAAGAAACTACTGGGTTATTACGCCCTAAATAATGTTTTAGATTTAGAGGTTTCTTACTACTACAGTTGTTATTAGGCAGATTTCTCTATTGTAAAACTTCAAGTGGGAAATCTGCTCAGTTTACGCAGCCCCTGCGTGACGGACTTTTTTAAAGATAAGATGTTCACATAAACGAGCTTTGAAATTTAAACAGACCTTGAGACTTAAGGAGTAAGCGGGGATGGGATATAAAGAAAAATGGAAACTACAAAATCTCAATACCTCGGTTAATACTCAAGTACAATAATAGTTTCAATAAGTTTGGTTACGAAGAATTATTAATTTACTTTTAGAAATAACTTAACCCACTACACTCAAAATACAATAAACCTTCCTCAACGGTAACAGTCCGTCGAATGAAACCTTTATATAAGACGCTCCATGACATATTGTTTATTGCCAAAGTGATCTGGAGTAGGAATTTACGCTAGTCTGAAATAAAAGTCCGTCACGCAGGGGATGCGTAAACTAAGCAGATTTCCCATGTGAAGTTTTACAATAGAGAAATCTGCATACTGGTAACACAACACCACCATGATTAAATACAAAGGGTAATGAGAAATCTTTCAGTTAATTAAAATAAATTCCCCACTGAAAGGGGTTCTGAATTGTAAGAATAATTTATATTTTAATAACTCAAATTTTAGTAGTCCAAGAACTTAAGGAGGGGGGGGGCGGATGAACAGAACATATTTGCATAAATCTCAGAAAGTAACGAAGGTAAGGTAAGGTTAGAAACGACAGGTAAGGTTAGACGAAGCTTCCACCTGAGCCGACCGGTTACGAAAATGGCCGACCTAATCCGAACTATACCCGACCACATGTCTCACAGACTTCATAAAAATGCTTATACCTCGGTTAATATTCAAGATAGAGAATAAATGTATATAACAATATTTATAGTACATTTAATTTGCAATAAGATTGGTTCTATACAATTTTTCGACGCATAATAACGGAGATATTTCGAATTTTCGAAAATCCCTCCCTCTAGTCCGATTTCAGCCATTAACGAACTTGATCTGTCTTTTTACATAAAACGATTAAATTCCGAGTTTGGTAACGATCAAACAAAAATTGCGACCGCAAGAGCGTTAACAGATATATATATATATATATATATATATATATATATAATTTTGAACGGACCTCATTTTCATCATATCCTGGGTAGGATCGATGAACATTTGAAGAAATTTTTCGAAACTCGCGTCATGAGTACGACCTCAATAGCTAATTTCCCTTAAGGGAAATCTGCTAAAAATGCGTATATATCATTTAATATTTGTATTATAGAAACAAAAGATATATATATATATATATATATATATATATATATATATATATATATATATATAAATGATAGTCATTTGCATAAATGTTTCGATATTCACGCAATGAGTACTACAGTCCCCTGAAGGGAAATCTGATACTGGTAGATCCGAAAGATAGAGAAAAATCGTCAAACCCAGGCAGGGGTGGTTGGAGGATCTTATTGAAGATTTACACCGACTAGAGGTACAACATTTGAGGGACCTTGAATCTAAATGCTCTAATTAGCTTAGGTCCTACAAGAAATGTTGCTTATATTAGTTCGTTAAAAGATATGGTATTTAAAAGAGGTTAGATTGTGTTTTAAACTAGCTTTTTATTCTTTATAAATTGTATAAAACAAATATCAAAATTATTCTGAGTTAAAAAAAATATATATATAAAACACTATTTATATATCAGAGTACTGGAGTAAAGGGGAAGCGAAAAAGGATTGCGCAATTTATTTTAGGTTTGTGCCAGGAGCTGGGCGTCAGATGTGCGGCGCATTTGAATTCTGCTTTCGTTGCCTCTGTCCAAATAATAAGTATTTAAATTTTATACGCAAATATTATTCCTACTCCTATACTATGCCTCATTCAGTTAACTTTAAACCGATAGGAAAAAAAAAGTGATGTGGATACAACAGGACCACCTTGTACTCCCACAAAGTTAAATAAACAAAATATTTGGCTGCGTTTCATTTAAAATGACATCATTCAAAAGTGATGCTCATCACTTCCAATGCACAAAATCGAAAAATGTTGTAGGACATAATTTATAGATATTTTTTATGTTAAACGAAGGGACCAATACGGATATTGTTCGATCTTTAATACATAAGTAGGAATTTTAATTTTTGCCCTCCTCTAAACTCCTCCTTACTCAATTTTGATCAAATGGGGATGTATATAACTAGGCCTTACAATAGTCTGAATATAAAATTTCAACAGTCTAAAGCTAGCCGTTTTTGAGTTATGGGAGATCCGCAGGAATGGACATACATGCAGACGTCATACAGAAGTAGTGAAGATGGTAGCGAAGGGGTCAAAATCGATGATTCCGTTGAAACATGAAAATCTAACATTTTCGCTTTACAATACTTTCTTTAATTTGTAAAAATTAAAAAATTATTTATTACCATCCACTTTTTGCATCATAGGCTAATTTCGGGCGGGGTATCTGCTTTTCTGGAGGGGATGGGACTTAGAATCTTATTTAATGAATCCTGACACTAAATAAATTCCTCTCCCCAGGCGGGAATCGAACTCGCCTCTCTAGGTATACCATGTGAGATTAAGGTCAACGATTTAACCCACATGGCTAACCTGAGCCCCAAGGAAGTAAAAAATTAGGAGTGGGTTTTCGCAAATGACTATACAGTCATAAAGCGGAAACAAGAAATTGTAATTTTTTCTATTTCTATAAAGAGGAATGAACTTTATTATATTGAAATTATTTTCATATCTTGAACAATTAGCTTTATCAAAACTAAGAGATCTTCAATTTATTCCTATAACATTTTTTTTTGTTTTTATATACTGGGCTAAAACTACCATAGATTATTAATTATTAATAATATTTTGATTTCTTAATTTTAAAAGTGGCTAATCTTAGTCATGCCAATTAAAGCATTGTTAAAGCACTTAGTAAAACTTCAGTCGTGGGTTCGATTTCCGCGTGGGCAATATAAATTTATTTAGTGACGGAATTAATAACTCAAATATTTTTTTTATGTCATATTTTTCAAATTTTTTATCCACCTCCCTAGTATTTAATTTTTTTCAGATTTGTTTTATAATGAATCATATAGCATATTTAACGACTAATTCAAACATACAAGATGAAGTTGTATTCCGATCACATTTTTCAAAAATTAGCTAAAAATACCATTATTGTATATCGCTATGCTCACACCTCATTCATCACTTCATCGCTCTACGATGAATTACTCTACTTTGCACATGAAGTTTCATAATTTTTTGAATTTTCAGATTCCCTAACCTTCCTTGTGTGTTTACGCGGACGGTATTTCTTGTGAAAAGATTTTTCTCATCATTAGAAATATATTCCCACTCAAGGAATTCATTTCCAACAGCTAATTTATATAATCTGAAACAATTTACTGGAATAAGTTTTGATAAAGTTCAGTTAGCGGCAAATAATAAACTAGAGAGTATTTGCCGAGAGCGGAAGTTGGGAGGAAGTTGTTGGGTCATAACTCAGCCAGTAGCCCTATCTGCAGGCCAGGGGCCCCTGAAAAAGTTTCAACCATTCCGAGTTTTACTGACTCACCAATACATGTGTCAGCCAAGTTTTCTTCAGTGGCTACATCGCTGGCTCGTTCAATTCTCACAAGTTCATAGGGTTTGAAGTAAATAAGGAGTATGGCTAACGTAATAATTACGCAATACTAATAACAGCTCTCAACAATTATTTATATCACTCGGACATAATTTTTATTGGGAGTACTATCATGTCCGTCACGTAGCGGCTGCGTAAACTAAGCAGATTTCCTAAGGGAAGGTTTACAACAGATAAATCTGGTAACACCACCGTGAATGTAAAGCGAATAAACACAAAGTGAGAGAGAAGAAATCTTTCAGTTAATTTACAAATTAATAACATATACAACGGAAAGTGTCTGAATTGTAAACAAACTGGGCAGCCAACAGATTAGACAGAATCTAGACCAGACAGAAGAACAATTAATGAAATATATCTGAATATAACATATTAAATTTATTGAAAACTATTTACTACATCTAGTGCTGTAAATTATAATGAATCAGAATAACTTTTATCTCAATCAATCAAATTTTAGTAGTCCAAAAACTTAATACGGAGGGAGGGTCACCAGAACATATTTGCATGTATCTCTTATATTAAATGTCTACTGAAAACAATATTTGGTATATAAGCTTCGAATAATGTGGTTTATTATATAACAGAATATTGATTATGTAGCATGAGTAGAATTGGGGGTTTGCTGAGGGCTGAAAAATGCAAATTCCTGGTTAATATTCAAGATAGGGAATAAATGTTGTAACAATATTTATAGAATATTTAATCTTCAATAAGATTAGTTTTATACAATTTTTCGATCCGACGTATAGTAAGAGAGATATTTCGAATTTTCAATTTTCGAAAATAAAGCTCCCCCTCTAAACCACACATATATATATATATATATGTATGCCATTTTTCCACGATAAACAAATATGGTTATATACAATGTTTTTGCAGGTAAGGAAAAAATGGTGGTGCCCAACTGGAAATTGCAACAATCCTAAATATGCTATTTCTAAAGCTATCAATTTGTTGATTAGCCAAACTCGATAACTAAACTTTTCATTTAAAACTAAAGGTCCAGATAAGTTAATGACCGAAATAGGACAAGAAGATTTGGGGGTTCAGAGAAGGAGTTAGTCATAAAATCGTCGATTTGTCCGATATGATTGGTCTCGTCAGAAAAATGTTTATTACTTTTTAATCAAATATTAATGGCAGTATTTTTTATTTTATATATATATATATATACACACACACACACACTCACATATTTCTTTTTCTATTCATTTGCGAGCAACTGGAACATTAACTTGTTATGTCCCCGAATATGTCGTGCGCACAGGGTTCTTATCAAGTGAATAACAGAGAATATGATATGATGACTGATGAATACATGAGTCCATAAACGTGCTATTGCAGAACAGCGGAATCTGTTTAGTATAATCGAAAACTAAGCGCCACCCTCCAAAACCTCAAAAATCACGAAACTGTGTACAATCGTTTGTAATTCATTTAAAAAAAAAAAAAAAAACTTGTTTAAATAACTCTTAAGATTATCGTTTAAAGTTAAATGGATAAACTTTAAGAGGAGTTAATTTCCTGATCAACATTATTAGTGACCCAATAACGATGTCAGAAAGGCAAATATTGACTACTTAACAATTCAGCAGAAAGCGGTTCAAGTCACTAATCACTTCTATCACTACACCACCCCTTCAACTAAACTTTAAATTATGACGTTACCACAGCAGGCTACATGAAACTTTGATAAATGTATCAAGTTCATTTAAGAGCTTAAGTCTCAGCTCATTTTAATTTATAAGCCAATAATTCTAGCTCACCAAAAAAGTCAAAAATAGTCGGCAAATATATCTATTTATGGCCATAGATTGGAAATTATTTTTTATTTTTCTGAAATAAATATTCATGAAATGCTATTGAGTGTACATTGTTTCCAATATATCGTTACTGCCATCCTGGCTACAAAAAGATAATAACTTATATATAATACTTCCCGATTATCCTTATATGCAAAACCTGGACGCTAATAAATACGAAAAAAATAATTTATAAAATATTATTATCGGAAATAACAAATTATTTCTCTGTGACGTAAAATAATGAGAAATAGTGATTAAATATTTTTTAATTCTACGCATTTCTTTTAAACTTATACAAACGACAATTATGAAACTATACACACAGTATGTGTCTTTTTATAAGCGTCCACTTTGTGCTACTATGGCTAATTGGGACCTTTTCTAGCCAGGTTGGCTTTCATTTAATGAGTTCGCCACTAAATAAATTCCTACTGCCCTCGCGGGAATCGAACTCGCCACTCTAGGTTTACCAAGTCAGACTAATAACAACGCCATAAGTCGCAGACTTTAAAGACCATTCTAATAGTTTATTAATTTTATTTTCTACAAGCTCCAACTTAATCGTTTATCTTTAGTTGCTACTACATCTTAATTGTTACAGCTGTCTCCAATATAGAGGCACCTTTGGAAAGAAAATGTATTTTATGCTTACATTTTAGCCACATGAACCTCTCACGAAGTGTTCACTTGGATGTAGAGGTTTGTAACTCCCTCGAATCCACCACTATCTCAAACAGAAGTTGCCAAGGTAGGCTTTTGTGGGTTGAACTGAATTGATCTGAAGACTCTTTAAACACTGTGGTTCAATTCAAGCTGAGATATTGCCGTTTACTGCTATAGGATTATAACCGATACGCCTCCTTTGCGAAAGCCTCACTGACCTCATGTGGACACATTAAGGTAATTTGCATGAATTAGTTATTTTTTCTTGATATCAGCATTGTGATATGTGGCCTTGTTCAGAATACAAGTGGAAATCATTTCATGTCATTGTCACATTCTGCCCTAGAGGGAGTCTGGAGACTTCTCCTTTCGTCTAAAGTAGGTATGGGCAACCTTTTACATGTTGCGGGGCAAACTTTAGAGTGGAAATACGCACGCGTGCCGCTTTTAAAAGTAGTGTGTTTTAAAGAAGTGTTCATAGTTTTTAACGATAGATATCAAACATGAAACTATTTGACAATGGAATTATAATACAATTTATTAAAATAACAAAAAAAATAGGAACAACATTATAATTACGTAAATCGTAAAATTTGGAGTTATTACAAACAACGAAAATTAAATAGCGACACTGAAATCAATGAGTCACGAGCTTGAATTTGAGAAACTAATCCATCGATGTTTGGATTAATTCCACTGATACAAAGACGAAAAGAATTTTCCAAATTACCGACATTCAGCCTAGTAAGATGTTTTGATTTAATAACTTTCATCATTGAAAAGAGCTGTTGGAATTTATAAGTACTGCCAAACGCACAAAGCTCTCCTCATCTTCCTCATTTGGAGAAAGTAGTGTAATATTTTTGTTTAATTGGGTTTTTCAAAATGTGTTTCGGGCCGGTTGTTTCCCACATATGGTCTAAACAAAGACAAGACTCAGGTGCATACACACCATGTAAGGATGAAACCTCTAAAGGTTCCTTGTGACTATGTGTCTTGTATGAAAATCAAGATTTCCTGTTCACGGGAACGAACTCCAGTTTAGGTTCAACAACACGTTTTATTAAACGAAATGTTTGCCGTTCACTAGATCTTTTTGATCCATTTACAAATAACTAATAAAGCAAATATCTCTTTGCCCATTACATATATTATCTGGAACATTGGGATGAAAGTCGCAGACTAATGGACAGCCATTAGAGTACGGGTAAGATATTTTTAGGGTAGATGTTTGTGTGTTCCGAGAGAATGGGGAGAGGGGGAGGGGGAG
The DNA here is from genome assembly GCA_019009955.1 of Riptortus pedestris. Taxonomy (NCBI): domain Eukaryota; kingdom Metazoa; phylum Arthropoda; class Insecta; order Hemiptera; family Alydidae; genus Riptortus; species Riptortus pedestris. The sequence continues at coordinate 124,586,032 of CM032232.1, read as the reverse complement.
AGAGAGAGAGAGAGAGAGAGAGAGAGAGAGAGAGAGAGAGAGAGAGAGAGAGAGAGAGAGAGAGAGAGAGAGAGAGAGAGAGAGAGAGAGAGAGAGAGAGAGAGAGAGAGAGAGAGAGAGGGTTGCATTCCGATAAAGCCCCTAGCTTCAAGGGACAACCTCCCTTCATTCCAGAGCAATGACTTCCTCCCCATGTTTACCGAGATTGCTCCTCCGATTCGTGGTCCCACGAGCCCTGGAAGTTCACTGCCCTTGGCCGTACCATTGGAATGTGTCCAAGCAAGAACGGCGAAGCACTTCACTTTATTTGCCCCATTAAGGGAGAGAAGAATCGTCGGAGAGAAATTGGTGGAAGAAATGAGGGCGACTTCCACTTTATGGAGGTATTTCGTCCCTCTTCCCGTGGCAGCCTCAAGTATCAATAGAAATATAATGTCCACTCTGGCGCTTGGCCAAAATTAAGGAACTTGGTCTCCAAAGAGTCCTTCAAAGGGTCATTTGCGTCACGTATAGACTAACCTATCTTCATATTTATTAAAAAAAAAAGGAGAAATATTAATAATATGCTCTTCTTCTCCAAACCAGCTATTTGCTCCAGCAGTCTTCTCGCCACTCTTCAATGTGCAAATTTTCGGTAGCTCTAGGGATCCCATTTCGGGCTATCTATGCATCGACATTGTAGAAGAATGACGAAAAGACTGCTGGAGCAGTTATTCGGTCTGAAGAAGATGAAAATACAGCCCAGCGAAAAAGTCCCACCTCGTCAAAACATTTCTGGGCACGCTTAGGGACCGTTCCTCGGGCACCGAACCACAAGTCTATCACTAGAAAGTCCCGCTCCCCAAATTAATAATGTACATAACCAAAATTTTGGAAATACATTTTCTTTTTCATAGCTTACTGAGAATAACGAAAACATTTTCAATTGCTTTCAAGCAATCGATTTTTTTTCTCAGATCTAGTTTTAACTAAAATTACTGTTGTATAATTTAAGGGAATGAGAATATACAATAACGAGGATATAATTTGGTTTCCTGAAATGAAGACACTAAAAAAGGGATGAGCGGCCACGAAATGAAACAGGTGTAAGAAAAAACCTCAACTCATACCCAATAAACCCATAAAACTTAAAAAAAAAAAAAAAAAAATTAAAATCCAACAGCTAATTAGGAGGGGTTATATGCAGCTTAACATTTTTTCTAGCCCTGGTGGGACTAAGGATTTTATGTAATGAGTACGTCATTAAATTATTTCCTTTTGCCTGGGTGGGAATCGAATCCATGACAAGTTTATCATGTGAACTGAGAAGAATGATTACTCAAAATCCGACAGTAATTTACAATTGGAACACAATTAAAAAAAAAATAAATAAATAAATTCATGGAATAAAAGATAAATTAATGGACACTCCTGTAGCTCTGTCCCTAAAAAGCCTGATAAAATATCAGCTACCTAATACTGATGGTTTGTTCTCGTGCAAGTCGATAGACGACCTGGAAAACCTCAAAGGTGGCCTCATTACTCCTGAAAGAAATCAGACCTAGGTAATACATTTCTTCTGCGGGCGAATTCCTACTTTTTTAACATTTATTTTGGAACTTGGAGTCATGGGATTCTTGTTATTCCTATACCAAGTCCAGAAAACACTTGTCTATTATTACTCAGGATCTTTTTTGTCAGAGTATTTAATTTGAAGGTTAAATCTCTATTTAAAAAATGAAGGAGCTAAATTTAAATATGTTAAATGTCAAAGAGATTTTCAGAAAAAAAAGGAGAGACTGATCTTTAGAAATAAATTATTTCCCCTCCATTTGACCTTATAAATAAAAAAGAAAAACTATATATATAGCCTTGATGAACTTCGGTTTTAAAGTTCTCACACATGATTAACGTAGAGTAAAAAACGTAACTAGTTGTAATTACGGTGTCAATTTTGGTACTTTATATTAAACTTTTTTATGAGCCTACTATGTCGGATTCAAGATTTAGTATACAATATTTATTATTTTTAACTTCCACTTTTTTCTATTATGGCTAATTGGGACGAGTTATCTACAGGTGTGTTGACGGAGAAGATTAGATATCGAGTATAGTGTAGATCGAATGAATATTGGCGAGTTGGAACGTAAAATCTTAGTCGATGTCGTCATCACACAACACCTCTTGAAAACAATATTTGGTAAATGAGCATACAATAAAGTGGACCGTGATATAACAACTTATTGTTAATATGACATGAGAAGGAGTATCTCCGTTAATATTCATGATAGAGAACGTATGTTTATAACAACTTTGATAGGTAATTTAATTTGCAAGAAGATTGGTTATGTACATTTTTTTGCTACGACTTACTGTAACAGAGATATTTCGAATTATCAAAATACCACCCCTAAACTCCTCGCCTCAGGTCCGAATTCAGCCGTTAACGAACTTGGTCTTCATTTTTACATAAAACTATGCATTAAGAGATGTATATACGATACAATGGAACGGGAAATTACCTCCTGGGTAGTATTTGAGGACATTTGAGGAAATTTTTCGAAAATCGCGTCATGAGTACACCCTCAATAGCTGATTTCCATTAAGGGAAATCTTCCAAATTGTAAAGATGGCAGTAAGAACTTCTCTTTATTGAAGAAGGCATTGATTTGGTGATGTACACGGAGGCGTAGCACAGAGTGGATCAAGACTAGCTTCTGCTTTGGATAAGAGCACATGGAAATTACACAAATAAGGGAGGTTAAAAGACTTCAAGATAAATTGAATTACTCAATTAATATTATACACCAGGACCCTCAGAAAAAGTCTGAAATTAGTGAAAAATATAACATTTATGATGGCAGTAGTGCCTTGTGCTGGTGAATCTTGAATATGCCTGGTGTTGGAGAGAAGAAGATTCTGAGAGGTCTTTTTGCTACTGAAAAGGGGAATCTATGGGGGATACGAACGAACAATGAGCTGTATGACCTTTGTAAAGAGTAGTGCATCCTTTCCTTTAATGAGGGGGGAAGGTTGGCTTTGTCATATTGAAAAAAATATCACCAGAGAGGGAGCGATGGAAACAATATATTGTCATCCTGGAAGTAAAAGGTTAAGAGGCAGAGCTGACTTTGATGGCTGGATGAGGAGCACGACCTTCGTCCATTTGGCGCACTAAAAGGAAATTAATGAGGTACAAATAGGATTCCATTTGGCACAGAATTGAAACAATATAATTAAAATCCTGGGCACAATTAAATTGACATTGTTTAAAAAAAAACAATGCAAACAGTGCTATTTCACAGAAAGAATTAAAAATTTTGATTCATTAGGCGACAGCTGCTTGAAACATGGAAGACAGCCATTAATTTGTGCTTAGTGTGCTTTTTCTGTGACTGCCTTTCGGTTTCAATTTGAGGGCTGCGAAAGGTCATAGGGCGACACTTATTGAAAGCTCGTTAGCTTTACCTTTCCAAGAGTAAATTTTAATGATTCAGCCCGGCATATTTTCTCCAAATTAATTTCCGCCTCACCTCAAGGTTCTCTGATGTCGCCTGAAGCAGAATATTACAAATTCGCCCACGTACTCCAAATATAATAATGATACATCAAGTAAAAACAAATTTTAATGATGAACGCCTTATTCAATAAATATCATTTTGATTTTTATTATGCTGCCATAATATGTACATTATTTTGTTGAGAATTTTCAATGAATTCAAAAAATCATTTTCTGATGCTGAAGAACAACAATTATAAACAGCCCATTACTCTTGATATATTTTTAGTTGCCAGAAATTCTTCAGATCGCCTAGTACTCCTTCTCAAGGACTCAGCTCCAACAGAAATACCTGGCTACACGAATTCTGTAGGACTATATATATGTATATATAAAAGAGCTACCCTGAACGAGGAAATTACGACAATCATTAGCAAACTTACCATTTTCAGCCATTCATTTCCTATTAATCAATCATTCACCAACTGTGCTCATCACATTTTTTTTTATTGTTGGTCAAATTACTTGAATTTAGTGCTATGTTTATTTATAAAATCTTTATTTATTTTACTTTTACTATTTGATAATTGTTTTTGTTACTTGTTGATATTTCTTATTTATTTTACTTTTGTTTTTTAACTTTGTACAATTTTTGACTTTTGAAAAGGAAAACCTTTGATGTGGTCCATAAATAAATAAATGATAATTATAATAATAATATAGGGCTTTCTGTTAGTCCGAAAAGGAAGATTCATTTTTGATAAGTGCTGTAGGATTGTGTCTTGTGATGGACTTATTCTCCTTAAGATGCGTCCTACGTGGAGTAAGAAAGATTGAAGAATCAAAAATATATCAAGAAGTCAGCGTTCTTTCTTTTCATTGCCATTCCTAAATTTATTATTCATATCGTGTAACTACTGGGCTATGTTCAACAAAAAGATTATCTTTATTTGGGTCCCCTCCATTGTGGAATACGGGGAAATGAGAGTCCTACCAATGTAGCAAACGGACCAGATGACAACCAAGAATTCATTTAGTGGAATCTCCAGATGAAATCCTCAGCCTCATTCTGCCAAGAAAAGGGTGATATCCTCTAGATAACCCGTTCCAATTATCTTCAGGAGGACAAAGTGGATGTCAGTAAATAACAACAATTTCATGAGATAAAATGTTCATAAATAGTGAAATTAGAAGGAATGACTGCTCCTCACAAGATTTCGCCACTAAAAAAATTGAAAATGAAATTGCTTTTTTGGGGAAAAAAGTGATAATTTTTACATATCCTTTATTTTATATTCCTATTTTTTAAAATTCTAAATTGTTTACACTTGTAATCCGCACAACGAAGTCCTAAACATAATAATAAATAGCTTTTAGTGGGATGTTATATGATGGAAAAATGTTTTATAGTATGTATCCTGCGACGTATAATAAGCAATTTTGGTTATGTCCGTCATGAGCAAACAACATGACGTCCTCTCATAGCGGTGTTAGGGTCGTGTCCAACATGAACACATAATTAATGTTGGTTTCGATTAGTTAGATGGAGAGACTCAATAAAATCAATCTTTATTATACTTTCTTTTTAGCAGATTTCCCTTAATGGAAATCAGCTACTGAGGTCGTACTCATGACGCAATTTTCGAAAAAGCTCTTCAAATGTCCATCGACCCTACCCGGGAGATGACGAAAATGAGGTCCGTTCAAAGTTATATATATATATATATATATATATGTCTGTTAACGCTCTAGCGGTCGCAAATTTTGTTTGATCGTTACCAAACTCGATATTTAAACGTTTCATAAAAAGACAGATCAAGTTCGTTAACGGCTGAAATCGGACCAGTGAGAGAGGAGGGTTTGGAAAATTCGATATATCACCGTTACTATACGTCGGATCGAAAAACGGCATAGAACCAATGTTATTGCAAATTAACTTTACTATAACTACTGATATACTAATTTATTCTCTATCTTTAATATTAACCGAGATGTATGCATTTTTATTAAGTGTTACGGACGAGCTATGGTCGCTTCTATTCGTTTCCGCCGAAAGCTTGTTCGGTCGTTTTCGTAACTGTTCGGCACTCGTATGGAGATTTCTCAATTTTATACCTTTACGTGGGAAATCACTTTAGTTTACGCAGCGCTAGCGTGACGGACTTTTCATATTTCTACATCTAGATAGATATATTTGTCTGTTAATACTCCATCCAATTAATCGGTACCCAACATGAGAACTAAAGTAAAGATCACCTCAGTTTATAGAAGGTAGGGGGAGTTATGAAAGGTAAAAAGAAAAAACGCCCGTCACGCAAGAGCTGCATAAACTAAGCAGATTTTCCACGCACTTCATGGCACACTGGTGCTCTCAACTCACCATATATACTCAGTTTCTAAGTAAAAGAGCAGAAAAGTGGGTTTATTGTAGACTGAAAACAAGAAAGTACGAATAACTCGCTTAATACTTGAGTTACGAGAAAACGTATGGAACTACAATTGTAGAGCTTCAATAGTTTAACAAGATGGCTCCTATATCATTTTTCGATCCGTCTAATAATAACAGGGATACTTTGAATTTCCGAATTCCCCCACCTCTAAACCCCTCTACTCCGTGCCCATTAAAGAATATTATAATAAAATTTATGATAAATAATAGTTTGAGTTCATGAAGGTAGAATCTTAATTGATGACGTCATAACACAACGTATTTGCATGTATCTCACATAATAAAGGTGCGTTTGGTATTTAAGCTTGGAATAATTCGTTTCATGATATATTTGCTTTTTATCAACATGCGTTGAATAAAGAGGGGGGGATTTACTGAAAGCTCTTAACTAAAAAATGCAAATATTTCGTCTAATATTCGAGATAGATAGTAAAAAAGTTTACAGAACGAAATTTATAGAAAATTAAATTCATTAATACAATATTTCGATTTGGTTTATAATAACTGATATATTTTGAATTTTGGGACTCGTTAACGAACTTAATCTTTATTTTTACAAAAAACGCGTATATGTCAAATTTGGAAACAATCAAACAAAAACTGCGACTACTGGATATATACATATATATATATATATATATATATATATACATATATACATACATACATACATAACACACACACACACACACATATATATATGTATATATATATATATATATATATATATATATATATATATGTATATATAAAATGTTGAACGGACCTCATTTTCATCATCTTCTAGGAAGAAGAGGTGATCATTTGAAAATTGAGTCAAGAGTTCCACCTCAATAGCTGATTTCCTTCCCCCTGAGCCCTTAAGAAAAAGGTTCTATAATTCTAAATATCTCATGGAGTTGAATCGAAAAACATTTTTAATTTAATGCTTTATAATTGTTGTTCTATATAACTTATCTGTACCTTAATCTAGTTACATTTCTTATTTTTTTTTCAGACTCAGGAAAACCGATTCCTTGTCTTGCGATTTTCATTTACATCCCCTAATATGTACATGCTGAGTTCCTCTTTTCTTGGTACGGGATAATGAGTGTTTTAGATGCCAACTGTTTTTTATATCATTACTGAATAATGGCTTACATGGAAAACTAAATATCAAGTCCCATAATGGTCAAATCGGACCAGGAGAAAGGGCGGGGGAGGGGGTTAGCGAAGCGGTAAAACTCTAATATCTTCGTTATTATGCATCTCATCAAAAAGTTCTGCAAAAGGCGATTTAGAGGATTTAAATTTATTTTTACAACATGTAAAGAAATATAATGTGTAGGTTCTAAATTGGACCTTGGCGTTAAAACTGTTGAGTGATATTGTAGTTCTTGTACGTTAAACCAATCCAAGACCTGATGAGAAAATGTCCTTAATGTACTCTTGCAACTTCTTATACTTCTTACAAAGAGATTCATCCTAGCTGTTTTCATTCGAAAGAGGCTAACTTGTGCAAAGATATAACCTGAAGACGAATTTCCTTTTTATGAAAACTGGTCCTTATCAGATCTGCAATAATAGCTTAGTGCCAATTCTTCTGACAGTTTCCCAGTTAATTCCCACTGACTTCTGACTGCCCAAACGATTAATTTGTAATTAAATGACATATTAATCGTGGTAGGTGTTCATTTTGTTTACTCTCGGACTAGATAGAACATTAACCCAATTAAATGGTTTTATCTCATTTATGCGCCCGCAGTTCGTTAAATAATGACCTGTTTTCATTGTTCAATAGGAAAACTCGGCTTGAGTTCCGTTCAGGAAGGATATGAAATATTTAATTAGCTGATGATTTGTAATCATTCATATTGTACAATGCATGGAGCCTACAATTGGTACTCCTCCCTTTCTCCCTGACCAACAGACAGACAGACAACACAATTTGGTTTGAGTTACCATATAGTCTAAATACATAATATTATTCAAACTTATTTATAGCATATTCCATAGACCAAAAGGTCTAAATATTAGAATACCTTATCTAGAAATATACAACAAATTATTCCCCTCCGTAAGAAATTGTTTTACAAAAATTCTATAATTTAATGAAGGAGTCGCTAAACAAAATCCTTAGTACCAACCTGACTATAAAACCTAGTTGACTGTAGTTAGATTAGTAGAAGTATGATGTTTATTTTATATTTTTTGAATATAAAAATAGTGAAAATTAGTATATATTTTATATGATTTAGTTTAATGCAATGTGCGATCTGTTCAATAGAAAAAGAAAATCCTAATAAATATTTGTACCATAGGGATTTTTGTATCCCTAAATTTTGGTATTTTTTGATGGATCATTTTCTTTTTTATGCTAAAGAATAGTTTCTTCCTAGATCAAATGTGAAACAACAAAATAGAGTTTAAATAATAATTATTTATTTACTATAAAAAAAGTTTTGATGCTGCTTCGCTTAAATATAATTAGTATAAATCTTAGGGTAATAAGCAGTTATCACATTCTATGGTAATATACCTAGAAATTCAATAGCTTATCTTATCAGCTAACCTATGCTATAAATTATGAAACGGAATTTATAGGTGCCACGAGCAGAAATAAAAATATTTGCCAGATCTTATTCGACTTCTTAAATTAAGATTTTAAATGAGATAGAGTTGCGATTTATTTACTTACCTACTTCAACTGATATAAATTAATTAATTTTTTTGTTGTTTTAATTAGCCCGTGAAAAGGGATGATGATACATTGAACATTGACAGATGAGCTGATTGGACGAGCTGCTCTCCAGCGCCCAATCGATTAATGCAAATGGGAGTAGCGAGGCCTCCTCACCGAAGCGGATGTCATGGGATTTTTTTTTTATGAGAGGGGGGGGAGAACAAACTTTGTAACACATACAAAAAAATTATTAACACAATATAATCATAATGTTAATCAATAAGACGAATAGAAGGTAATACAGTAAAAAAATAAATAAAAAAATTAATGTTAGAAGACTTTGCTGAAACCATTCTTCGCAGTCTTTATTTATTTATTTTTCAACATTTTTTTATAGAAATGGAACATTATGCTAACGGAATGCACGCTATATGAAATCAAAGAAAGATGAGAGAGAATGTTCTTGAAATGTAGAAGGCGTCGCCATTTTGGTTATCAAAATAAAAATATTTGTTTTTTCATCTTAACATATTTAAATTGTGCTAGAAATGTTGCAAATAAATGAAGAAATGGAGGAGAGCCGTGGTGTTGAAGAAAATTAATAATTACTTTTAACACTGAGCGGAGTGCTCAGAGGAAAATATAAATTTTCTGTTTTCAGAAAGAATGGACAGTTTTTTTTTGATCCTTATGATTTTGTTACGAGTAGCTCATTTTAATATATATATGTATCAATAAATATATAAGTAAATAATGTATAGTAGAAATATTTATCTAAGTGTATAAAACAGAGATATGGAGTATAATGGTAGTAATAAATTATGAGAATGTTCTTGACACAAAAAACTTCAGATTAAATAATATGTATACTATTCTATTGAATAATTGGTCAATTGGTTGTGATTGCTTCGACCAATACACTTGTCGCTGTCCGTGGCTTTTATTCAGTTGTAAATATTATAGTTAAGGAAGGTTTGTGAAATTACTCATAATATATGTATATATATTTTAATTACTGTGTACTTACCATGCAGAGCCTTCTAGTGTATGGACAATGAGTAGGTTCCTTGTGTTGAGTGTATTTTTGGGGTTGTTTTGAGGAAGGATTATGGGAAAAAGAATATTTAATTGTGGCTAATACTTACGGACAAAGATGTTGTTTATGAGGGTGGCCGGGAGGCAGAAGACGACGACCAGGATATCAGCGACAGCCAGATTGACTATGAAGAAGTTGGTGACGTTTCTCATCCTCGGAGTCCTGTATACGACCAATATGACGAGGCAGTTGCCGACGAGGCCGACGCAGAACACGACGACGTAAGCCACACAGTAGACTATGGTCATGCCGATGGAGTGCCTGTAGAGCATTGGGTACTCCGTAGCGTTGAGCGGCACCTGGGTTACGTGCTGATCTGACGACGAGTTGTGATCGTGCTGATCAGAGCTGACCGCCTCCATGATGACGTCCAGAAGTATCGAGTTGAGCACTATCCTAGGCCTGCTGATGTTCTTCTCCGACGAGTCGGACAGGAGTCGTGAGATGCCCCTTGATTCCATCCAGTCCTGGTCGGGCAGCCTCAATCCGGCCATCGTCTGCCTGGAGCTGGCTCTGCTCCTTGTCTCCGCGGCTGCGCTCAAACCATTCAATACTGCCACCCCCACCCCACCTCCCGCCACCCCACAGCCGCTTTATATCAATCATTGATAACAATATTACTTATCAATCAATTTCTCAGTAATTCTTTAATCGGTAAACATAAATGGGCTACACGTCTGGAATAATTACTGCCACCCAATAACACTAAAATTATTTATTTATTTACGTCCACTTTTTTGCAACTAAGGCTGATTAGGACGGGTTATCTACAGGTTAACACCCTTTCTAGCCAGGGTAAGACTTAGGATTTTATATAATGAATTCCACCGCTAAATAAATTCCTCGCCACTCTAGATTTACTAATTCAAAAAAATTAAAATTTATTTAGAATAAAAAAAATAATATTATTTAACTATTGCATCCAATTATCGACCCATTTCGTTGACCAGCTGTATTCGTAAGCTGCTTGAAAAAATATTGAATAAACGTCTTCACTGGTTCTTAGATCATTCCGAATTGTTGTCTCCATTTCAATGTGGTTTTAGAGAACGCCATTCAACCATGCATCATCTGACAAAGCTGGAGAATGATATCCTCAATGCTTTCTCAAATAGAGAGTTAATAATAGTAGGCTTATGATACAGTCACAACGTTAGTGACTGGGGTATTAAAGGAAATATTTTTAATTTCATTAAAAATTATTTTAGCAATAGACATTTCAGAGTCACGATTGGAACAACTCTTTCAGATAGGTTCCTACAGGAAAACGGAGTACCTCAAGGGGGTGTACTAAGTACTACCCTCTTTAACATTGCCATGAATATTTTATTTTATTTATTTATAGAGGAGCACCCGCATCTTGGAGATTTAGCTCAAAGTTTCACAATGTAAAATGAAAACAAAATTATAGAAAAATAACAAAAACTGAAATAACAAATAAAAAATTAAATTTAACAAATAATCATTAAATACTAGTAATAAAGACAATTAATAAACATAAGACAAAAACAAACATAAATAAACATTAGATAAACATGCATAAATAAACATTAGACTAGTAATATGGACAATAATTTAAAATGGTTTTAATAAAAAAATTATGTTATTCCTATATACTAGTACATTTATATTATTTTATTTTTATTTTTTATTTATTTAGTTTTGTACCCCATGGTGATTTGCATTATTAGGATGATATATTTACTCCTTCATGTGCTTACCTTTTTTTGTACTTTTATATTATGGAAAATATTTCTTTAATATCTGATTCTTTCTCATATCCGTGCTTTGTCCAAAGAATATAATAAAAGTTAGCCCTTTTAAATCTTCTTAGGTATGCTGTAGACCTATTCTATTTTGTATTATATGTTTTTGTAAATGTTGATGTGTTTTAGATATGTTAGTATTTGTGGAATATATTGGCTGCTGTCAGTTAATAGTTCTGTCATATCGTGGGGTATGTGAAGGTTTTTTCGTTGGATGCAGTCTGTCAGTATGTGTTTTATCGTAAGGTGTTTGTTGCAGAATGTTTAATATTTAATATATGCAGTATTTGCATATGAATATTTAATTAAAGGCAAGATAAAAGATCATCAGGCCTCACCATAATCAACTTTCGCCGTCCTAGGCATTTACAATGCAAAAATATTCATATAAAGTTTAATTAATAATTATTATCAAATTATGCTTAAAAAATTCATCTAAATCTGTAAATAACGGTAAATGTGTTTTAGAGGTTTTCATCAGAAACATTTTGTTATAAGTATGTTGCTATACATTTATAAGTGTTATTAATTTTTATTTTTAGCTGTGAAATTTTAAATAGCTGATAACTAATGAAATATAATTTATTATTTATATACTCGTTTAAATATGTTTTGGGAATTTATTATTTATTTATGTGAATGCAGTGTAATTATAACTTAGCTCTAATAAGTGTTACAGATTACAACTGGGTTAAAACTTATAATCATTTATTAGCAGATTCCCCTTAAGAGAAATCAGCTATAGAGGTCAAACTCATGACGCGATTTCGAAAAATTTCCTTTAATGTCCATAGATCCTACCTGAGAGGTGGACATTGAGGAGATGTCGAAAATGAGGTCGGTTCAACATTTTATATATATATATATATATTTATATAGTTGTCTGTTGCCGCTCTCGTGTTTGGTTTACGTGTTATTTAAACGTTTTATGCAAAAATAAAGATCAAGTTCGTTAATGGCTGAAATCGCACCAGTAGGAGGGGGGAGTTAGAGGGAGGGAAAGTCGAAAATTCTTCATACCTCCGTTTTTATTCGTCGGTTCGAAAAAAAATGTATAAAACCAACCTTATTGCAAATGTAATTTTCTATAAAAGTTGTTATGTGTGTTTTTCACCGTTTTGATTATTAACTGATATATTTGAATTTTTTAGTTTTCAGCCTTGAGTAAACCCCCACTCCTACAGATGTCATATTGACAATAAGCTGTTATATAATGAATCACTTTATTTAAAGCCTAAATACCAAATATTGTTCATTGAACTTTTACATTTTGAGAGAAATGCAAATTAATGACGCACGAGGCAAATCTGTATAGTTAACGTAGCCGTGCGTCGCGTACTTTTAGCAGATTTCCCTTAAGGGAAATCAGCTATTGAGGTCGTACTCATGACGCGAGTTTCGAAAAATTTCTTCAAATCTCCATCGATCCTACCCAGGAGATGACGAAAATGAGGTCCGTTCAAAATTATATATATATATATATATATATATATATATATATATATATATATACGCAATTTTCGTTTGATCGTTACTAAACTCGATATTTAAACGTTTTATGTAAAAATAAAGACCAAGTTCATTAATGGCTGAAATCGGACCAGTGGGAGGTGGGGTTTAGAAGGGAAGATTTTCGAAAACTCGAAATATCTCCTTTACTATACGTCGGATCGAAAAATTATATAGAATCAATCTTATTGAAAATTAAATTTACTATAAATAATATTCTATACATTTATTCTCTATCTTGAATATTAACCTAGATATTTGCATTTTTCTGTTTTCAGCTTCTGAGATGAGATCGGCTAACTTCGGGTCTAGTCGTGAGTTTCCGTCAAGAGCTAGTTCGGGCCGTTCCCGTAACTGTTTGACTCTCTATTCTGAAATTTCTCTATTGTAAAACTTCACGTGGGAAATCTGCTTAGTTTACGCATCCCCTGCGTGACGGACTTTTTTATTCGTCGGATCGAAAAACTGTATAAAAATAAACCTTATTGCAAATGTAATTTTCTATAGAACTTGTCATGTGTGTTTCTCACCGTCTTGATTATTAACTGATATATTTGCATTTTTTAGTTTTCAGCTTTCAGTATACTCCTACAGATGTCATACAGACAATAAGCTGTTATATAATGAATGACTTTATTTAAAGCCTAAATAACAAATATTGTTCATTGAAATTTTACTTTTTGAGAGAAATGCAAATTAATGACGCACGTGGCAAATCTGTATAGTTAACGTAGCCGTGCGTCGCGTACTTTTTATTCACATGCTAGGTTTTTAGTTCTATATTGATTTAGGGAAAATTGTTTTAAACATAGGTTGGTCCCTTTAGTTTCTAGGAAAATTAATAATGCTTTAAGTATGAGCCGAAAAGGTTCCTTTAAAACAATATTGAGATTTTGTGTGGCCTGAAGATTTTTATTGTTTGTCTTTAATACTTTTAATTGTTTGAGTAGGTTAAATTGTAATGTAATTTTATGTTAGGAGAGGTTAAATTGTAAATTAATGATATGTTTGATAATGCAGATACTTACCCCAATTGCGAAAATGCTTTCAGCTAAACATTTTTGAATAAGCTAAACGCATTTTAACATTTTAGCATTCGAACAAGTGAAAAGGACATATTATACGCGTTGAGAGTTGAAAATACATTGTTTTAAACATTTTGAAACTTGCAATGAACTGCATACGTTTCAGGTAAACTGTACAATAGAAACTAACAACATTGTAGAATTAAATCTTCATTGTGTCAAAATTGTTAACTCTGTATTACATTTAAAAAGGACTAAAATTATTCATTGGTTTTGGAATAATTTGAAAATTAGGCCGTTTGCCTCCTATCATCATTATTGCTCTTTCCAGCAATTTCTATTTAAAAACATTTTTTTCCTTTTATGTCGAATGCGAGAGTAATTCGTATTTTTTTTCGTCAGTGAGTTCATTTATCCCCCACTCCTACTCTTTCCATTTTTATTTTTTTTATTTTTTACGTCCAGTTTATGCTACTAGGCTAATCGGGACGGGTCATCTACAGGTTACCACCCTTTTCTAGCCAGGGTGGGCCTAAGGAGTTCATTTAATGAGTCCGTCATTAAATAAATTTCTACTGCCCCGGGCGGGAATCGAACCCGCCACTCTAGGTGTACCATGCGAGATTAGGACCAACGCCCTAACTAGCTAGCACGGCCAACCCGAGACCCCTTTCCAAATTTCTAAGAAGCTATTATATAACTAGAAGTAACATGTCAAGTGTAATATCGAATATACTCATAAGGTCTCTTACCATGGGAGCATTGAACAATTTGATAATTAGCGGCAGCGATGGCCTAGTGGGTTCCAATGGCAGAGGTTCTATTGATATTTCAATTTGAGAATGGATTTCTTTATATTCGCCCGTTCTCCAATCAGCACTGTAAGGAAACTGAGTAGCCACTTGACTAAAGAAGCAGCAATTTTCGGTCTGTAGTGCCAATACAATACGGCTGGAAATGCTACTTGACATCCTAAGCCCAAAAGAGCTTTGGTCCGTTATTGGCTACTGAGCCTATTTTATTGTAGCAGATTTCCCTTAAGGGGGAAAAGGTGGTACTCATGACGCGATTTTCGAAAGATTTCTTCAAACGTCCATCGATCCTATCTTGAATGACTTATCCAGGAGATGATGAAAATGAGATCCGTTTTATATATATATATATATATATATATATATATATATATATATATATATATAATTATATATTTAGAAGGGGGAATTTCGAATTTTCGAAATGTCTCCGTTATTATGAGTCGGATCGAAATATTATATAAAACCAATCTTATTGCATATGTAATGTTCTCTAAGAGTTGCTATGTACGTGTTTTTTCTATCTTGATTTTTAACCAAGATATTTGCATTTTTTAGTTTTCGGTCATCACTAAACCTCCACTCCTACTCATGGCATACAGGGTCCGGCATATTAATCTGACGATTTTGTAGTAATTGTTATGTTGGCACCACTGTCATTGAGACGGCGGGAATGTTGTACATCGACAGGTCTATTCTTGCCATTTCAGTAGCCAGTATGTCGTGGTCGGGTGAACATCGAGCGTTTGTGATTGAAGTATTCGTCGTACACATGTTTCGCTGCTGAACGTCGTGGAGACCGTGTAACAGCTACTCTTACCGCGTTAATGTTTTCAGGCGTTCTCACAGTCCGTTTTCGTCCTGGTGGTTTCGTTTTTAAAGCAGACGACGTGTTCCTAAAATTCTTTACCCACAACAAGATCGAATTTCTGCTGGGAACAGGCGCGTGTCGATTTAAATTGAAATGTCTGCGAAATAAACGCTGTGTTAAAATAACTGAGTCATTATTTTTAAAATAGGCTTCAATCACAAACGCTCGATGTTCACCCGACCACGACATACTGGCTACTGAAATGGCAAGAATAGACCTGTCGATGTACAACATTCCCGCCGTCTCAATGACAGTGGTGCCAACATGACAATTAGTACAAAATCGTCAGATTAATATGCCGGACCCTGTATTAACAATAAGATGTTATATTATGAAGCACATTATTTCATGCTCAAATACCAAATATTCTTCTCATTGAATTTTTACGTTTTGAGGCAAATCCAAATTTTGCTGTGACGCCCGTAGGAAATCTCATTAGTTTACGTGCGTGACGGATTTTCTTTTTTTTTATTTGACAGGTGCATTATGGGATGCCAGAAAAATCTTTTGACCCTCCACTTTAATGGCAACCAATATAGCAAGAACACTACTTTTAACCTGACGTTTACCCACCAACTATTACCCAGTACAAATAGGAGCAGACGCCTTTACAACATTTTACTGATGACAAACAGTAGTTAATTTAATTTTAATGTGCTCAGTAGACCTGATTCCTCTGCGACAATGCGTTTTATTTAGGCAAAATGCGCTTTCAGAGCAACAGCTCCATCTTGAGTGCCTGATGAAATACACAAAACCAAATGAAAATCACGCAATCAACATTATTTAAGTTAACTGATGCATATATCACGGTTAATATTCAAGATAAATTGATTTGTAAAATAAAAATCATGTTATTTAATGGATGAAATCGGACGTGTGGGAGGGGAGGGTGTAAAGGGAAGGGATTTAAAAAATTAGAAATTTCTCGCCAAATTGAAAAAATCTATGAAGGTGAGATGTGATGATGAGCGCGCCATATTCCAGTTAGTAGGAAATCTGTTTAGCGCAGCACCATCCTGGCGGACTTTCCATTGCTCGGCATATTGCTTCTGTGCGAGCTGTTTTCATTGTTCCAGTTTATCGCATTGATCTGTCTTTTTACATAAAACGTTTAAATATTGAGCGGTAACAGACAAATATTTCGTCTTCTCCTAGGTCGGATCGATGGACTGGATCGAAGAAAAATTTCGAAAATCGCGTCTTGAGTACAACCTCAATTACTGATTTCCCCTAAGGGAAATCTGCTAAAAAAATTGAACTCAGTGGATCAAAACAGAACTTAAGAAGATTTTTTTAGTTTTATTTATATAAATTCAGACGATTCGGTTCCTTCCTCCTGGAATTACGAAAGTGGCTGTAGTTCTGGAGGACCTATTATCGTAAAATAGTAAGAAAATTCAAGTTGTACGAATTATATTGATTCGTTTCCAACAGAAAGAACTATTGAGCTCTTGAAATGAATCGGTTAGAGATATGAAATAATAAACGCATTCTTTCTGTCATTTTAAACAAGAAAATTATAGCCTTGGCTTACAAGATAAATGAGATAGGAATGACTTGAACGAACTGACCTACCACACTAACCGACAAATCATTCACGAATTCTACAGTTAATAAATTATTAAATTGTTCTTTTAGAACAATACAAACACTAATTATTTATTGAGACACTAGCGTCGTTTTCACACTGTTCACTCGTGACAATTAAAAATTAATTTTCAATTAACTAATTGATTTGCTGTGCTCAGTAAGCAACGAATGCTGAATAGCAAACCTGATTAATAAGAAAATGTCATGTTGCATTAAGAACACCAAATATTTTGAGGAGAAAATGTTAATGATAATAGAAATACTTGCACTTTTAAATAAATCCGAGTGAAAAAGTCCTTCGCGCAGGGGCTGCGTAAACTAAGCAGATTTCCCTCGTGATGCTTAAAAATAGATAAATCTACATACTGGTAACACAACAACACCATATTAAGTGAATAAATACAAACGATAATAAGAAACCTCCAGTTGAGAAGCACTTGAAACTTAAACAAAAAAGTGTGCCAACTACCCACAGGAAAGAAAAAGTCCGTCACGCAGGGGCTGCGTAAACTAAGTAGATTTCCCATGTGAAGTTATAAAATAGAGAAATCTCCAAAAGAGAGCCGAACAGTTACGGCAAAGGGCCGAACTAGTTTTTGGCGGGAAATTCAAAAATCCGTTGTCGGCCCAAATTTCATAAAAATGCGAATATTTCGGTTAATATTCAAGATAGGGAATAAATGTATATAACAATATTTATAGTAAATTTAATTTTCAATAAGATTGATTTTATATAATGTTTTGATCCGACGTATGGTAACGGTGATATTTTGAATTTTCGAAAATCCTAACCTCTAAACCCTTCCACCTCTCACTGATCCGATTTCAGCCGTTAAAGAACTTGATCTTTCTTTTTACATAAATCGACTAAATATCGAGTTTGGTAACGATCAAACAAAAATTGCGACCGCTAGAGCGGTAACAGACAAATATATATATATATATATATATATATATATATATATATATATATATATATATACAGTTTTGAATGGACCTCATTTTTGTCATCTACAAGGTAGGATCGATGGAGATTTGAAATTTTTTTTTGAAAATTCCGTCATGAGTACAACCTCAATAGCTCATTTCCCTTAAGGGAAATCTGCTAAAACAATTACTGAAACATATGCGAATATAAAATGTTAAATTTATTGACAACTATTTACTCTATCACATACCGTAATTTTTAATGCATCAGAATAATGTTTATCTCAATCACTCAAATTTTAGTAGTCCATGAACTAAAGAAAAGGGGGGGTCAAGAACATATTTGCATGAATCTCGTATAATAAATTTCTCTGGAAAACAATATCTGGTATTTAAGCTTCCAAAAATGTGGTTTATTATATAGCAGAGTATTGTTTATGTTACATGAGTAGAAGTGGGGGTTTACTGAAGGCAGAAAACTGAAAAATGCAAATATCTCGGTTAATATTCAAGATAGAGAATAAATGTATATAAAAATATTTATAGTAATTTATTTGCTATAAGGTGGGTTCTATTCAAATTTTTGATCCGACGTATGATAACGGAGATTTAACCCCCCCCCTTCTTCCACTGGTCCGATTTTAGCCATTAACGAACTTGATCTGTCTTTTTACATAAAACGTTTAAATATCGAGTTTGGTAACGATCAAACAAAAATAATAAAAAAAAAAATAGACAAATATATGTGTATATATATAATTTTGTAGAGACCTCATTTTCGTCATCTCCTGGAAAGGATCGATGGACATTTGAAGAAATCTTTCAAAAATCGTGTCATGAGTATGACCTCAATAGCTGATTCCCCAATAGGAAATCTGCTAAAATGGCATTTTATCCTATTAGAGGGATAGCATATTACCTGCAGGTTTATCGAGTCAACCTCAAGTTTTTGTTATGGCCGGTCAAGAAATACAATTCTAAAGAACTACTAATGAGATAAAATGAAGTCCGTCACGCAGGTACGGCGTAAGCTAAGCAGATTTCGCAAATATTATCCTCTAATTCCCTCATAATAAAAAGTCTGTATAAACGAAATTTGAAATTTAAACTGATAAGATACGTTTATTGATACAGCTGATTAATTTAAAATCTTAAGACTGGAAATCGGCATGGGGTGGGGGATAAAATGAAAGTTAAAAACAAAAAGTCTAAGTATCTCGGTTAATATTACAGTTATAGAAAATATGTGTTAAATAATCATGGTAGCACCTTACTTTTCCCACAAGATTAATTATATAAAATTTTTGGATCCAAGTCATAATAACAGATATTATGAATTTTTTATTCTGTCAATATCAAAAATTCAAATATATTGATGTCCGATTTGGTAAAAGTACCTAACAGTGTGTGTGTGTGTGTGTGTGTGTGCATAGAAAGGGAAACTTAAAAGAAATACTTTTAGCAGATTTCCCTTAAGGGAAATCAGCTATTGAGGTTGTACTCATGATGGAATTTTCGAAATTTTTCTTCAAATGTCCATCGATCCTACCTAGTAGATGACGAAAAAAGTCCGTCACGCAGGGGCTGCGTAAACTAAGCAGATTTCCCACGTGAAGTTTTACAATAGAGAAATCTGCCTAATAACAGCTGTAGTAGTAAGTAACCTCTAAACCTATTCACGAGAGGGACGAATAATTACAAAAACGGCCGCCAGAGCTCACGGCGGAAAGTCCGAACATAGCCACTGCTGCCGAGCACATGCAGAATACAAATGCAAATATCTCAGTTAATATTCAAGATAGAGAATAAATGTATAGAACAACATTTATAGAAAATTTAATTTGCAATAAGATTGTTGCTATGCTATTTTCCGATCCGACGAATAATAACGAATATATTTTGAATTTTCGAAAACCCTTCCTTCCAAACCCCCCTCCCACTAGTCCGATTTCAGCCATTAATGAACTTGATTTTCTTTTTACATAAAACGATTAAATATCGATTTTGGTAACGATCAAACAAAAATAGCGACCGTTAGAGCGTTAACAGACAAATATATATATACATATATATATATATATATATATATATATATATATATATATATATATATATATATATTTGTCTGTTACCGCTCTAGCGGTCGCAATTTTTGTTTGATCGTTACCAAACTCCATATTTAGTCGTTTTATGTAAAAAGAAAGATCAAGTTCGTTAACGGCTGAAATCGGACCAGTGGGAGGGGGGGGGTTAGAGGGGAGGAATTTCGAAAATTCAAAATATCTCCGTTACTATACGTTGGATTGAAAAATTGTACAGAATTAATCTTATCACAAATTAAATTTACTATAAATATTGTTCTATACATGTATTCTCTATCTTGAATATTAACCGTGATATTTGCATTTTTATTAAATTTAACGGACGACGGGGGACTAAGCTCCGCCAAAAGCTAGTTCGGCCCTTTGTCGTAACTGTTCGGCTCTCGTATGGAGATCTCTATTGTAAAACTTCACGTGGGAAATCTGCTTAGTTTACGCAGCCCCCGCGAGACGGACTTTTTTATTCTCAGCTATTGTCTCGAGATTTAGAAAATTAAAAGCCAATTAAGATATAGTATTTTCTATAAAAAATATCCACCTAACATTAAGATTTCCTCAAAATTATTTTCATCTAAGCCTCATCCAATTTATAAAATATATCTGATTGCGTATCAGAACTTCAAGTAATTAACATGCGAAATGTATGGTAAATAGCATTATCTACGGCATAGAATTTTAGCAAATAGTGATTAACACCCATAATAAAATGCATTGTTTGTAATATGGATCATTTATTGTTAATGTTCAACACATTCAGATTCACGCTCATGAACCACATTGCTTCTCTGGATAATGATAATTGATTCCATGACCTTATTAACAATTCATCTCGACTATCAAATGACATTTTATAAATACGGTATGGTCAAATTGAACTGCTCATTATTGGATTTGTAATATTGTCATAATTATTCAAATGGGCATCTTTCTTTTAACACTGTTTTGTTTCCTTCATTTTTTTTTTGGTATATATCCAAAAATCAGATAACAAAGTCCTTTTAGCCAGTTTTCTTCAGCATTTTTACCTGTATTTATTTTTGAATAGCTGTCTTAATTACTTTTATTTTAATTAATATCATTTTTTAACTGAGAAAGTTTCAATTTTATACTAAATACTCATTGTTAATAATTATACAGAATTACTAGCTCTTTTATGAAATAATACAAATATAGATTAACATTCATTTATAAGTTGAATCCCTTATCCATGGAGTTAAACCTGCAAGCAGTTGAATATAAATTATATATATATATATATATATATATCATTTTGAATGGACCTAATTTTCGTCATCTCCTGGATAGGATCTAAGGATATTTGAAGAAATTTTTCGAACATCGCGTCGTGACTACTACCTTAATATCTGATTTCCCTTAAGGGAAATCTGCTAAAATTGTGAACATCACTTAACAGCATTTTAACTGTTGTGTATTTAGGTCTAATTAATTTTTTCCATGAGATGTATGACGCACTTACACAGAATGCGCCACTATCTTTAGCCAGTTTTGCAGCTCGATGCTCTGGTCTAATTATAGGAAATGATCTGGAAGAAAACGACCTCTTTGGATGATGCTATAACCTATAATGAATTAGGCCCCGGACAAACGCTGGAGATAATAGATAAGACGTGGCCGAGAGGTCAGGGGCGACAGGGTGTGTCTGGCCAGGAATAGCTAGCCGAGAGGGTGAATGGGAGAGACGAAACGAGATTGGTGGTCTAAGCCCAGGCAAGGTGTAGGTGGACTCTCTATCGAACAACAGGTAGGTCTTCCTGCGTTGGCGGCGCCGTCTGCATGCAGCAGCAGGTAACACCGCTCAATAATAATGGAAGGGGCCTTAAGGCAAATCTGCTATTGAGGTTGGCAAAAAAAAAGTCCTCCAATGTCCATCGATCCTACTGCTGAGTTGACGAAAACGATGCCCCTTCAAAAATATAAATAAATACATATATCAAATCAGGAATCGACAGAGGATACATACATTTTGACTTCGACACAACTGCACAAACATTCAAGCAGTACATTATGCTATACTGAAAACCTTACAAAAAACACAAACTGAACATACACAAAATAATACACTTTGTACATACACCGACAGTAAAGTAACGATACAAAACCAACAGAACCGTACAATCTATGACCCGTTAACAACTCAAATCTGAGACCTAATAGCAGAATCGAATCCATCATATGTATTTTTCATGGGTTAAAGCACATTCTGATAATTTTGAAAATGAATTGGCCAATTACCAGAACAATACAATCAAATCTCCAAACTGTATATATGTTAAAAACTCATCTAATTGAAAAGTGGCAACAACAATGGACTGTAACTAATAAAGGACGACATTTAAAACTTTTTATTCCGAACATTAAACCATATTTCAACAGTAAATACATACAGACAGACTTCTACACAAAAAAAAACAAAAACAAATTTCCAATGGAAGAAGAGAAGTTATGTTTAAAATATAATAATGCTTTTAAAATATTTGCAGAACATGCTTTTAATACAATTAATAGGTTGAATACTTATTATAGCTGATACAATACTTAAAATATTTAAGGATATTCAATAACTCTATTTTTTTTTTTCATGACTAATATAATAATCTTCTCTTTATATGTTTTTATTTTTATTTACCGTTCGTATTGTTAATTCTTTTTATATAACTCATACTCTTGAAATAATTTATATATAAATTAATTGTAATACACTACAAATGCATGAGATATGCTAACTTGCATGGGGCATAAGAAAAAAAATAAACAGCTTATAGGTTTACTATGGGAAGGAAACCAATAAAATAAAAAATAATATATATATACACACACACACGCACTTGTTTGTTACCACTCTAGCGGTAGCAATTTTTGTCGTATCGTTACCATATTCGATATAGGATTAGGATTAATATGGTTTGGGCAATCAACAGCTAGGTTATTATGCCCTTTATATTAGTATGATGCTGTTTGCAAGTGTCTGTATACTTTATGTCGTAAATAAATTATCTAATAGATTGTATATATTGCTCTTACCATATCCTAAGGGTATTTAAGTTGCTATTTTTATATAATTATTTATTAACTAAATCTAAGTTTTCTTCCTTAAAAGTACATATTTTCTACTGGTACTCATACTCGATATATTCATACTCGATATATAAGCGTTTCATTTATAACTAAAGATCTAGTTAAATATGGTTAGAATCTGACAAGGGGGATCTCCATTCTTATATTCCAATTAATTGAAATTAATTGAAATAATTGTATATAACCAATTTTATTGCAAAAGTAATATTCTATAAATGTTGTTATATACATATTTTCTATCATTTATACTAACTAAGATACTTGTAAGTTTTACTTTTCAGCCATCAGTAAACTCCCCACTTCTCTATATTGTAAATGGCCGTAGGTATTGATTGATCGTTACCAAACTCGATATAGAAGGGCTAAGTGGGGGGGGGGGGAGTTTTAGAAGGCAAACTTCGAAGATTCGAGACGTCTCCGCTTTTATTCGCCACATAGAAAAATTCTATTCAAATAATCTTATTGCATATATAATTTCCTATAAATGTTGTTTTATATATATGTTAACGCTTTAGTGGTCGCAATTTTTGTTTGATCGTTACCAAACTTGATATTTAATCTTCTTATATCGAAAGAAAGACCAGGTCGGTGAATGGCTAAAATCACACCAGTGGAAGGGAGGGTGGGGGTTTAGAGGGTAATTTCAAAAATTCGAAATATCTCCGTTACTATTCGTCTGATCGAAACATTGTATAAAATTAAGTGCAAATTGTATGATCTATGAATGTTGTTCTATAAATATTTTCCGTATCATGAATATTAACCGAGATATTTGGATTTTATAGTTTTCGGCTTTCTGTATACTCCCACTCCTACTCATGTCATATTAATAATAAGCTGTTATATCACGAACCAATTCATTCAGAGGATTAAATACCAAATATTGTTTTCATTTAACTTTTACTTTGAGATATACATGCAAGTAAGTTCTGTCGATCTCTCTATCCTTCTCTTGTTCTTGGATTACTAAAATTTGAGTGATCGAGATGCCGGGCAGTCCGGTTTGGCATGTTTCGTACGTAATTAGTTAATAGAATGATTGAGGTAACTTTGAGGTCACGGTCACAGGGTGTAGTTACATCGTGGTAGGGGTGGGGTGATTGGTGGAGATGGAACGCCAATGCGTGGGTAGGTACTGTATTGAGCTACACGTGGTAAATTCGAAATACCTCTGTTATTACACATCTAATAAAAAAAAAAAATCGATAAAACCAAACTTTTTTCAAAATTAGTTTCCAATAAATGTTGATATGTACGTTTTCTATTCGATATTCGACCAGATGCGTGCGTTACATGTTTGCAGCCTTCAGTAATCCCCCACTGCAAGTCATGTTATTTTAACTATAAGCTGTTATTTTCTTAACCACTTGATGGTTAAATAGCAAATATCGCTTATATTGAACTTTTACCGTGTGTTAATCAAGCAAATTTCACATCAATTAAGATTTTTCGTTTTTAACTAGAAAATGTTAATTTTATCTATACCATAATGGATACTTGACTGGTTTATTCAACAATAAAGTTCACAGATGTTAATGGCTGAATTCTGAAACAGGGAGGGTGGGGCTAAGAGAGGAATTCTAAATTTCAAAATACCTCCGTTATTATGAGTCATATCAAAAATGTGTATAGAAGACAACTATTCATGGTCTTCAATTATTGTTCTCTACATTTTTTCGAAGCCAAAATATTAATTGATTTATTCTTTCATTTTAGCAGATTTCCCTTAAGGGAAATCAGCTATTGAGGTTGTACTCATGACGGAATTTTCGAAATTTTTTCTTCAAATCTCCATCCATCCGTTCAAAACTGTGTGTATATATATATATATGTGTGTGTGTGTGTGTCTGTTAACGCTCTAGCGGTCGCAATTTTTTTTTTGTTTAATCGTTACCAAATTCGGTATTTAATCGTTTCATATAAAAAGAAAGATCAAGTTAGCTAATGGTTGAAATCGTACCAGCTGGAGCAGGGGTTTAGTGGGTAGGGGAATTTCGAAAATTCGAAATATCTCCGTTACTATAACTCGGGTCGAAAAATCGTACAGAATTGATCTTATTGCAAATTAAATTTACTATAAATATTGTTATATACATTTATTCTTTATCTTGAATATTAACCGAGATTTTTGCATTTTTATTAAATCTGGGCGGCTAACGCACGAGTGACTTTCCCGCCAAAAGCTAGTTCGGCCTTTTCCTTAATTGCTCGACTCTCGTGTAATTTCGTTATTGTAAAACTTCACGTGGGAAATCTGCTTAGTTTACGCAGCCCCTGCGTAACGGGATTTTTGATTTTAGCCTTCAGTAAAGTCATTATTTTACTCATCACATTTCTCCATAGAAATAGAAAATTCATGATGAGAAGAGATCAATAATGTGCCTGCCAGTACGAGGGAAATCTGCTTAGGTGACGTAGCCCTTGCGTAACAAACTTGATTTCCTACTGTTGGCTCCTTACCAAAGACCTCTGTTCAGTTTCCTTAACGGAAAAAGTCTAATTATGTAAGCAGATTACTCAGATGCACCACATATTTGCATTTATCTCAAAAAGTAAAAGTCCTACGAGCCATGTACTTGGTAGTTAATCTTAGAATAAAGTAGTTGATGATAACATACCTTATTGTTAATATGAAACGAGTAGGAGTGGGGGTTTACTGAAGGCTGAAAACTAAAAAAAAGTCCGTCACGCAGGGGCTGCGTAAACTAAGCAGATTTCCCACGTGAAGTTTTACAATAGAGAAATCTGCCTAATAACAACTGTAGTAGTAAGAAACCTCTAAACCTAAAACATTATTTAGGGCGTAATAACCCAGTAGTTTCTAGCCCCAAAAAACAGTTAACCTAACCTCTAAACCTATTCACGAGGGACGAATAGTTATGGAAACGGCCGCCAGAGCTCTCGGCGGAAAGTCCGAACATAGCCTACTGATGACCACACGCAGAATACAAATGCAAATATCTCGGTTAGTATTCAAGATACAGAATAAATGTATAGAACAATATATATAGTAAGTTTAATTTGCAATAAGATTTATTCTATACAATTTTTCGATCCGACGCATAATAAAGGAGATATTTTGAATTTTCAAAAATTCCCCCTCTAAACCCCCTCTCCCACTGGCCCGATTTCAGCCATTAACGAACTCGATCTTCCTTTTTACATAAAACGATTAAATTCCGAGTTTGGTAACGATCAAACAAAAATTGCGACCGCTAGAGCGTTAACAGACATATATATATATATATATATATATATATATATATATATATATATACATATATATATATATATATCATTTTGAACGGACCTCCTTTTCGTCATCTCCTGGGTAGGATCGATGGACGACATTTGAAGAAATTTTTCGAAACTCGCATCATGAGTACGACCTCAATAGCTGATTTCCCTCAAGGGAAATCTGCTAAAATCCAAATATCTCAGTTAATATTCCTGATAAAGAAAATATTTACGTAACAACGTTTATATGCAATTAAACTTTCAAAAATATTGATTCTATACACTTTTTCGATCCGACTTATAATAACGAATACGTTATGATATTCGAAGATATTTCGAATTTTCGAAATTCCTCCCCTCCCTCTCCATCCGTCCGATTTTAGAATTTAACTTGTTAATTTTTAATTTGGCTTGTAACTTGTTGTTAATTTAACAAACTTGATCTTTCATTTTAAAAAAAACGCTTATATTTGGAGGTTGGTAGGAATAAATTAATTAATTTTCGTCATCTCCTCGTCAGGATTGATGGACATTTGAGGAAATGTTTTCGAAAATCGCGTCATGAGTACGACCTCAATAGCTGATTTATCAAAAGGTAAATCGTGTTATACACCGGTGAAGGCCATTTTACTCATACCTCACGAAATTAGATAATGATTTCATTTATAATATTTCTGAATTTTGGTTGATCTTGAGAGGGCGTGTTGCGTCTAGGAGGGGAGGTAGGGAGGGGTGAGCGGTGGGGATTAGAGGGCATTGCGTGGGTGTATACTTCAGAAAGTCTGGAGCGGAAAATTCGAAATATCTCGGCTATTATTCGTCGAATCAAAATATTGTATAAAATCTATCTTTTTCTAAATTTTATTTCCTATAAATGTTATTATGCACATTATCTCTCTATCATTAATATTCATGGAGATGCTTGAATTTTTAGTGCTGCTTTATCAGAAACGACTTTATTCGAAGTTTATATAACTACTATTGCTTTCATTCAAAATTAGAAGTAGAAGTAGTAGGTTGAGATTTGGCCATTCACGACTAACTCACACTTACCTACTTACTTGACAAGACGAACCATACTGCCAACACTGTAACTGTAGACTTACTATAAAACATATACTTACTGACTATTTAAGGACTCACATAGACCTACCATACACTTTGACTGAATTACTACATGACTGTAGCCCGTATATAGACACCGTATTACACTACTTAAAACATAACAACATTTTCAAAAAATTATAATGTAGGGCAATACTGAATGTATTTCCAGAAATGAGCATACTTACATAAATATAATAATGTTATATATTAAATAACTGATTCGCCGCTAAATCGCCCTAGTTGCGAAATGCGATTATTGTATGAATAAATAAATAAAAATTTCATTAAAAATTTACTGGGTGGGATACATTCAAATAAAGCGTTTCATAACTTATTCCCTTATTGTTAAAGAGCGATGGGTTCACTGAAGGCTGAAATTTAAAGCTAAGTCCGACGCGCACATTTCCCACATATTTCCTTTTATCTTAAAAAGTAAAAGTTCAATGAGAGCAATATTTGGTATTTAAGTTTCAAATAAAGTGTTTCATTATGCAACTGAGTATTGTTTATGTGACATGAGTAGGAGTGGAGGTTTACTGAAGGCTGAAAACTAAAAAAAAAATCAAATATCTCAATTATTATTAAAGTTAGAGAATAAATATATATAAGAACATTTATAGAACATTACATTTGCAATAAGATAGACTCTATACAATTTTTCGATCCGACTGATTATAACGGAGAGATTTTGATATCCTTCCCCTCTAAACCCTCCCTCTCTCCCATTGTCGAGTTTGGTAACAATTAGAAAAAAATTGGTTTTTTTTAGAGGTATAGAACTTTAAGTCGGCATTACTGTTCAAGATGGCGACCGATTTAACAGCTGACAAGTGATTTATTCTCAGTTTGGTTTGGCAATTCATCATGAATAGACTCACGCCTGAACAACGCTTGCAAATAGTGCAATTTTATTTAGAAAATGCGTATCGCGCACTACGTCCATTTTATCGTCGACAAAATCGTCCATCAGAGCAGTTAATTCGATTAACCATGGAACGTTTTCGCACCACGTTTACTCTTATTGATAACTCGCATTCCCAGAGACGCCGTACGGTGCGTACAGAAGAAGCTTTTGTTACTGTAGAGCGTAGCATAGAGGAAGACGCGAATGAGTCCATCCGCCATCGAGCACAGGAATTGGATCTGTGTCCATCCACTTTATGGAAGATTTTGCGGAAGGATCTTGGTTTGTGTGCTTACAAAATCCAATTCGTGAAAGATTTGAATCTAAATCATATTTAAAAAGTAATGCCACGAGATTATCTTTCGAATAAAAAAAAATTCTTGTAATCGAATAATTCATCGTCGTTTTATTGCAATTTAAAGTTCTATACCTCTAAAAAAAACACCCTATATATACACATACGGTTTTGAACGAACCTCATTTTCGTCATCTCCTGGGTAGGACCGATGGACATTTAATGAAATTTTTCGAAAATCGCGTCATGAGTACAACTTAAGTAACTGATTTTCCCCCTGCTATTTTTGCTGAAAACATAACACAATATTGGCGATAAAACGCGACAAGCTATAGATAAAATGTGTAGAACAATATTAATAGACAATTATTTTACAACGAGATTGGTTATTTAAGATTTTTCGATCTGGCTCATAGTAACGGCGAAATTTTGGATTCTACTCCAGCTTAACCTCAACCACTTCGCCTCTGGGTTTTGTCAGAGCCCTTAATGAAGTTGATCTTGACGGTTATATGTCGAGTTTGGTGGCGAGCAACAGGCATTACGTAGTTGCTAACTAGTAGCATACGTAATTACATATTAATTTAATTTATAGCTTGATAGAGATAAGGTTGATCAGGGGAGTGAGGCGACGGTCATAGGGTGTGTTGTTGGAGCGAGGAGGGGAGGTAGGGAGGGGAAGGGTGGAGGGGGTGGGAGGCCATTGCGTGGGTGTATACTGTATCGAGCTACGTGCGGATTTTGCGCTTATTTAACAACTCATTTCATTCACTCCCGGCTCACCATTCATTAAAACCGTCCTGTTTGATGTAGCTACTGCATTGCCAGGTCGGCCCTGTAACTGGGCTCAGAGTAGCAATGTGAGTTAATGCTTTGGTTTCAACCTCACTAACTAAAAACTTGAGAGTCGTGAGTCCGATTCTCATCTGGTGAAGAGGAATTTATTTAGTGACTAACTCATTAAATAAAATCCTTAGTCCCACTATGTCTAGAAAAGGGTGTGAACTCCAGATAACAGTTCCATTTTAGCCTTAGCATAACAAAGTGGACTTTAGTAAATAATATTTTTTTTTTCTACGTAATGGTTTATTCCAATGAATATGATTAATAATTACATTGATATTTGTGGGCCGCTATAGTAAATTTTGATGTTACATGTCATAGTCACTTTAAATTATGCAAAAATATTCAATGTTTGTTGAACAATGGTTCAAACAAAAATCCCCCATCGGTATTTATTTTATTTTTGACAGCTGATGATATATCAGAGAATTATTAGATTTTCCATAAGGGAAATAGGCTATTGAGGTTGTATTTATTACGCGAATTTTCTCAAATTTCCACCCATTCTACCTGGGAGAGGACGAAAATGAGGTCTGTTGAAATTATATATATATATATATATATATATATATATATGAATTTGTCGTTTGACATTCTAGTGACCGCAATTATTGCCTTATTGTTAAAAAAACTGGATATATAAACGTTTTATGTAAAACTAAAGATCAAGTTGGCTAACGGCTGAAATCGAGCTGGGGCGATTTGAAAATT
The DNA here is from genome assembly GCA_019009955.1 of Riptortus pedestris. Lineage (NCBI taxonomy): Eukaryota > Metazoa > Arthropoda > Insecta > Hemiptera > Alydidae > Riptortus > Riptortus pedestris. The sequence goes on along the minus strand of CM032232.1, from coordinate 124,555,549 downwards.
TGAAATAAATCCATTATTATAATTTGGAACGGGAAATGATTAGTAACCAATCTTATTAAAAATTAAATTACCTATAAATTTTGTTATCGACATACTTCCTCTATCACGAATTAACGGAGATATTAAAATTTTTAGTTTTATGCTTTGAGTTAACTCCAACTGCTACGCATGTCATGAGCTGTTATATCACGAACGACTTTATTCTACGCCCAAATACTAAATACTGTTTACCACTGACCTTTATCATGCAAATGACATGCAAATTCGTTTTGTGGTGATGTCATCAATTAAGATTATTATAAGTTCTTTTTTCGAAAATGTTTACTTCCTCTATACCATACTCGATATTTAACATGCTTCATTCAACACTAATGACCATATCCGTTAGTGGCTGAAATCTGACCAGGGAATAGGAGGGGGTTATAGAGGGGAATTCGATAACTTAAAATATGACTGTTATGAGTCGGATCGAAAATAGTTATTTATTATACAAGTGACGAAAGTAGATCATTTTACAACTCGAGTGAAACGTTTACCCACTCGAGCGAAGCGAGTGTGGTAATTTCACGAGAGTTGTAAATTCTACTTTCGTCACGAGTGTAATATTAAATTTTTTCTGTAATCGTGTATCTAACCAGAATATGAACAAAATTAGGATGTTGTGAAGATTATGGTATGTTGTTGGTAGGTTATAAGCATGGTTGTGAAAGGTTATAAGCATAGTTATAAAACAACTAGTGATGATTGTGAAGTAGTGCAGTTATAAGCAAGTGCAGGTTATAAACAAGGAAGGTAATTATTATTATATTTAAATTTTAAAATATATTGATTATTTCCACCAATAATTCATTCAAATTTCAATTTATTTTGTTAAAATAAATTCTTACAATGTTAAGAAACATTTAAAAGCATTTAATTTCCAACTTCAAATTATTTTTTAATTTATACTTATTAATAATTAAGAAGGCAATTCACTTTCTTCACTCTATTGCAAATGTTTCACTTTCTTCACTCATTTCAGTTTAGTAATGTTACCATTATTCAACGATTACAGAAAAATGTTATTTAACCAATATTGTTTAACTATTGTTGTTCTACAATTGTTGTTCTATTCATCACATATTAAGTGATTTATTCGTGCTATATTGGTTTCATCCCTCAGTAAAATCTAAGAAGAGAGAGGCAAATTGTTAAATCCCAGACAACAACTATCCACCACTATTTCAGGAATACTTTACTAAAAGCAACCATTGCAGCGGCCTCTGATAAATTTATTCAGTGCTTTCTAACCCGTGTTAGAACAGAATAGTTAAATACCACTGTGAAAAAAGAACTAGTTTCATTGGAAAAGAAAGAAAATATTCACTATGAAAAAAAAAAAGCAAAGGTCATATACTAAACTTTAAATCTGGAATCGTGTAAGAAAGTAATAGGAGAAGGTTATACTTTGGTCTGGCTCGATAATATTTATCCGAATGGCTTTATCAACACCACTTATCGTAAAAGGGAAATAACAAAAAAATAAGCTAGTGATTTAGGTCGTCACGCTATGGAAAACAATCTTTAATTGATGTGAAAAACAAGAAAAATATGACCAAATAGAGTCTAGTACGAACAGCGGAGAGAACATTAAAGTTTAATATTGGTTATGGAAAGAAAGAATCAGAAAGCTTATCTTCATTAAATAAATACTAATCAATGAATCAAACCAATGATGGGAATACATCATGCCCTCCTTCTACTCTTATTAAATTAAATACAGGAAATACTTTCCTGTTGTACATATAAAATTTGGAAGTCATATAAAGCGGCATGTTCAGATGCAACGCATTGAAAAATGCCATAGAACATAATTGATAGAATTTTTTATGATAAACAAAAAGATCCTATACTTTTTTTTCTATGTCTAATTGCTAGGGAGAAATACTCAGCTTTTTTATTTTTGGTCCCAGTAATTCCTCCGCCTCCTACCCACCACTTGAATTCGATAAGATGGGGAAAAGCACAACTGCACGTTGCAACAATCCCAAATATAAAATGTCCACATTCGGAGACACCCGTAGTGACGTTATATCCAACTGGGGATCAAAATGGACAATGCCATTGAAATATATAAACCGACATTTTGTCGCTATTACAATACTATCATTATTTCGTAGAAGGAAGTAAAAAAAAAAAAAACTACAATAAAGGCTATCGAATGAAAAATGCAGAGTGAATCGGAAACCTTTTCCAACCAATCTTTACAAGCCAGGAAAGAGAACATATCATGACACAATTCTTTATTGGAATTTTTCATCCTTATACAAATGTAAATTGTCACTTACATGTCAGTGTGGCAAGACTGGAGGGTAGGTTAATGTTGTAGTCAGATGGCTCATTCTGGCTAATAGTCTATCATTAGTCAGCTTATGCAGACTACCGAGGGATGGCTATCTAACAACTCTGGCCATGAATCGAATTTTCTCCACTTAGGCCTTTACTGGCATGAATGGAGATTTCCTCATGTTGTATCTATTTCTGGATGGTCTGATGCTAAAGGTAATGGAAACCATTGCAGTTCCTTGTGACTCTCTTCTTCCCTTGTTCGGCACTGCGATAATCAGGCTTGGGGCTCAGGTTAGCCATGCGAGTTAAAGCGTTGACCTTAATCTCACATGGCAAACCTAGAGTGGCGAGTTCGATTCTCGCCTGGGCAAATGAAATTATTTAGTGACGAAATTCATTAAATAACATCCTAAAATCCCACTCTAGCTAGAAAAGGGTGGTAACCTGTAGAAAACTCGTCCCAATTAGCCTGAGTTGCAAAAAGTAGACGTTAATAAATAATAATAATAATAATGATAATCAGGCTTGCCTCTTCACGTGATCAATTAACAGGTGTAGCAAATACAACATTCAGGAATAAGATTGGTTTTATGAAGTTTTTTAAAAAAAAAAAAAATCCGTCACGCAGGAGCTGCATAAACAAAACAGATTTCCCACGTGCGTAACAAACATGGAATTGCCTCAAAACGTAAATGCTCAATGAGAACAATATTTGGCATTTATGCTTAGAACAAATTAGTTAATGATATAATAGCTTATTGTTAATATGACGAGTAGGAGTAGTGGTTTACTGAAGGCTGAATACTAAAAAATCCAAATATCTCGGTTAATATTCTTGATAAAGAAAATATTTCTGTACCAACGTTTATAGACACTTAAACTTTCAACATTGTTGCTTCTATGCACTTTTTCGATCTGACTTATAATAACGAAAATATTTACAATTGTCCATCCCTCGAAACTTCCCCCCTCCCTCTAGTCTGACTACACCAGATAACGAACTTGATCTTTCTTCTTACATAAAATTCTTATATATTACATATGCAACATTTATAGAGCATTACAATTGCACTAAGATTGGTTTCATTAAATTTTTCGGTGGTTTTATATAAATACCCCCTCTCCACCTGGTCCGATTTCAGCCGTACGAACTTGATCTTTTTTATTTGCATAATTGGGGCTCAGGTTAGCCATGCGAGTTAAAGCGTTGACCTTTAGCTCATATGGTAAACCTAGAGTGGCGAGTTCGATTCTTTGCCTGGGCAAAGGAAATTATTTAGTGACGAAATTCATTAAATAACGTCCTAAAATCCCACCCTGGCTAGAAAAGGGTGGTAACCTGTAGATAACCCGTCCCAATTAGCCTAAGTTGCAAAAAGTGGACGTTAATAAATAATAATAATATTTACATAAAACAATTATATATCAAGTTTGGTAGCGATAAAACAAAAATTGCGACCACTTGATCGGGCAACACACACGCTCTACTAGGTAGGATGGATGAAAATTTGACGTAAATCGCGTCATGAGAACAACGCCAGTAGCTGATTCCTACTTGAAGTAAATCTGATAAAATGGAGATATTTACCATTTTCGCAACCCCCCTCCCATTGATTGGATTTCAGCCGTTAACAAACTAAATCTTTCATTTTGAATAAAACGTTTAAATACCAAGTTTGATAACGATCAATCAAAACGTACGAGTGTGTATACATATATATTTTGAACGTACCTCATTTTCTTATCTCCTAGGTAGGGATCTATTGAATTTTGAAGAAATGTTTCGAATTTTGTGTCTAGTAAAACTTCAGTAGGTTGATTTCCCTAGTAGAGGAAATCTGCTAAAACGCTGAAAGTGTTAAAAGAGGCAAAGTAAGAAGAGGCGCTATGATTGGTAGAGACCGCCCCCCACCTCCTGACCTCTTACCATTCAGCGGAGACCCACATGAAGTGGTAGCTCTCGACAAGAACAGATTCAGCTCAACTCCCATGAATTGTTTATAGAGCAGCCACTCACGTCTTGAGCGTCCTTCTCCCAGATTTATGGCCCACAGCCCTCATAAATATGAGTCATCCCGCATTATTAACAGCCATTATCTTTTATACGTTTAGAAGAGCCGTCTCTACATTAGCCATACTAAATAACAGCTGGTTTTTATTCATGGCCGCTTTAATCCTTCGCACTTTTGTATTTAGTTCGCCAACTATATATCCATCTAAATTACCGAGAGATTTATAGTCATTTTTAGCATTCTCCACTCTCACCCGGGAAGAATGACTCGCAGGAGCTACCTCTCTAGCTAAAATATACATTATTTTTGGAGGCAACGCAAAACATCTGATATGAGTTCTACTTGATTCCCCTTAATCCTATTAGTACTATAAGTAAACAAAACATCTGAATACACTTAACGTCAAAATTATTTCATTTGAAAGTGATACAAGATATCTTTATTCCAATACATCAGATAGAAATATGTCATTGAACATAATTTATAGATCTTTCCATGTTAAACGAAAAGAAGCACTACGTTTTTATGTCTATTACGCACGGGGAAATATTCAATTTTATATTTTCACTCATCACTAACTGATTTCGACCACAAGGGAAGGTGCAAAACTATTCGTTACAACAATCCCAAATATGAAATTCAACGGTCTGAGGCCAGTAGTTTTAGCAGATTTCCCTTCAGGGAAATCAGCTATTGAGGTCGTAGTCATGACGCGAGTTTCGAAAAATTTCTTCAAATGTCCATCGATCCTACCCAGGAGATGACGAAAATGATGTCCTTTCAAAATTATATATATATATATATATATATATATATATATATATATATAGTTTTATATATTTGTGTGTTAAAGCTCTAGCGGTCGCAATTTTCGTTTGATCGTTACCAAACTCGATATTTAAACGTTTTATGCAAAAATAAAGATGAAGTTCGTTAATGGCTGAAATCGGACCAGTGGGAGGGGGGGGGGGTTTAGAGAGGAAGATTTTCGAAAATTCGAAATATCTCCGTTACTATACGTCGGATCGAAAAATGATATGGAAGCAATCTTATTGCAAATTAAATTTACTATAAATAATAGTATATACATTTATTCTGTATCTTGAATATTAATCGAGATATTTGCATTTTTCTGTTTTCAGCTTCTAAGATGAGTTCGGCTAACTTCGGGTCTAGTCGTGAGTTTCGTCAAGAGCTAGTTCGGGCCCTTCCCATAACTGTTTGACTCTCTATTCTGAAATTTCTCTATTATAAAACTTCACGTGGGAAATCTGCTTAGTTTACGCAGCCCCTGCGTGACGGACGTTTTGACGTTTGACAAGGTTTGGCATGAAGGCTTGCTCTGTAAACTCAAGCTCCTCATTCCCAGCACATTTTACCTTATACTTAGATATCCTACCTTTCCAACAGAGTTTTTCGAGTCTGTCAAGAAAATGCCAAGGGCAGTAGCTACCTATGCAGATGACACAACAATCCTTTTATCCGACCCCGATACTACTACTGCTTCAAAGAATTCCATTTAACCAAGTTTGAAAAATGGTGCAATGCTAGGCGCATAAAGATCAACGAAAGTAAATCTCACCATATCACTTTTTCCCTTCGGCGAAGTTCCTCTCCTGTTCATTTCAACGATATTCTTTTGCCACTAGCCGATTGTGTACGCTACCTTGGACTACATTTGGACACCAGACTTACTAGGAAATCCCACATACAAATTAAAAGGCAGGAACTTAACACACGATTCAGACAACTTTAAGGACACCTAAATTGAAGATCTTATTTTTCGACCGAAAATCAACTAACAATATGCAAGTTACTACTTAAACCAATATGGACATACGCAATAGAAGTCTGGGGTACAGCAAAACCTTCGAACATCAGACGCATCCAGACTTTCCAACTCGTAATTTATTATGTCATGTCAGAAAAACTGGGATCCAATATGACTTCTTTGTAATTACCAGATTTTATTGAAAAAAGAGTTACTTTAATTTTTTTTAATATAATACCTTCAAGAAGCAATAATGGGATGTGAGAAGGAACTGAGTGTTTACTCAGCTGACAACCTTAAGTTATTTTTTGATAGCGATTTATTATCAAGAGAGCTAATTCATTTTAAATTACATAATTTTGACATTTGCATTGCATTCGTAGAGACTTTTATTTATTCAGGGCTTCAGTGACGAGTGCAGTAACTAGTTTTAGTTAATATCAGGCCATTAATTAGATAATCAATCAGCCAAGCTATTTGTTGTTTATTTTTGTAACTATTAATATGCCATTCATGCTCAAACAATTTTCTCTAAAATTATTCGAGATAATTGTATTTTTGTTCAAGTTTTCAGCCGTAATTATACCCCCACTCCTACTCACTTCACATTACTAATAAGGTAGTATATCAGAAATCCTTTTATTCGTTGATTAAATATATTGTTTTCCGGGGAAAAAGAGGAGCGGGAGATCAGAAAAAGCATAACACAAAATAAATTTCGAAATATTATGACAGGGACGGGAAAATGTTTTCCTCAGCCGCAAAATAAATCACGTCCATCTTAAATTACAAGTCTTCTCATTAGAGGGGAAAAGTCCTGCACGGCGGGGCTGCGTAAACTAAGCAGATTTCCAATGTGCTGGTATGAGACACTAGTGATATCTCACCACGTATCCTCCATGAAAACAAGAAAGTACGAATTACTCGATTAATGTTTGAGTTACGAAAAAAATATACAGAACAACAATTGTAGAGCATCAATAGTTTAACAAGATTGCTTCAATAATATTTTACGATCCGACTTATAATGACGGACACATTTTGAATTTTTGAATCTCCCCTCTAAACCTCCCTATTCCTGGTCCGATTTCAACTAATACAAAATACGATCTTTAGCGTTTACTGAGAAACGATTAAATGTCAAGTATCGTATAGATCGAATAAATATTTTCGTTCTAGAGCTTAAAATCTTAATTGATGACGTCACCAAGCAAATTTGCATGTATCTCGCTTTATAAAGGTCTCTTGAAAACAACATTTGGTGTTTAAGCGTAGAATAAAGTGGTGCATGATATAACAGCTTATTGCTAATATAACATGATTAGGAGACCAGATATCTCGTTTAATAAACATATTAGAGTATGTATGTAACGACATTTAAATGTGTATCTAATTACATTTACAATAAAATTAGTTCTATACTATTTCATATTTATGCCGTTAATGAACTTTATCTTTAGTTTTACGCATATACTCATAATTTGATACAGATAAAACTAAAATTTCGACCGTTAGACCGGTAATAGACAAATTTATAGATGACGTAGATATAATTTTGAACGGACCTCATTTAGCTGATTTTATCCTGATGGTGTAAGGTCAGTAGCGCACACAGTACGTAGCATCCCTTTTGTGAGAGACGTTTGCATGCGTGAGTTAAAAAAAGTCCGTCACGCAGGGGCTTCGTTAACAATATATATATATATATACAGTTTTGAACAGACCTCATTTTTGTCATCTCTGAGGTAGGATCGATGGACATTTGAAGAAAAATTTCGAAAATCGCGTCATGAGCACGGCCTCAATAGCTGATTTCCTTTAAGGGAAATCCGCTAAAAGTTGTTATTTAGTATTAATTCAATAATACTTATTATTTTCATTTATAATAGTAAAATTCAAAATTTTTGTTTTTAACATGGTGTGTATTTATTCTTGTTAATGTATTTATTTGTAATGTTTTGATCTATGTTTATTCTATTTATCTAAGAATTGGTCACCCTATATCCATGGGTCTATCCAAGAAATCATGTATTACTTTTGACGTTCTTTCTGGCCTAGATCCCCCACAACACCTGGCCCTAAGTAAAGTTAATTTAAAATAGAAAACGCACTAACAATCGTAGACACCCTAGGCTTGTTTCATTATGAGGTTTGCTCAATGAGTGATTTTAGAGTAACATTATTTATAAAGTCTTTTATTGATTCAGGTAAGTATGTTAATACAAAAATGCAATCACAATCCTTCGATAGGTAGTTATGCTATACACAAAAGCACAATTTATTGAGAGGCATTCACTGGCTTGATTCCTAAACGACCAAACTTACAAAGTACATTGAGGCCACAATAATTAACTTAAACCCTAACTTCCAATAACAGTATTGCTCTGCCACAACTTAGCGCAATAGCAATCAAGCCGATGTCCTTTCCCTTAATAGATCCATAACTCAGGGAAATGAATTTGAAACAATGTTTAAAGCATTTTGGCGTTGCGATTAAGACATAATATTATTAATTCCCATTACTTCCGAAAATTCAAAAGCGTAAACAACAACTGTCAAAGGTTGTGAAAACTACACATATTACACAAAAACCGCTCCGGGAATTTTGAGGCCCATTAGTCTGTTGATGACAAGTCATTCCAGGTCCTTCTTGGCTAATGGGGGCTGTAGGCCAGGTTGATCACCGACTAAATAAAAAGTCCGTCACGTAGGGGGTATACAAAATAAGCAGATTTCCCACGTGAAGTTTTACAATAGAGAAATCTGGATAATAATAACAGTAGTAGTAAGGCATCTCTAAACCTAGTCACGAGGGACGAACAGTTACGTAAATGGCCGCACTAGCTCTCGGAGGAAAGTCACGAACATAGCCGACTCTTACCGACCCCACACACAATACAAATGCAAATATCTCGGTTAATATTGAAGATAAATAATAAGTGTGTAGAACAATATTTATAGTAAATTCAATTTTCAATAAGATTGGTTATATACAATTATTGATCCGACGTAGAGTAACAGAGATATTTCGAATTACGTAAATCCCCCTCTAAACCCACCCCCTCTCCCACATACGTCCGATTCCAGAGGTCCGTTTAACGAACTTTTCTGTCTTTATTACAAAAAACGTTTAAATACGAGTTTGGTAACGACAACAAAAATTGCGACCCCTAAAGCGTTAAAACGGTGACAACACACACACACAATATCTATATATATATATAATATATATATCATATATTTTTATATTTACATATGCAAACATTACCCATGCACAAAGGGTGCGTTATTTGCTACAATGTACCATACTATTACAGTAAAAAAACAAGTATGTTCAAAATACATCGAGTTTATGTATACAAGAGATGTTTCATAAATTTGTTCTTGAAGTTAATAAAAAAAAACTAAATTAAAAAGAAAAAAGAAAAAAAAAACGAAAAAGAAAGAAAAAATGAAAATCAAAATGAAGATAAATAAATAACGTACATACTGAAAAAACAAACAATCAAAGTGATAGAAAATTAGTACCATAATCAGAAATACAATAACATGTTAATGTAAATTAAGAAAGTTATGCCACTCATTCTATTGGCATATTGTTGATGTAGGCTGTAAAAAGAGAAAAAAAAATGGAAGGAAGACTTAAATTCTTAATTCTTTTTAAGTAAGGAGTTTACGATGTCCGCTTTGCTATTAAGGTTTTAGAAAAAGCCTAAATACTAAGGGGTATTTTTAAAACAAATTCACTACACACATATAGAATTATTGGCCACGGTTAAGCTTTGATAAGTGTTTGTTGTGAGTGTGTTTTCGAACTGTGTAGACAGTTTGCAAGTATAGATTGAGTGAGTTCTATAGTCCTGTTCACATTTTCTGTCACAGAGCAGTTTTTGTCATTTAGTATTTTGAATCTATGTAACGTAAGATTTAGTTAATCCGGAGTCCAGGTGAGTACTTGTGTCGAGTATTAAGTAGTCAGTAGCAGTACAGGAGTTGAGTATTCCTCAATATTGGGATGAATGTTTTTAAATCTTGCCTTTTCTCTGTTTTGTCCCATCGCTTTCCTGCCACTGTTTTATTGTATCCGTGCGTAACGTGTATTGTAGACTTTGTTTGATATGTTGGAGTGCAATTTTGTCACACTAATTCGTTTATCGTAAAGTCCGGCATGTCCTTTGACCCCAGTCCAAATACATATTTGCATTGTTGTTTTGAATGTCCTATAATTATTGCCTACTGTGTTCAGTCAACGGGTCATGTATTGTCCTGTATTCATTATTTTTGTATTGTTATTCTTGCTGTCTGTGTTTATAGTTACTTATCTGTGATTTGTTTATTATTTTGGTTTTAACGTATTACGAGTGCGTTCATAATGCAAGTGCTTCAGCTTGGTGTTTGTACATGAAGGTCCCTAGTCGTATTTAAGTAACGACATGAGTATAAATCATAATGAAATACAAAAAAGCGCATCCCTACATATTTTTTTGTCCTTGCTTCCGTCTGTGTAGATTTGAAATTCCTGTTGTGTGAGTTGGAGTCATTCAAGTGAGGGTGTATAGGGCAGGAGTGTCCATTTTGAGAGTAGTGGTAAGGTATTTCAATGTCGGATGATTAAATTTTGTTTATGTGTGTTTCATGTAGTAATAAATATTGTGTTTTTGTTGATTTCAAGGTAAATGAGAATGGTGTAATTCTTTGCCAGAACACAGACAGCTTCCATATGAAATTGTTCTAATCCCTTTATTATCTCAATCCATCAGTCACTGAACTCTCTCCATTTTCCTTAAATTTATTGGCCGCTGTAACCTTCATGCCAGCAGAGATGGCGTAAATCATTGGTCAGGTTGAATTGCTGCAGAGTATATATTCCGTAAAGTGTCTGTTTGAAGTCCCAAGTCAGTTTTGCTGCTATTTGAAAGTAGGTTTATATGTTTCAGTAGTTTGTTTCAAGATGTTGATTGGCGTTTCCCAATTAGTTTACTGTCAAAAATTATCCCAAGTATTTAATTGTATTTGCTTTTATGAGTTTTTTGTCCTTGTAACCTGATTCAAATGATAGAATGTCCTTGAATCTGCTAAATATACTTTGTTTGTAGGATGCTTTGTCTGTATTGAATTTCAATTTGTTTTTAGAGCCCATTTTCAGTAACGTCCTAGAATTTGTAAATTATGGTCCTGTGGTCTGTCCAGGATCTTGATTTTAAACAAAATTATAATATCACTGCAAATCGTAGATTAGCTGCTGTTTCATAAAATTTAAAAGTAAATAAACAACATAATTAGGTTTCCATAAAAGTGAGAACAACTTTGAACTTGAGGGTTCCTATAGTTTTAACTTTTAGGATCATTAAATTGGGTAGTAATGAATGACGTTTGGACGATTAGTAAAATATGAGGAAGATAAGTTTAAATAAATTTTTTTTAGGACAGTTCTTTATCGGAGAGAGTTGAGGATATAAGGTGGCCACCACGCATTATCAATGCACCCTATTTAACCCTTAATGTCATGTGAAATGAGAACAACATGTTTGTTTTTGAGTAATGCATTTAAATAAAATAAAGTGTTTCATGTATTGCATCTGAAGAACTATTTTGAGGAGTGAGAAGCCGAATTGATTTCAAAGGCAAAAGGTGTTTGTGATATCGGTAATTTGTGATAGACGTTGGTTATGTTTTTTCGAGGATTTATTCCTCCAGTTGTGATTAAACTTATGGGTCTACTGAAGAAAAGTCGTCTTTTTCTTGCCGGTAGGAAACATAATAACTTTGATATTTTTCCTTGTGTGGGAAATAGCCTAATCGAAACATCATTTGTCTAGATTTAGGTAAAATAAAATAAACGTTTTTTGAAATTTTCAGCAGAAATGGCATCTATTTCCACACTACCTTATTCTTACTGTTTTAAAAACGCTTTAATTATTTTGTCTAGTTCCTTGAGTTTAAGTGGTAAGGTCGTTTATTAGAGTTAGGTTCGTTAAGTTACAGTATATTTCCTCACAATTGTTTTGTGATAGCGTTTATCTGTCGTCTTATCGACCAATTTTCAATATGTTTAAATTCAGTAAAAAACGAGTATGATTCTGTAATCGCAGTAGTACAGGAAGTCCATCGGTCTTTCTTAAAAACTTAGCATAGCATTGACCTAAGTTTTCCCCGAAAGCAAATTTGTACGGCAATGTCCAGGGGTTCTTAGGATCTACGTTAGAGCAAATTCGTTTCCATGATTTGTTTTCCTCTTTTGTTTTAATTTTTGTTGATAAACGGTCTTCTTTCAAGATAAAGTCACTCTTCGTCGCTGTGCCCCTAGTTCCTTGTCAACTATTTCTTTGGTATATTCGTCTAGTTTGTTAGTCCGTTTTCTTAGTTGGAAGTCAGCTCATATCCCACCAAGGTAATAAGATCTTGCGTATATTAGTCAGGTAATCTATTTTGGATTTTTAAAGTTTTATTACAGGTTTTCCTTCAAAACTTTTTGAAATCTGTAAAGAGTGTGATTCATTGTCATGGTAATGTAGTCCCAAAAGAAATATGTCCAGGTGTCAGTGTACACTTAAAATTTTATATATAATTTTGAACGGACCTCATTTCCGTCATCTCCTGGGTATGATCGTGATGGACATTTGAAGAAATTTTTCGAAAATCGCGTAAATGGAGTACGACCTCAATATGCTGATTTCCCCTTGAGGGAATCTGTTAAAAGATCAAAAATCACATGAATTTTAACAGACATATACGTCAGTTTCAAATGAAATACTCTTAAATGTAGCGTAGTAGACTGTATAGAGAGTCATGTGGTGTCCACACCAGTGTTTTCTTCAGGAGATCATATTATAAACCTGTAACTAATTTTTAATGAGCATGTTTAAAAGCCCACAAACTAACTAACGCTAGACCTTCGCAAATTAATTATTATTTCGAAACAATTCATGGAAGAATAATAGCTGAGGGTCATCCCAGAAGAAAATCCCTGGCTGACCCCTGGGAAAGAGAGTAGTGGAGCGAAGAGAAAAACAGGGGTTTCCATTATGCGCGGTGACCTCTGTCAGGATCGTTTGGTCAATCCGAGTTTCCGCATTGTTGGATCTTATGTAGTAAAGCGTTCTTTAGATTTTCCGGAACTTTTCACCTTTCTTTAGTCTCTTTGATGATATATTTTAAGGCCCCCTCGATCTGGCCTTAATTAAATATTACAAACTAGAGCGTACTATACTTTATAAAAATGACCCACCGTCACGCACTATAGTTCAAAATCATGATTGATTGAATCATCAGCAGTGTTTTCCCCGTTTGAAAAAGTAAACAACTTGAATATGACAAAACCAAACATATTTCTTCACTAATTATACTCCAATAGTTTCTATGCACTGAAAAAGTTATTTCCCTCACAAGAATAGTTGGCATAATAACACACAGAGACGGTAGGTGTTCTTCTCGGTGTCACTGAGATCTGGAAAGGTTTTTACTACGTGAACACCATTTTCGAATGGTGCACAACAAATAAAAAAACTCAATGGTTCTTAAAGGCAAGCATGTGTGCTCAGTGAATTGCAGCACATTTAATAAGCGATTCATTCAATGTTTAAAAATAAATCCACTAATAAGAATTTAAAGCCAACAATTTGAGATTCAAAACGATTAATTAAAGTGATATCGTAAGAATCAAGAAAAAGTCCGTCAAGCAAGGGCTGGCTGAATTAGCATGTATCTATCACAATAAAGGCCTCTTGTAAACAATATTTTGTATTTAGGCTTAGAATAAAAAGTCCGTCACGCAGGGGCTGCGTACACTAAGCAGATTTCCAAGGTGAATTTTAATAATAGATAAAACTACATACTGCAACACAACACCCCCGTGAATATTAAGTGGATAAATACAAACGGTAATTAGAAATCTTTTCCCTGCAGGCGGAAAGCGTCTCAAATGTAAACAAACAGGTCTGCCAACTTTTTTTTGAGCTATTGTTTTTCTTTCCGACACAGGAAAGAAAAGCAATAACCGAAGCATATCAGAATATAACATTAAATTTAATGAAAACTATGTACTATATCTAGTGCTGTAATTTATAATGAATCAGAATAATTTTTATCTCAATCAATCAAATTTAAGTAGTCCAAAAATTTAAGAAGGGGGGGGTCACTAGAACATATTTGAGTGTACCTCGTATAATAAATCTCTTGAAAACAATATTTGGTATTCAAGCTTCGAATGATGTGGTTTATCACATAACGGAGTATTGTTTATGTAACAAGAGTAGAAGTGGGGGTTAGCTTTAGGCTGAAAACTGAAAAATGCAAATATCTCGGTCAATATTCAAGATAGAGAATAAATGTATCTGACAATATTTATAGTACATTAAATTTGCTATATGATTGATTCTTTACATTGTCTCGATCCGACGTACAGTAACGGAAATATTTTTAATTTTCAAAATTCTCCCCCTCTAAACCAGCCCCCTCCCCTGGTCAGATTTCAGCCGTTGAAAAACTTGATCTTTCTTTTTACATAAAATGACTAAATATCGAATTTGGTAACGATTAAACAATAATTGCGACCGCTAGAGCGGTAACAGACAAATATATATATATATATATATATATATATATATATATATATATATATATATGTGTGTACTGTTTTCAACTGACCTCATTTTCGTCATCTCCTAGGTAGGATCGATGGACATTAAGGGAAATCTGCTAAACATACAGCTCTTTGTTAATATGGTATGAATAGGAGTGGGTTTACTGAAGCACAAACCATAAAAAAATCCTAATATCTTCGATACTATTCATGATAGAGAAAATATCTACATAACAACATTTATTGATAATTTCAGTTTCAATAAGATCGGTTATAGACAATTTTTCGACCCGACCTATAATAAAGTAAATATTTCATATTTTCGAATTCCACCCTCTCGTCCGATTTCAGCCGTTAACGACCTTACAACGAAAATTGCGATCGCTAGAGCGGCAACAGACAAGTATATATATATAATTTTGAATGGACTTTCGTTCGTATTTACGTTATCTATTAGGTAGGAACTATGGGCATTTATGGAAAATTTTCGAAAATGGCATCATAAGTACAACCTCAATAGCTGAATTTCCTTAAGAGAAATCTACTAAAATATCTCGTTCTTCACTAGTAATTAATTCAAGCTCCAGTGCGCTTTCAAAGCAACTCGCCCCATTTTCAGAGACTTGACAGACTTCAAAGACCAACAATCAAAAAAACAGACAAAGTTTGATATACATACATCAAACGATGAATTTCTATTTTTGTGATAAATAAAACCTATAACAATAAAAAGAAAATCTGAAGTATTATTTACAAATATATAAACTAGAGATACACCTGCAATAGGTCGACCATTCAATTATATCATGATAGAACTCTAACCCTAAAAGATTAATAAAACACAGGGGGAATAACAGCGAAGGAAATTAAGTGTAATGGGGAAATAACAGATGAGACAATGACGCACCTTTCTTAAACAACTTATTTAAACAAGAATTTCTTGTGACTGAGGTCGCGGGAACAGCGATAAGAGTGGTCTCTGAATCATAACTTAGCTTTGTAACCTCTACTGTCTTTTTTACATTCTGGCCCTCAAATTCCACCATGTCCAAATTAATTGCTTACCAGTGTCTTATAACAGCACGTGCGAAAGCCGCTTAATTTACACAGCCTCTGCGTAACTTTTTTAGTTCTAGAATAAACTTAATTTTCTTTAGTTTAATGGAGGTGATTCAAAAATGTCCGTCTCCCAGGGGCTGCCTAAGCAAAGCAGATTTCCCACGTGAAGTTTTACAATAGAGAAATCTGCCTAATAACAACAGTAGTAGTAAGGAATCTCTAAACTTATTCACGAGGGACGACCAGTTACGGAAAGTCCCGAACATAGCTGACTCCTGCCGACCACACTCATAATACAAATGCAAATATCTCGGTTAATATTCAAGATAGAAATAAATTTATAGACCAATATTTATAGTTAATTCAATTTTCAATAAGATTCGTTCTATACAATTTTTGATCCGACGTATGGTAACGGAGATATTTCGAATTTTCGAAAATCCCCCTCTAAACCCCCCGCCCCCAGAGTCGATTTCAGCCATTAACGATCTTGATCTGTCTTTTTGCATAAAATGTTTAAATATCGAGTTTGGTAACGATCAAACAAAAATTGTGACCGCTAGAGCCTTAACAGTCGAATATATTTGATTTTGACCGGACCTCATTTTCGTCATCTCCTGGGTAGGATCGATGGACATTTGAAGACATTTTTCGAAAGTCACGTCATGAGTACTACCTAAATAGCTGATTTCCCTTAAGGGAAATCTGCTAAAATTGGA
Source organism: Riptortus pedestris (assembly GCA_019009955.1). Taxonomy (NCBI): domain Eukaryota; kingdom Metazoa; phylum Arthropoda; class Insecta; order Hemiptera; family Alydidae; genus Riptortus; species Riptortus pedestris. The sequence continues at coordinate 124,539,079 of CM032232.1, read as the reverse complement.
CCTTACATTTACATTACGTATAATACATTGAAGTCATATCTGTACGGAAAACAATCTCCACTATACCTTGCCGGTTAATCTTAATTTAACAATCCAACAACAAAATGTGTATACAGATTATTTTGAGTAATTAATAATCTCTATATTTTTGACATGCGTGGGCTCGAGTTTTTTGTAAAGAGTTAATATTCCTTTGGTGGAATGCTTTTCAAAATGCTAAAATTCTAGCTTCGTCATAAAATAAAGAATATCTCCAATGAAAATCTATCTCTAATGTGGGTTTTGAAACATTTCTTGAAATGTCCTACATAATAAATTACCTATAAATGGGTGTTTGTGTGTGTGTGTGTGTGTGTGTGTGTGTGTGTGTGTGTGTGTGTGTGTGTGTGTGTGTGTGTGTGTGTGTTTGTTTATATATATATATATATATATATATATATATATATATATATATATATATATATATATATATATATTTAGTCCCACAGAACTTAACTTTTTTATTATTCGCTTAAACAATCGATTTCAACGTATTTCTCTATACTTTATTTCCTTGATCTCAAATCGGATGTAAATTATGATCTATACTGACTAGGAATTTGATTTTTTGACTCCAGCATACTTATTTCCATTTTTTATTTCATATTCTGAATCTACGCGAATTATCAGGAATAACTGATGTCTCACTTGAAATATTACGTAAAGTAAAATATAATTATATTAAAATGACAATTGTCGGTACTTAGTCCGTCCTAACTCTCATCAACTTTTTCCTCATTGGATAGCCTGGCAGTTGTACCCGCCACTGGAGCTCCTAACACATTATTCTCTAAGGGAGCGATTTAGGGGGTTGTGTTAGTACTTTTTTGTACTAACCTCTCTAAATCCGTAAGGCAATTGAGTTAGTACTAAAAACTTTGGTTTAAATCGAAATCAACTTCGGATTTGAGTTCCTCAGGGAATGAATATAATATACACACACATGTGGTGTGTGTGAGTGTGTTACGTATGTGAGTGTGTGTGCAAAATATGTATAAATATTCTATATGTCACCGGTAGCACAGTTGTTTTTTGTAGCTTACAAACTCCGACACCCGTACTAACGTAAAGGCAAAGATCATGTTCGAAAATAGACGAAATCAGAATTTTAGAATCAGAATTGGTGGTGTCGAGGTTTAGATAGGAGTTAAATGTAAATTAAATATATCCGTTCCTGCGCGTCGGATCGAAACATTTGATGTAACTTATCATATCGGTGATGTAATTCAATACAATCCTTGTTCTATACAATTCTTTTTCTTTTATATATTTTGGTGAGTTCGTTGCTGCTCCAGTCCAGGAACAGGTTTTAGCAGATTTCCCTGATGGGAAATCAGCTATTGAGGTCATACTCATGACGCGATTTTCGAAAAATTTCTTCAAATGTCCATCGATCCTACCCAGGAGTTATATATATCTATATATATAAAATTGTAACCTCTGTCTGTACATTGATTTTTTTCGCGAAATTTCACGATAACTTTTCGTTTCACATGTCATAGACACCATAACTGCATTTTGTTTCTTTGGTGTCTGTTTG